>OX424575.1:160411170-161011170 GCA_949152435.1 Gastracanthus pulcherrimus | reverse complement strand
CGCTTGTTTTGCGTGGTGCTTTTTCTCTTTCTTCTTTCGTGCTGAGCTTTGCTTTGTTCGTTTTGCCGCTTTGATGGGTTTTGCGAGCGAGGTGGTTGAGCTTAGGGTATAGAGGTGTGTAGAGGTGCAGGGAAGTCAATGGATTCCAGGTTGTTATTGTGGGCTCTCTGATTTGTTGAATCGCGAGATGTGTTTTCTGTCGTATTTGACGGGGGTTTTTCATGTTGGTGGATTGTCGGAGTTTTGTGGCACATTTAATGAAAAGTTATGTGTTAGAATGACTTAATTTGCTCTGTTTCACGTGGATTCTGTTAGTTTCGATAATTTTATTTGCATCGTGAAAGGCAGTTTCAAGTTTGAAAATATTTTTCTTTTAAAGTTTTTTAAGGATTGGGATCCACTAACCAAGATGGATAGAACGTAAAAGGATCACATGCGAATTCAACTAACCCACTATCATCGCGCAACGCTTTTTGTGAAATTCTTGGATTTATGAATTGTTTGCTATGAAATAATACAAAATATACACTAATATTTTATTAGAATATAGAATACCTGGAGGGGTTTTGATAAGATTTCCTTTTAGACAACCGTATACGATCCACGTGAAAGCTGTTTGGAATTAAAAATTTACTCCCACGTTGTTCCCACATGAGAACGAGAAAAAAATATTTATACGTTTTTAATTTAAATTAAAAAAGAAGTGGCTTTCTACGCACAGTCGACGTGGAAAAGATCTGATTCGAATGATTTTAATTTTCTCGTAATCCTCCAAAAAGGTTAGTCAAAATAAATGTGCAGTCGATCCAATGAAATCCAATGAAGTTGCAGTACTTCAAAAAGATTCTAATCGTTAGAAGATGCTTTTCATGTCGAGTGTTCACTGCAACCTTGTTCAGAATACATATGCCATCCCGAGTGGATTCAATTTTGGTCTTTATCATTTAAAAATTTATGAATCATTATTTTACTATCCATGTAGGAGACACAATATGTGAAATCTTACATGGGATCATGAGAAATAATTTGTAAATTTTTATTCTACATAGCTCTCACATGGATTCCAAGTGAGTTTATATACGATTTCCCAGCAGGAAATCCCACATGCATTCCGTATGTGATCTCACATGGGTCCCTTAAAGTCTATATATGTGGAATCCCATGATGGATCGTATATATGGGTGATTCTGCCGTAACTGTCCGTTTACAGAATTACTGTATTACCGAATTTATCAGACCAAAAAATTCTTTTCTCTGACATAATAACATTTAAAACAAAATATTTGAATAGGATGCATTAAGAAGTATTTCTATCAAAATGTACACAATATTATAATATGATGTTAAGCAGGGGACGGAACTGACATTCTGGTTAAAAATGCTCGTAGCGTCTCGTATATTTGTTATTAAAATTTTTCCATATAGATAATTCTTATGTCCACCAAATGCTATGAAAAAATATTTTCTGTTGCATAATAAACATAAGTTAAATAGTGGTTCAGGGGGGACGGAACTGACTGAAATTTTTGTACGTTACAAAATTATAAAAACTTCTTGTGCACATTTGCAATTTTTCAAACCTTTGACAATTCTGACATTTGTATTTGTGTACTCTAGATGTATACTTTGAAAATTCGTCGTTAGATACTTCTGAAGCCAAATAGCACGTTTTTCAGAGCTATTATCAACATTTTAATGCAAATCGCTGGACTTTTTGTAACACTCAAATATGCTAAGTATTTGCCCTTAGTTCAGCCTTTTATTTTCTTACAATAAGATATTCTCTTTATTAAAAGTACCGTTCCTAGGGTTTTCGGGGTCGTTCTTTCGATATGGCGTTGAGAAAATTTGTACAAAGTTGTAATTTTTGCAAGATTTTTACAACAATTTAAAAATATTACCGATTTTAAAAGGTAATTTCTTTCTTCTTTTGCAAGTTTCTCCATAAAAACGTACTTTTATTATCGTAAAAACTATTTAAAACGTATTTCCGACACTTGTACTCGAAAAATATGCTATAGTTTTTTTTTATTTAACATGACGGTAGCAAAATTACGACAATATGAAGTGAATTTTGTTAAAATTTCAAAATTCTTAATTACTTCAATATTTTATATTCATGATGAACTTTGTATACATATATTTTTATCTATAATATGATATATTTTATATCTGTATACATCAAGTGAGCGCTATACGGATACGGGGTATGTTTCCGCGTTCATTCCTCAGTTCATTTCATACTGCATCCGTGATGTTGAATCAGACTAACCCGATTTATTTAACTCAAAAATATGTAATGAAGTATTTTTTTGAAGCTATTGAGGAAAGGAGCAGTTTTACAGTCAGTAATTAAAAATTTTGAAATTTTAACAAAATTCATTTTATATTGGTCACCATTTTGATACCGCCATATAAAATAAAAAAAAACTTATAGAATATTTTTCAAGTACAGGTATCGGGAACACGTTTTGAATAGTTTCTGCGGTAATAGAAGTACGTTTACATGGAGACAATTTTCAAACCAAAAAAATTATCTCTTAAAATTGTTAGTTTTTTTAAATTTTCATCAATGCTATTCGAATGAGCAACCCTGAAAACCATAGGATCGGTGCTTTTATTATAGAAAAGATCTTGTTTTCGTTAGAAAATCAAAGGCTGAACTCAAGGTAAATACTCAGCACATTTGAACGTTAAAGGGTTAGTAGTAGATAGTTGAATTTGGCTTTAAAACTAATGAAAATATACATAGTGAACCATACAATTTGCAATGTGTAAGTGCAGATTTGACATATTCGCTTTTTTCACGTGGTGTAAGGTAATTTTTTTCTTGTTTGAAAGTTTTCTACATGTACTTCTATTATCGACAAAACCATTCAAAACGTGTTCCCGATACCTGTACTTGAAAAATATTCTATAATTTTTTTTTATTCAACATGAAATGATATAATGCGATAAAGAAGTTGACTAAAAGAGCTTTAATTTACGCTTTGCTTCATATAAAAATATTTTTCTATTGCAAAGTTATGAATAATCAAAAATCATGACGAAAAATGCATGAAAAACTACTTAATTTAAAGAGATGAGAATCCTCCTATTTTCAAGCATTTTTCGTCATCATTTTTTATTGTTCATAACTTTGCAAGAAAATAATATTTTTTTATGTAACAAAGCTTAAAATAAAGCACTTGTAGCCAACTTTTTTTATCTCGTTGCATCATTTCTCTAGCAAAAAAACTTGCAGAGTTATGATTCGAAGTATAGGTACCATTTTTTTCTGACATAACGCGTATTTTGAATACAAAAAGTCATATATTGACCCCAAGGGCCTATGAGACGAAACTACGAATGGTAGGCATCATTTTTAGGTATCAGAAACCACATTCTGAAGCCTCATCGAAAATCGCTTCCCGCAGGTCATGGACTTTCCTTGTAAGTGTAATTTTTCCCCCTTCTTACTAAAGACAAATATATATGAGTATGATTTTACCTCAGAATCGTGATTAACGCCTCCGAAAACCTATATACACTACTGGTTTTCAAGTATCAAAGCTTTCAGGAGAAGTGCTAACTGAAAATTGTATTAAAACTCTTGGCTCGCGAATCGATATCTTTTCCAAGCGGACGCCGAGTAGTTACGTTTTCCAACTAGACGCCGAGTTGGTGCCTTTTCCAACTAGACACCGAGTTGGTACCTTTTCCAACCGGACTCGAGTTGGAATCAGAGTTCGGCACGTATTCGACCGCAAAATATTTTCGGATCTTTTCTGTTTTCTGTAAATATCGAGAAAAAACAACGAAATATCAATTTCTAAGCATTGTAAACCATGTATTAAGCCGATATACACTATTTAAACAAGTATCCGTAAAAATTATCCGTCAGATACTTTTTCGGATACTTTTCTTATTTTAAAATGTCTAAAAGAGGTCTAAAATTTTCCTAGACCCCTAAACGTGAGGTACAATCCGGATGATACCACATATTTAGGATGCCCGGGCAAATTTAAAACCTATTTTACGTATTTTGATAACGGATATATTTTTTATTTTTGGTAGTCAAATTTTTGATACCACCAAAATGCGTAAAATAGGTCCTATACATACACGGGTACCCCTAAACATGTGGTATCATATCCGGATGATAGACCTCGTTTAGACATTTTAAAGTAAGAAAAGTATCCGAAAAAAGTATCCGCCGTTTTTAAATCGTGTATATCGTTTTTAAAATATGGTGTACACTGCTTACAAATTGATAATTCGTTGTATCTTCTTGATATTTACAGAAAACAAAAAAGTATCAGAAAATACTTTACGGTCGAATACTTACTCTTGTTGGAACCTTTTTCAACTGGACACCGAGTTGGTACCTTTTAACACAGAGCCGACGATATAGTATATTTTCAGATAAAAATGAAAACAAATGACGAAAGTGTGAAAAAAGTGATCATAATCTAGTAATTTATGATTTTTTTAACATTAATTTAATTTGATAATAATAATAGTAATAATAATAATAATAAAAATAACCTCAATATCTCAAAAAATACGAAGTAGACCCATTCGATTCTGCAGAGATATAAACACCACAGAAATATAAACAAACACGAACCAATAGTCATAAGTTGTTAGATAATAAATTATAAAAAAGTATTCGAAAAAAATATTCATCGAATACTTTTTCAAATACTGAGTATTCGAAAAAAAATATTCGACGAATACTTGTTCGAATTCTGAGTATTCGTTACAAGTATTCGACAAATACTTTTTTGAATACTGTGTATTCGTCAAAAGTATTCGACGAATATTTTTTTCGAAAACTTTTATAACTAGTCCACATTGCACTTATTTGTCATGTAAGACCTGTGTAAACTCGAATTTTTCCTTGTTTTGAAGTTTTAATTGCAAATCTAAAAGAAGTATTCGAAAACAGGTTGAGGTCGAATATACTTGCCCATCTCTGATCTTTTTTAGATATAGGTAATTTTCATGAAACTGTTAAATTTATTGTCCTTGTTTATCTACATAAGTTATAAATTAAATAAGTATTTACAGGGTGACCATTGACTATTGATCATAAGAGCTATATAAACTGTAGTGGTAAAAAAACCACCTCCGAGGCATTGAATTCTCTTCTGTGGCATAAGCTATATTGTCGCAATATGGTTTTTTTTTGTATTAAGGAACCGCACAAAAAGTTACTTTTTTCTTCGAGTCCGAAAAATTGGATTTTTAAAGAATAAGATGATCAAAGCCGACGAAATGACGCCTCTGCAGTTTACCTCCGTGGTAAAAATGAACTTTTCCATGTTAAATCCCATAAGTTTTCTTTAGCTTACAAGAATACACTTTATCAACTAAAATTAAACTTTCAGAAAATTTTAACCCTACATGTACCAGTTCCCTGCAAATGAGCCATGTATATTTTTGAAAAATTAACTTACCGTATAATGAACACCGGCATGGAAACAAATTGATGCACGTGACTTTGGGAAAGTCTATTTATTTGACAAATGAACTCCAGATCGTAAAAGAACATGCACAATCAATCTGCAGAGTCTATATGGGGTGATTGTCAAAAAGTTTACTCTATTCGAGAATATGATTTTTCAAAAAATAGTTTTTGAAACCGGAAATAAACATATTATGTAATAATATCGACCATAAATAAAGAACATTAAAATGGGCAAGATAAATAAAAACTTTTATGTAGTTAAAAAACTATTAAAATGTTGAAAATTTATTATAACCAATTCTTTTAAATTACGAAATAATAGGGTAACTTTTATGTAATATTATTTAAAATATATTACGTTACATATAGTTTTTCTTCTCTATTTCAGAATATGTAATAATATTAGCAATTATACTCTACGCCTAAATAGGTTTAAATGTTGTTTATTTACCCATTTGAAGTATTCGATGCTAGCATCTTCGATTGTTTTAGTACCTACGTTTAACCTTTAACGTAATCGTGGGATGGACAAAACATATGGGCCATACATATTTTTTAGTAGTTAACTTATTTATATGTACCAGATGCATGGAAAATGAAAAACGTAATTTCTTTATATTTTTAAGCGACAAATTCGATTCTGATATTTATTTTTCAAACTGAATGCTCCTTTTAAGAATATTTCGTTGGGCGAACAAGACATGTAATAAAGGTATGGTAGTAGAAATGCAACATTAATTAATTATTTTTAGAAACCATTACTAATAAATGAGTACATGTTAACTTATTTTAAAAAATGTATATAAGAGTTTATAGTAGGGATTAGTTGCACTTTATTTTGCGAATTTTTTAATACAACTGTCTGAATAAATTCGTTGGGACGGGCAAGATATAAAAATCGGGAGACTTCGAAGCAACCGTACACAAACAGAACGCATAAATTAAAATGTCGCGCACCATTTTTAGATTAATTGAGGGCCTACGATAGCCGTAGCTATAGGGGAGGATGGGGTATTGCCGGTCACCTAAGCAAACGTGCTTGTTATTTCCACTTTCAAATTGTTTCTTTGAACTTTAAATAATTATTATGTTAGTTCAAACCATTGACTATAAATTGACCGAATTTACTCCACATCAAAGGGTAATAACGGTCAGCTTTGGTACAATTCCGATCACTATTAGAAAGTTACTTTTATAGGTGAAAAATTTCTTTAAATCAATTATATGAACTTTCATATGATCCGTCGCATTATTATTCGCACTTACATAGTGAAACATATAATATCATAACCACTGTTCAATCAAACACACTTAAGCAAAGTTACCCAACCTGAGAGCGCAGCGGAACGTTTTCTTAGCCTCACTTTCGGGAAGCGTCATATAAATAACATTGTGATCGGGATTACCCCCATTCTGCTTAGTAATTTAAATTGAAATGACAAAAAAGTAATAGGCTTATACTCTTTTTTCTTCACTATTTCGTATTCTTAGATTGTTCAAATTAATAAAGATGCAAAAAATAACTGCATAAAACAACAAATAATATGCATAAAAGCTTATTTTATAGACCAGATTTCTTATAAGAAATGTAGACATAAACTTTGATTGCGTATAATTCCTTAATACAACTGAATACATTGTTGTTTGAACATTAGATTAA
Source organism: Gastracanthus pulcherrimus (assembly GCA_949152435.1). Lineage (NCBI taxonomy): Eukaryota > Metazoa > Arthropoda > Insecta > Hymenoptera > Pteromalidae > Gastracanthus > Gastracanthus pulcherrimus. Next base: position 161,004,058 of record OX424575.1, on the reverse strand, counting down.
TTGCATTTTATGTTGCGTTTAATATACTATTCGAATTATTACCTAAAAATGTTTAGATTATTGAAAATAAGGGTGACCGGAATTAGCCAGTGACCGGCATTACCCCGTTCTCCCCTATAGTCAACTAATATATGTATGTATTAAATGGGGAAATGTTTCCTCCGCACTTACGTCGCGAAAAATGAATGAAATCAAAATCCGAGAGGTGTAATTCCGCTTCTTTTTTACCTTTTCTATGGAATGATCTTGTTTAGTAATAATCCATAGCTTCTACGATGTGCCATAAGAAAAATAAATTTCGAGGCGGTGAATTTTGTCATGTCGCGGACTTTGAAAAAAACATGAGGATCGGTGGAGCACGTGTGCGGTTACTGTATATGACAACTTTCATTTCCGGGTTATAAGGGAGGAAAAGTTAAGGCCTTTTTCACCACTTATAAAGGCATATTGTTATAAAACCAATAATAAATAATAGTCTACTGGCCTATAAACATTAGTCTAATTCTAATTTCTAAAATAAAACTACAATTGTCATGGTAGAAATTATTTATTTATTCGGCATTCGTTGATCATCAATCTTCTTGCTCAAAGCGGCTGAAGCTCTACAAAGTTGACACCAAATAGAATAGCTTGGTTTTCAAAGTCCGCAACCTGCAACATTTTATTCGCAAAACAAAATTTCTTGGCACGGAATGGACAAGATATTTTGCATATTATTAATATTTTACTAAAAATAGAAAATACTTGATATTCTGATATTGCTAACCTTTTGACAATCACACAAATGTAGGTAGATTTTCTATTGAACTTTCATCATGTAGGTTTATAATTTTCCAGAGGTCTAGAAAAGATTCTATCATTTAATTTTCTTTTAATTATATATATTTTAATTCTACTGTGCTGCTATGAACTGATGCAAAATATAATATTACGAAAGTAACGAAAGTCATAATTCAATGTGTGATACAAGTTTAGATTCGTAGTTTTTGTTATTCTAATTCAATTTTCTTATTTTCTTAACGATCTCATTTACCCGATGTTTGTAATAACTAAAAGATTACCGAATAACTGAGATAATAACTAAAAATTAAAAATTGAAAATGTAATAATAGTAGTAAGATATACAAAAATGTTAGCATGGCCATAAACGATAATGATTCGAATTTTCATCTCTAAGAAAAATATTTCATAAACTTCCAAAATCGTCCATAAACTTTTTTGCAGATTTTAAGATAGCCGTTTTATCGAAATCAGAAAAATACAGAAAAAATATTATGGGTAAAGTAACAGGCTGCATAATATACCTGGAGTATGAAAAAATTTATACTCGTTTACAACTGTTTACAACCCAACTACACTAGTGGAAATGACAACTGTGAAAAACTGAAAATATACATACTTTTGGAACATCTGTTACAAACAAATATGCACATTTTCTCACAGTTTTTCATAGTTTTTCACAGTTTCTCACACTTATAAAAAACACGTATTTTATCTTATAAAGTTTGCACCATTTTTCACATTTTTTCACAGTTTTTCACAGTTTTTCACATTTTCTCACATGTTGTTCCGTTGCATTCTCTTATATAAAAGAAATTACAACTGTGAGAAATTGTGATAAAATGTGAGAAACTGTGAAAAACTATGTAGAAAATGTGTAAAAATGTATGAATTATTCTATAATATTTTTTAAAATCCTGTTCCAAATGTAAGTCTAATTTCACAGTTTTTCACGAAATTTCATGGTTTTACACACTTTTTCACATATTTGTCACAGTTTCTCACAGTTTTTCACAGTTTGAAATTTCCATTAGGGTACCTATCTTTTATTTTTAAATTTATAATTTTTTTAGATGCTTCTAAATATTAAATTGAGATACGTTACAACGACTCATAAATAAAGAGAAACTACATCCGCTATGTATGAAAATTTTTGTTAATTTTTACGGCTTTAATACGTCTTAAAATTCCTGTTTTATATCTCTCTCTTTTGGAGCTCTCAACGATATGTCTACTCTTGTACAATCAAATAAAACTTTTTTACGTACTAAAAATGGTGGCTCATTATATCCCAAATTAAGTGGCCCGTTATGCCTCATTTGCAATAATTAACGTTTCAGATCATAACTTTTTGTAATCTTAATAAAATAAAAGTTACAAAAATCAAAATGAAGCTTTGAAACTATCCTAAAAAAGAGTTTTTTAAAATCAATCAAAAAAATACAGGATTGGCGATTTGAAAAGTTTATGTCACTTTTCATATAACTTGATTTTTCAATTGGAGGATTATATCCATACAAAGAAAATTAACTCACACTATGACCACAAGTAAATTAAGACGCGGAACAAAAAATTTCGTTCAAATATGGTAATGGGCTATAGTAGCCCATTGTACCCCGTGGCCCGTTATACCTCAGTCTTCCCTGCATGTATTTTAAAACGTGTATAAATTTGTTGGATGATTATAAATATTATATTTTACTGTAGTAAATACGTTCTCGAAAGTCAAAAAATGCTTTTCTTATAAAGGTATAAAACAGATTCTCTCCTACATACCTGATACAAAATGTACAAAACATCTTCAACAACAGGCCGCGAGGACAATTCTTTTGAATTCACGTGCGCTCGAGAAAATACCAGGACGCCATGTCTTTCAGGAAGGCGACCTAACCTAGCACGATGTTGTTTGTGTATGTTTGATTTTTAACGCACTGAGGGACGTACGACGGGACCCGGTGGGCAAATTGCACACACGCGTTTTCGCCGGAGTTCGGTTCGGAGTTTTGGGGGGAGGGTGCCCGGTGTGTCGGAGTCTTCCACGGTGGTCGAGAATAATTTCTTTTGCTGTGGATTGTATGCGTAAGTTTTTATGTTGGCTTGTGTATTATTTTCACGATGAAGGTTATATTGTTGCCGATAAATTCTTTGTGTTGAGACGGCATGCTTTTTTAGTTGTACCTACGCAGATAGTAGGACGAAGTGTTTATTTTGTCACGCACTTGTGATATCCTTTGTTTGATTATAAGAGTAGAAAAGAAATTATAGAAATTAGGTATGAAGCATAAGAAGTTTTGGAGATTGATGTGGGAAAATAATTTTAATTGACGTGTTATGCTCGCATTAATAGTTTTTGAATACCTTTTATTATTTTTGATGGACAAAATAAATATAAATACGTGAGCACTGGTATTAGTCTACACAGTATAGTCTTAATGGTTGTTTAACATTTTTGGAAGTAATATATGAAAATATACAACCCTTTGTTGAAAGACATGTTATTTTACATTTTTCAAATTCGTGCATTTGTGCATACAACTAAAATAATACAAATTTGACTACATAGATAACAGAATTTCAACTGACAATAATACTTTCATTCGTGTAGTTATTTTTAAAATAAGATTATTAATTTTTTATTTTGCAGGAATGTAATTACGCAGCGTAAGATTTATTAGAACTAGAAATGACAGATGAAAATTTGTGGATCTAATTGATGTAGCACAGAATCTAGTAAAGCAAAGTTATTTTTGTAACAGGTAAAAATTATAATTATTTGGAAATAAAATATTTTCAAAATCAAACCAAGAAAGTATTTGATTGTAAAATTAATTTCATTTGAAAATGTAAAAAGTTTGTAAAGAATTTTAGTAAAATTTTGCTTCGAATTTTGTATAAAACCATTATCTATTAATCGTCTTGATTCAATGAAATTTCTAAGCAAATATTTTAAATTTGATTGTTATATTTACAGTGGCTTTTGTTATAATTTCAGTATTATTAGAAGAAAATACTGTAACATGCAATATAAAGAATTTTTTTCCAAGTAAATTTCAATCAAAGTATAATGTCCTATCTCCCAAATGTATGTGTTCTTAAAAATAGCACCACTTGTTGTAACTCCAGCATTATAATAAGAGGTCACTGCATTTATACATTTTTTATATTGAGTTTAATTTAGAACATGGAATTGAGTAATTATTACGGTATAATAATTTCATTACAGTATGACTACTTTGATTTGAAGTCTAAAATTATAATCTGCTCAATGTTACTTTTATAAAGAAAATACAAATACTTATCTTATGATCAAATACTTAACACAATATACTAAATATGTATGAGTATTTCTATTAACGTTGTATTCCAAAGTTTCTAGAGAACATAAAATATGATGGTCTTAAATAACAGTATGAATAGTCAAAATAGTAGTGGAAGTTCACCATCTCTATCAAGAAGTTTTTTGATTTTGGAAAAGTTGAAAGCAGCTCAAGCTCAACAACAAGCAAAATTAAAGAATGATCAGTTAAAACAAACATCGGAGAAGTCAACAAAAAAGCTACCACACAAAAGAGTGTTAAAACCACGAGATCACAATAGTTTATCAAGCAGCTCACCAGAAAGTAAGCTAGAGTTGAAAAGAACCACTATACAAGAGAAATTATTTGAGAGACAATGCAAAGAATTAAAACATAAAAACTTGGATAAGTCTCTAGATTCAAATACGTTAACTTCAAACTTCAACAGCTGTACTCCGGATGATAATGATGCTGATAAAACCATTATGGCAGGTGTTCTTCATCTAAAAGAGCCTCTTGGGAATACAAAAAATGAATCTCTCTATTACGAAAGTCGTGGTCGAATGGAATCTATGGATTGGTCTGTATTAGATGGTGACAAAAGAACTACTCAAGATGGAAAAAATTTTGATTCTGTGCAAAGTAAAAAAGAAGAGACACTTAATAAAATCAATAAATTTTCAGAAACTAAACCTGCAGCAAATGGTGAGTTTGTCAGCTTTGTTAAAAATTATATTTCACCTAAAACAATATATGAAGTAAATGGTAATTTAGAACAAATTCAAAATTATATTGATTCACCTATATTAAAACTACAAAGAATTGTTAAAAACAATAATAAAAATGCTTTACTAGTGACTCAAGAAATTCTACAAACATTTGAAGCGTCGCAGTCAAAAATCCATGTAATTGATTTAATTGATTCGCCAATTAAATTAGCTGCTGTATCAAATGGAAAATCTAAATTAGATGAAACATCAAAAGTTAAAGAAAACTCTGAAGCTTCAAAGTTGGAACAGCCTCAAGATGACGTAATGAATGGATCCAAAGATTTATGTGAATTTGAGTCTAGAGATTCTTTGAGCACGTTAACAATGCAGAATTCACATCTGACAAATGGGAAAAAGAAAGCTATTGATGAGTTTGATGATGACATGTTTAATTTTGCTAAACCTGCATCAGAAACAACCTCATCAGTATGTCTTACAGATACAGATGGTAATGAAAAAGCTACGTTAAATAACACTACTGATTTTGCAAATTCTGATTTCAAAACCAATTCACCAAGAAGATTTGCAAATTCAAATAATAATGGACTAGCTACATTAAGTAATTCTGATTCAGCGAGTCCTGCTTTAAATTCATATTTAAATAAATTAAAAAACTTAGGTAATGTAAAACTCAACTATTCTGTAGATTCAGATGATATGTCATTAGGGACTGATACTGAGCTGCATGATGAGTCTGATTTGAGAAAATCTACCACTTCCAATTACGAAACTTTTAGGAAAAAGTTAAAAAATGCATCTACACAGTATTCACCAAAATATAATCAAAAACAAAATACTGATGCTAATAACATTAATTTTGAACAAAAGAACAGCTCAAGAGAAGTTGAAAGCCCAAAAAATGAATTTTTAATGAAAGAAATTCATACTCGATATTTTGAGAATATCAATAGCAATCCATTTGAATTCGAAACTAATGTAGTTGAAGTATCAAATATTAAAATTGCTCCAATAGAAGAACCATTATTAAAAGCAGTTTCGACTCGATATTTTCCAAAACCTTTGAAAATAGGAGAGAATGTAGTTGATATAAAGAAAGATGAATGCAAGCTTGAGGAAATCAATGAAGTAATGTCAGGGAAGATAGATACATTAGACATTGTATATGCTGATATAAAGGATTCTCAACCACTAAATATAGTTGCAATTAATGATTTAAAGAATAGTAAGAAAAATCAATGTAACCAGTATTCAAATGTACATCCTGGAAATAACAGCACCAATGAAAGTTCTGCCATAATAAAAAAAGAAAATTATATTATAGATACAAGTCGACAAACTATTTTAAGTGAAATTGATGACTCGGAAGATGGTGCTATAAAAAGTTCTGTAATCATCCAAGAAATTGATTCAGATTCTGAAAATGATAAAAATCACGAAAATTTGGTGCAGTCTGATGCTAGAGAAGTAAAAGATAAAGTACCATCTCCTGATTCAACATCACAAGATTGCTCAACTTTTTACGATAGTATAGATTCTGACGAGGAATTCGATATTGTAAACTTGGAAAAATTGACCCCTTACACTAATCTTCTGAATAAATTATTATGGGTCAAAGCAGCTCAAAAAGCAATGACTACTGGAATGGTGGATACCGATGATTTAAAATTCGTCGGTAATGTTCAACCATATGATAACTTTAGTAACGTTCAAACCAATGCTTTAACTAACTCAAAATCAGATGAGAGTAGTTTCGAAATCTTTGAAAATCATAATTCAAGCATAAATGCAAGAATATCTTCAAATCTGGAAACAGATACTAAAGCGTCTTCTAATTCTACGGGGTCGCCAAATTCCCTGTTTAACGCGAAAAGTAATATTTTTGGGAATGTTCAAATTAACGGCAATCAGTTGAATAACTGTATTCATGATTATTATGATAGCACGCCGAAACCTAAAAACATAACGACCCCAAAAAACAGCAATACTGAAATGTCTAAAAGGATGAAAAAGATGACGAGTGCGTTGAAAAATCATCAGAAAAATCTTAAGGCCAAAGATACTGAAGAAGTAAAAAAAGAAATCCAGCAACCTGTTAATACAAAACTAAATGAAAGCCCAAAAACTGACGTATTATCAAGTCGAAAAAAGATTCTTAATCATATAAAGAAACGTCAAATGCAGCTTAACTCCAAATAAACGATAACATAAAGTTTGCAGTGATAAAATTGTAATGTATACCTACTGTTATTTTTTTTACGTAATGTTTAATCTATAACAACTTTTTAGATTTAGATTAGATTTAGATTTAGATTTCGAATTAGATTTCGTTTTCAAATACTTGCTTACTAAGTATATGAAATATTTTTTTTTATTTTGTAAAATATATTTACGATTTCTTTTGAGACAATTATTAGTGCAAAATAAATAAAGTTTGTTTGACTAGTTCCTTTAATTATCTTTTATTACGTTATTAATAAATAAATATATAAATAGTTTTGCACTAATTTTTGTTAGTTCTTTTTTATATGATGAAATAATTTCTTTCATTTATTAATTCTATAAAAATCTATAATGATAATCTTCTTACTTAAAATAAGATACTAGAGCAAAATACTTATATTTGTGAATACACTTAAACAGTGTAAGGAGTAATCAATTACGAAATCAAGGTTTTTAAATAAAAGTATACATAATATAGTATGTTTAATGCTGCTCAATTTCCATGCATTTAGTGCATACATTTAATTTATTAATTTTGACTCCGTCATATTGAATCTGCCATTTTGAATTTAGTTGAATGTATTTCAACATTGACATCATTACTTAAATATATCTGAGGTATAAATGTATCTTAGGTACAACAATATGTGAGAATTAAGTCGATTATTATTTGTTCACAGCTTTGTGATTAGTTATTAAGGTTTATCGTATACCAAACTAATCTAATTTTGAAAGATCTATGTCTAATACTTGAATTTTAAATCTTTAATGTTATATTAAAAATTCAATTTTACTATTTTATTATATAATATTATGTACCATTTATTTTCAATTTAAGATGTCCACGTTTCCAAGACAACTAGTCTGATTTAATGATTACTTCAATAATTTATATTTCTTTCAACTTGTTTTGAGTTTAAGGTGGAGCTTTACCTATATTTTACCGAAAAAGAAAGATTTTTATATTGACTTTTCTTAAAATTTGTTATGAATTGAATATCTTAAGACTTGGTAGCTATAACATTGTTTAACATAAATAAAGGTATAATGATTAAAAAAAAATTAATTCACATTAAATAGTATGCAAATAATAAAAACTTTAAATGCAATTTTCTCGGAATACTTTTTTATAGCTTTAACCCTTTAATGACTAAGGTTTTTATTTGTTTGAAAAAAAATACGGGAAGTGATTTATTATCTTTAAAATGTCCCTAATATGTGCATCCTGTATAGTCAGACCTCGCGCACTGTTAACTAGCTCACTGTTACGGTTCAATACTTGCGCACTGTTACAATTAGGTATGTTCACTTGATGACATACAGCGAATACCGCGGGAATGCGTTCAAATTTACCATGACTTATTTTCAACAAAATAAAATATGTAATAATTTTAAATAATTAAAAAATAACCCAAAGATTGTTCATATGCTAAGCTATCAAATTAACGTTCGACCTATTAAACACGCGACTAAAGAGTATTTTATTTTAAATGCGATTCCTCTAATTTATATAATTTATATTCACAGAAATATTAATTATGAAATAACCTAATATTGTAATAAAAACATAAATTAATTTTTTCTAACGTTGTATAGATTTTGTAATTTATTTGATATTCCTAACCTCAAAATATAATCTATTTTTATTAGAAATATTCAAAATTTGTCAAAATATCATTGTTATTTATTAATTTTATGAAGATTTGAATTATTATATCGAATTTTCTAAGAAACTTTAAGCACCCTACTTTTTTGTAATTTTGTTGCAATCTGATTGCCTGACGCGACAGTAACAGTGCCCAGGTGCGTGGGTCCCGAATTGTAACAGTGCGCGAGGTCTAACTGTAGTGTATTTAAGAGAAGACAAGCTTTAAATGTGATTTGAATATGATTTTTAGAAGTGGTGTTGAAAGTCGACTACAAGTCGTTGTCCTCACAAATTAATTAATTTTAATAACTAATCTAATAAAAAGCTAATTTTAGTATTCCTATATAAGATACTATAAAACGTTTTTTTTAATTTTTAACTAAAGAATATGTAACGTCATTGATTTCTCCATACGCATTTGTTATAATGATATCGACATTTTAAATTTTACAATTGTCAATTAAATTAATCGTTTTACTCTAACGGTACTAGTAGTGCATCTAAACAGAAGAGTCACATATTTTAGAAACCTTCTCTTAGCGATTATCAATACTTTGCGGGAGTTTGAAAGAGGATGGAGAAAAGTGTGACTCCAGGCGTTTAAATATTCCAGAGGTTTATTATCCTCTCAAGTTAAAGTGTTCAAACAAATTTTTTTCTCTTTGTCCTTTAAACCAAAAAAAAATCTATTGGTTTTTGCTGATGTAAAAGTGTATGCCAAGATATATGTACAAATATATATCTACACATGACGTTTTTTTGGTAATTTTACGGTTTTTTTGTGCAATTGCATAAATTGTATTTTTTTTAATAATATTAGGGCATACAAATAAAAAATAACATGGAATTTTTTTGTTCAAAGTAATAAGATGTAATCAACATTTGTTTCTTGAGAGAAACGTCTTTAATCCGTTGGCCAGCTGGCACACATTTTTCACACATTTTGCCTTTCTAGAAAAAATAAAAAGCGTAGACAGATCTTCGGGATATTTAATGCTACAATATACTATAATTTACAGTTTAAAGCACTTCCTATTATACCCACCATATTCCTATTAGATGGTGATTTAGACTAAAATTAACTTTTGACAACGATTGTACTCCGTTAATTAAAAAGTTCAAGTAAATTTTTTAATTTTTATCTAAAAAATCGTAATTTTATTAACGAAAACGTTACCCAATCGAGTAAAAACTGTGGATTTTGTGGCATGGCGGCGAAAAATTGAAAATCTTGCTTTTCTGTACAAAATCGAGCTTATTCGATTTTATTCTGACAACTTTTAAATAATTCGATACTATGGTAGTAGGTGAAATAAAATGATGAAACCTAATTAAGAAATTGAATACTATCAGATCTTATCTTCAAAATTTTCGAATATTACAGTTTGTTTAGAGTAGATTGGGGTAATATTAGACAAGGGATATAATGATACAGATATTAACTTCAAATGTGGTGCCAGTCATTGAATCACGTCTCAGATTATTCGTAGTGCTTGTGCGAGTTAAGTTTATTCGAATTCGGCAATCGCCACCAGGTAGAACATAGTTTAAAAACATAACGAAAATTTAGATCGAAAAAAATTTAGATTTGTAGAACTAGCTTTTTCTAAAATCACCAATTATATTGCCAAATTCTTACAAAAATCGGAGTAATTTACTTTTGTAGGTAATATTTCCAGCTTTAATTTGTTTTTTATAAAATTTTATTTTATTACGTTGAGGCAAATTTATGATATAAAACGTAAAATATCTCAAATGGGACTCAACATAAAACATCTCATTGGGTCGCGTTTCAGAGCAATATAATAATTTAAAAAGCGGAACAAATTTTATATAAAAAAATGTTAAATTTGTACGAGCCTCTAGCTTTACTCAAATCGCCTACCGATTATATTGCCGAATTATTACAACTTCGAAGCACTCAAATTTTGTAGATAAATTTTTTAATTTTACCTTACTTATTATCCTTATATAAGCCCATACAATTTATTATACAGTAGAACCTCCCGACACTGTGAAACTCGGGACTAGCTATCCCCCGGCACTGTGAATTTGTCCCAGTCAATCAGCGTCGAGCGTCAGGGCCGTATCTAGGTAATAATAATAACTTTCCCCCGTACCATTCCCATAATCAAATATTCTCAGTACAATTGACTTTCATGAAGTTTTATTAATAAAAAACTTTGTGTAAAAATCTATATAACATATATAGGGTAGAGGCCTAGTAGTCGGCCATTTATGGAGAAACTTGTATTCAAACTATTGCAAAAAATTCAGAAACATCTTTATTTATAAATTACCGGTTCTATTATACTTTAAATGTATTCCAGATTTTGATAAAATGTTTATTTTTGCCTAAAATATAACGGAAGAGCTAGTAGTCGGTCACCGGAATTTAGTACTCGGCCGCTTGATCACTAGTAGTCGGCCAGGACAATTTAAGGCAATACATCGCGCTTTAAAAACATTGTTTATTCTTTTTAATAGTTCTATGATTTAAGTTTAACTATAAAAGATTGAATAAATATTAAATGAATGAAATAAAATATTAATTAATCGTAATGATCATTACAATTAAAGTGGCTTTGGTTATCGACCAGGCCCGGACGACAACTAAAATTCGTCAAAAATTAGAAAAATTCGAGTAGTCGGCCACCTATAAGCACATATCGACAAAGATATATCGAAAATAATTATTATTTAAAGGTTCTTAAACTGTTTTAACGTCTGAATTAAATGTTTAAAAGGCATAGATCATTAAAAAATTATTAACCTAGCGATATTTTGTATACGGGTTTATTCTTTGAAAGAAAATAGCCAAAGTGGCCGACTACTGGGGGATGGCCTACTGTTAGTGCCTCTACCCTATATAATTCTTCTTTTTTTAAACTATTTTATTAAAATTTGTTGGCTTACCTTTGTATAAAACATTTTTTATCACAGTTCTTCGGTTTTAACCATTTCATAAAACTGTTTCCACAGAGTTGGGATGCGAGGCCACGCACATACATAAAGTCGGCCCTAGAAAAATCACGGTGCCGAGATGCTCCGCATTTACAGTGCCGGGAGATTCCCAGTGCCGTGAGTCACAGTGCCGGGAGGTTCTACTTTAATGACTTATTTAGTTTATTTTAAATATAATTAAGCACTGTTTCATAATACCCCAAAGAAGTGTTTCATTATCCCGACACTTTTCGAAATCGCGGTTGACAAGGTGTTAGATTATTGTACTCAATTACTATAGAGTATCAACATTCAGCAGTAATGCAGATTGCTTTCTCATAAATTCTAGAGTACATTTTACTTTAGTGTCTCATTATACTCCAATATATTTGTTTTTACGATTGTATTGTGCATCGCCACATTGTGCTAGAAGAATTTTCAGATCAGGTAAACTAATAGAATGTACTGTCAAATGCACATAACAAATTTTAAAATTTAATATAGCATTCATACAATCGTTTAACTTCATATTCCACATCTCCTATTATTTTAAAAAAAAATTCCGAGTATCGCTGTCATTCTGAATTCGCCATATTGAATTTGCCATTTTTACATTTTTTGCTGTGGAATTGGTAATATGAATCAACCACATGATCTCATGAAAATGGCGGCTCAGTGTATACAAATAATACAGTCTGCAGAGGGAGATGCACGGCTTTGTTATGTGACAATTAAATAAATAATAAATAAATAACAAAATGGATAAAAAAATATTAAGTTATTGTGCATCATTTTCACACCGCACGATGTATAAAAACATACTAAGTAAATAAGGAAATCAAAAATATACGACATTCAACCTATATACGTAATGTAAATAATGTAAATAAGTCGTTGGATTAGATACTTTTTGGCATTTTTTTGATTTATAGCATCATATAAGCACATGGTACATAAGTTATTGATGAAAATTTGAAGAACACATCAAATAATCTAATGTATCTTATAGGTCAATTTCCTCTGCATTTAATTTCGTTTCTTTTTACATTTCACAGCCTTCTAGTAGACAAAAAATATGCGTACATCTACATAATAATATTACGAACTACACAAACCATATGAACAGTAAATTTTGTTATAAATAACGAAAAATTTAACAAAAACCGTGAATTTCCCTATGCAGATTGTTATTACTTTCCTACACTGAGCCGCCATTTTCATGATGTCACGTGGTCGAGTCATATTGCCAATATTAAAATACAAGTCTGTATGCCACCAGATCCACAGTTTCGACCCGATTTGACAACGTTTTCATTAATAAAATAATGATTTTTTAGAAATAAAAAATTTGAAATTTGCTTGATTTTTTTTTCATTTAGGCCACTATATTGGACAAATACTTCGATAAAAGAAAAATCGACCGGTGGACTTGAACTGGGCTTCAAAAACTATAGGATACCAAGTTTCCCGAGCATCTGTCAATGCTTTTTATGAGTGAAAATATTTTGCCCTTTCAGGCATTGACGTATTCCGAGAGATATTCTTGGAACGTTTTAAAATATGCTATTTTCAAGAAAAATAAACTGGGCCTTAAATTAGTAAAGTATGTTTTCTTTTTTAATAATGAACGTTATTATTTTTTTTTATATAAAAGAACGAAATTAAAAGATTTGGAAAAGTCAGTAGAGATCTACCTTAAGTTACATTTGCTTTATGCAAAAAGATAAAGTGTAATATCATTCGTTCTCTACTTTGTAGGTGTCACAACCAAGTAAATTCTAAAAAGTATAGTACGGGAAACAACTTTTCGATTATAGACGGTATTGAAAAAGTTTAAACTTTTTTGAAAAATTGAATTAGGCCTCTTATTCCACACAGCTGCTTAATTGACAAAATTATTTTTAATTATAATGGTATTAATTCTATAGACTTGGATTGTACTTGATGCTTAAAATATTTAAGTAAGCAAAAACCCCAAGTGTTATTAAAATATTAATACAATTAAAAAATCAATAAAATTTATTTTTAGTTTTCTTCATTATCTTAATTAGTGATTTTGTTATAGTATTATATGAAAATTCCATTATTATTGGGCTCATATTTGTTAAATTAGAAAGCCAAAAGCGATCGAAACATTAACAAATAAAACATGAAAGTAAAATAAGAATCACATGTTTTAAACATAAAAACTGATAGACTGTTTATGTTATATCTCCGTGAGTCCTGATTTTTCTACTGTATTAAAATAAAAAAATAGTATTATATTTTCATTTGTAAAATGTATGTATACTGAGACAAAGTGATATATTGCCGCGATATTTTACAATTTAATTTTTCCTTTGTGATTCATATTTTTGCAAGAATAAATTGTGAAAATAAAATCTTATATTTTTAATGCGAAAATTTGTTATGCCCTTTCTAGATTAATGCTTTGAATGACTTTTGCTATAATTTTTCTCATTAAATAAAATGTATCCTATTTCTATAAAGAAAATCCGATTATTACTAATTTCAAATGAAGAACCGTATACTCTATTTATTGACATGTAGGAACAGACTGATTATTATGGTATCTATGATTTTTTTTTTTTATTATTATTTAACGTCGCCATGTTTGTGCTTCCATGTGGTGCTAATCGACGACGGGGGTCTGCGGTGTGTTTGTAAACAAAGCACATGTAATTTTTACAGAGGTGCTTGTATCAATCGGCAGAGACTAGGATTCGAACCCGGGTCACCGGCGTGGGAATCCGACACTCTACCGACTGAGCCGCCGCAGGCCCCATGGTATCTATTATATTCAACATTAATATTATAGAGGAATTTAAAGTGTCAATCTAGAAGGGCCATTGTAATCTTAGTAATACTAGAAATTACGAAAGAAATCTACCGTCCAAATAATAAAGCGTAACTACACAGGAAACACGTAGCATTTACGCTGTTTTTAATTTAGACGGCAGAATTGCACATGTACGAAGAATCATTATAATATATAAGATAAAATTTGTAATTCCAATTATAAAAATCAACGAACGCGAGTGTGGATACTCAGAAATGTAAATATGTATTGAATATTTAGAATAAATATTTTTGCATGAACGTTCAAGTTTTTTTTTTAACCATTCCTAGTTAGTTTCAAATTGAAACGGATTGAGAAAGTCCAATTAATTCTAATCTGGTTTTTCAATTCGTTTACGTCCGTTCTAATCATTCACTAATCCGTTTCAAACAAGAACATATATTTTCCTGATAGTATCCGATAGAACGGATTATAATTGAACTAAAATAAAAAAATATGTTTGCTTCCAAAATTTAAACGAAGGACTAATGTAATTTGCATAAAGATCGACATTTCATTCATTTTAAGAATGTTTGCATTTTTAAAATAGTTAGAAGATATATAACTATAAATTAGTTAAAATTTTGAATAAGTACATAATACATTTGAGCACCTATGTAGATGAAATGCTCAATAAAAAAGTAATTAATACACAAGAAGTAATATCTTTGGACCTAAAAACCAAGAAAAAGGTCTTTGGCATTTTTCATAGTTTTTAATGATATTTAGTAAGCACAAACGTAAAGCAATATAAGAAACGAACAAAGAATTAGCGCCTTTAAAGGGAGAATTCATTCTCTTGTAACCCTATACTGATTCATTATTACTAGCAAGGAGACAATCGTTATGTTAGCTTAAATCGTATTTAAAAGAGGAGGTCGGAGTTATCCTGATTGGTGCAGATTTTACCTAACCTAAAAAATTAATATCATAAAAATAAAAATTTGTGGTCATTTATGGTACAAAAATGCGGTTGTCCGGTGTTCCTGTCATAAATACGGCGCGAGGTGGAGGTCACAATGGTAAAGTTCGCTCCGACCTCCCCTTAAGGTATAACGGAGCAGCTGTGATAACTTTGTTTCAGAAGTCACGTCATTTATTTAATCGCACGTTAGTTTATTCGTATCAATTATGCGAGTTAATTTACTCTTTCCCATCAACCGTTACCACCAGCGTTGGGCACGATCGGATTTCAGATGGCAGAATCCCTAGATCCTAGTAATAAAATTTGACATAGTGGTCAGCTATGTTCAGATCGTTGGCGCGAAATGCCGCGGGATGTTCTCAAACCCATCCGATTCGACTATGCCAGATAATCTGTCTGTATTCTGTAATCCGATCGTGCCCAACGCTGGTTACCACGCTCAATAAATTTTATAAATAGAACATAATATATAGTTTGAGATCGTGAAAAACAGTAAATTTTGTAAACGTGCCTTTTTATTTAAATGCAAAAAATCTGGTTTTATTATTTCTGTTTTCTATATGTAATAAAAATTAGTGTAATTTATTTAGGTAGCAATTTCTGTAAGTCATAATCATATTATAACAATAATTACAAAAATTAATAATGTGCTCTATATACCACCCTGGTAACATAATGATAACGTACCGTTCCATCAAACCAAAATTGACCACTCCATTATACCCCAAAAATTTTGAACACCGTGATTTTCGATGTATTTAGATAATAATTATTAAGTTCTTTTATATTATATTAATTTAGCAGTAATGTAAGAAAATGATCTTTGCACAGTAAAGAACATCAAGAATTTTTTTTATTGAATTAGGTAGGTACAATACATTCTTCTACGTAGATTAGAGCACATTTCATTTTAGTGCTCCATTATACCCCTATCTTTAGATTTTATCACCTGGAGAATGAAAATTTCTGGGGGCATTTGTGTATAAAAATACAAAAGTTTTAATGTGGTCATAATACCAAACGGCATTAATTAAGTTTTATTTACGCATTTATTTATACATACAATTAAAATTTTCTTTACATTTCATAGGAAAGATAATTTATCAAACTTTACACTTCCTAATTTGTAATATTATACAGAAAAAATCGTAAATGACAAAATAAAAAAAAGTATTGTAATATAATAATCATTTTTTTTAAATGTAAGAATATAAATCTTTTAGACTAAGAATAATGAAATGCGAAGGTCACATCTGTGTATGTAAATCACATTGAAGACTTTTAATAAACTTGTGAAATATTAAATGATGTTACTGATTGCCTTTAAATCTTTTTCTTTATAAAAAACCTAAAAGCTAAGCAAAGTACTAAAGATAAATACTCTTTTTTTCTAGAATAAAATCTTGAAATGATTCGTAATGTGTAGTATAGATGAGAGTGCAATAAAAAATAGAGTATTTATGCTTTTTATTTATACAAAGTGAGTTTATCGATATAAACTTAATAAACATTCGTAAACAATGGAACGTGAAAACAAGTGCACTGATTCAGTTGACAATTAAAACGTCAATGTTCTTTATATTATCTCAATTTGTTCCTACTTATTTTAGGAACAGTCTTATATTAATTACCATGCGCACAATTTTTCTGCAATGTAACAATTAACGTTACCGGGTATCTTGTGCAATATGCTGTAGTCATAAGCTAACTTTGTCGTAACAAAAATATTCAAAACTTTCTGCATCGGCTAGTGCAGCTTTTTCTCTGTACAAGGTATAATACGTCAATGTATTAAATGATATTTGAATAAAATCCTACTTGTAGAAACCCCAAACGAATTTCATTTAATTTTAAATAACTGTTAATAATCGTCGAATTTAATGGAGTTGATGCTCGTGTCTATTTGTCCACCTCGATAACTACCGCGTTTCTTCTTGGTCTTTTCGTGGCGGAAAGATTTACCTCTCGTAAATTTCAAGTCCAAGTTTGCTTTTTCTCCCCACGATCCCCTTGCCCCTCTCTGAAAATTAAACAAACATTTTTTATTACAGCAAATTATTATCACGTTTTTTTACTTATTATTATAGTTTCCCAATTCATTTCTTCCAATGCATATTTTAAAATTTAATAACTAACTCTATCTATATGTATTATTAATATTGAATTAAAGAAACGTTGAATATTACTTTTAGAACATTGTACACATAACAACTTTTATTAAACCTGTTAAATAAATTAATGTTGTTGATCAAACATTGTTGTATAAACAATCTCTTCATGTTTACAGTCACTCTATCTCATTTTTAAAAAGTGTAGCGAGAGAAATATTATTCAAATAAGGATAATTTATCAACTCTAAAACTTATTTTTGTTATATATTTTTTTTTATCCAAGTCATTATTTCTAAAATGATGTATGGGGTGCTCTACCCACACAGTCTAATCAATAACTAAATAAATGAAGAAAAAAAAAAAAAGAAAAAACAAAAGATATCTAAATAAATTTGAATCGAACAAGAGACAACCGTCCAAAAACAACTCAAAACTCTTTTCTAAAACTCCTGCCAACCGAGCAATTGACCAATCCAGCAATCCAGCGTCCATCCTTACCCAAGAAAAAAGCAACGTGCGCCACGTGTATCTAAATCCCGCGCTCACTCGTCGAAGGTGATCTTTTTATTCTGCGATGGTTGTGCCTCGCTATTCCCGAAGCTCTTCTTGTTGTTAAATCCACCGCCTCCTCTGCCGCCACCCTCCCCATCGCCCCAGGACTTCCTGAATCCGTCGCCCCTACCCCTGCCGCCTCCCCTGTCGTTTCCACCCCAGGACTTCCTGTTGTCGTAGCCGCCCCTGCCTCCTCTGTCGCCGCCGCCTCCCCATCCACCCCTGAATCCACCGCCTCCTCGACCACCCCGATCACCCCCTCGACCACCCCGATCACCCCCTCGACCACCGCGGAATCCACCCCGGAAGCCACCGCCGCCCCGGTCGCCGTCGCGGCCGCCCCGGAATCCACCGCCTCCTCGACCGCCCCGGAAGCCACCGCCTCGGCCGCCCCGGAAGTTGTCGTGCTTCTTGAAGCCGCCGTTCTCGACGCCCTCCTCCTGCAAAGGAAGAAGAGAGAACACAGGTCAGTCGCCGTACTCGTGATGGAGTCAAAGAGACTTTGCATTGATTGCTTGTGTTATTTTGGGTCTTTGGAGAATTTGACAGGTGGTGTTGTATTAACCGGCAACAATGGTCAAATGCAAGGAAACATTATCTAAAAGTCAATGTGAAATTCGAGTGGTTAGCTCAGAAGCAAGCGTGAGCTTTCATCAGAGTCGGAAATTGACCTGTGTTATCTCTTTTTTTTGTTTCCGAGCATTTACCTTTGCCTCAAACGAGTTATTTGCCAGGTTCGGACTCAAGTCCATCTCGTCGTCCTTTACACGCCGGAAGGGTGTGTTTCTCTGTGGAAGACAATTCATATTTATGATTAATTAAGATTCTTTTATTTTTTCATAAAGAAATTTTCTTTTAATATTACTATTCTTTTTTTGAAAATTTAAAAACAAAATTTAATTTTTTTTTTCCAATTTTTTGCCTTTGAGTCTTGGTATCGAAAAACAAACTATGGAATATTGCACATGTGCATGAATGTATGTGAATGATAAAAAAAAATTGTTGAGTGAAGGCACAACTAAAAATTAGTCTTTTAGCCACTGATATTTTATCTGTGGATCTACAATATTTTGATATCCATGCAAGAATTTCTTTTTAAATATATAAATCGTGTAAGAAAAGTTGTAATACAAAACATAAACAATTAGTTTTACGTGTTTTTAGATGATATTATAAAACTTCTCGCATGGATTTTGTAATATTTTGTAGGTCAAAAGATAAAGATAAAAATGTCAATTTTCGTATTTCTTTCCCATGCAATAATTAGTTTTAAGTGTAAACGAACATCAAGAACAACAATAAATAATTGAATACCACGTTTACTCAGCACAGTCCACAGCACTAATTCTTTACAAACAAATTATTTCAACAATTTTTTTTCAAAAATGTTTTCATTAATGTTTTTACTATGTTCTTTCATTAATATACAATAACCATCAGATCGTTTTTAAATACCTTGACTATAATTCAGCCACGGGTTAAATTTATAAAATCTATAAAATATCAAATAAACAAACTCTCTTGAATTACTCCCAACGGTATACTTAGAATGAAACAAGAAATGAACGCTCGCATACCTTCTCTCCGTTCTGCTCGCCGCCCTTCACGAAGTTACTGTAGTCTTTTTTGACGAATTTCTTGGCCGGCTTCTCGGCCTCCTCCTCCTCCTCCTCCTCCGCGTCGTCCTCGTGTTTTCGCTTGCCGGGCTTGACCGGCGTCGCGGCGGGCTTCTCCTCCGCCTCCTCGGAGCTCGATTCCTCCTCCGGGCTAGACTCCTTCTTTTTCGCGGGCGATTTCACGGTGTTGACTTTGGCCGGAGTTTTCACTGCAGGCTTTTCCTCCGAGTCGTCGGAGTCGTCGGAGTCGTCGCTCGAGTCCTTTGCTGCTGCCTTCGGTTGAAGCGATTGGAATGTTCAATGTTAATTTTAAAAGATGATGGAAAAACAGTTTGTAAAGAAATGGTTGAAAAGGATTTGTAGAAAGAATTAATACATTTTATATAGATAAAAATTTGAGCAAGTTTTGTTATTTACGAATGAAAATTAAATGGAAATAAATTATTACCGTGCTTGTGGCTTTTGTAGGTGTAGCTTTGACGGCGGCAGCTTTGGTTGTAACTTTTGGAGACTCTTCGGAGTCATCACTGGAGTCATCGCTGGACGACGCTTCTTTCTTGACTGCAGGTTTGGCAACGGGTTTCGCGGGTGTCGCTACTTTCTTCGCAGGTGTTTCATCCTCGCTGCTGTCATCGTCGCTGGAGGATTCCTGCTTCTTGGCTACTGGTTTGGCTGCTGGTTTCGCGGGTACTGCAGCTTTCTTCGCAGGTGGCTCATCCTCGCTGTCATCTTCGCTGGACGATTCTTGCTTCTTAGCTACAGGTTTAGCTGCTGGTTTTGCAGGGGTAGCTTTGGGTTTGGGTGCCTCTTCTTCGCTGCTGTCGTCATCACTCGAAGATTCCTTTTTGCTTGCCGCGGGTGTTGGTTTCGGTGTTGGTTGCAGGGGAGTCTTCTTTGGTGTCTCTTCCTCGGAAGAATCATCAGAGTCGGAAGATTCCTCCTTGGCAGCGGGTTTCGCGGGTGTCTTCACAGGAGTAGCCTTCACAACGGGCTTTGCAGGTGTTTTTGCCGGAGTGGGCTTAGCTGCTGGCTTGTCATCTTCAGATGAATCATCCGAATCATCGCTCGATTCGTCCTTCTTTGCCGGTGCCTTTACAACTGGCTTAGCCGGAGTCTTGACCGCTGGTGCTTTGACTACCTTCTTCGCGTCGTCATCGCTGGAATCATCGCTAGAAGATTCAGCTTTCTTGGCAGGTACCTTAGCAGCAGGAGCAGGCTTAGCCTGAACCGCGGGCTTGGCATCCTCGCTGTCGGAATCGTCCGAAGAGGATTCGCCTTTCTTGGCTGGAGTCTTCGCCGCGGGCTTGGCCGGTGTCTTTACCGGAGTCTTTGCAGCTGCTTTCTGAGCTGCTGCTTTGACAGCTGGTGTATCGTCCTCGCTGGAGCTGT
This sequence comes from Gastracanthus pulcherrimus, assembly GCA_949152435.1. NCBI lineage: Eukaryota > Metazoa > Arthropoda > Insecta > Hymenoptera > Pteromalidae > Gastracanthus > Gastracanthus pulcherrimus. The sequence continues at coordinate 160,983,008 of OX424575.1, read as the reverse complement.
CGCCCGATGAAGATTCTGCTTTCTTGGCTGGAGCTGCTGCCTTTGCCGGTGGTTTGACGGGAGTCTTCGCGGCTACCTTGGGAGCTGGTGTCTCCTCTTCGCTGGAGGTGTCATCCGAAGAAGAATCTCCTTTCTTAGCCGGTGCCTTAGCCGTGGGTTTAGCAGCGGCAGCTGGCTGTTTCACCGGTCCTTTGCCGTTGACCAGAGGAGCTTTCTTGGGTGCTTCCTCTTCGCTCTCGGAGCTCGAGTCCGAGCTACTGTTGCTCTGTTTGACATTCTTTACCGATACTTTCTTAGCCGAACTCTTCTGGAAGTGCTGAAAGACTTCCGATATCGAAGGACATCCTTTTGCTAGCGCAAGCTAAAAAAGTAAAAAAGAATATTTTCATAAAAATAGCTACGATAAATACCATTATAATCAACGCGCGTTTACAATTTGAATTCACCTCTATCCCAATATCCCGACTATTTCTCCGAATTTTCGTGTTTACACCGCTCCAAAGCGGAAGAGAGCGCGAACACGTGAGTCTCGGCAGTCCCCCATTACCTGCTAAATGCGGTACCTCGTCCAAAATTTCCTCGCACCAACGCAACCTTCCATAATTCCCCCCAATAAAAGCCACTTTCCACGGCGAATTACACCGAAAAACACTTAAATCTCTCCCAAACTAAACTACGCCGACCGCGGGCCACGTGGTGCCGCCGCCGCAAAAGAATGGCGGGACACACTCGTACACCGCACGCCTCGTGTGCACCTACCACGTTACAAAAAAAAAAAAAAAGAAGAAGGAGCACTCACCGCGTTCGTCTTCTTCTGGAAGACCTTGGCGAGGGCCGAGTCCTTCTTCAGCAGGTAGTCGTAGACCAGCGCGGATATGCCCTGCTCCTCGTTGCTGCTGGCCATGGTGCGAGGGGTGCGAGCTTGCGATCTGCGGTCGGGGACACAAGGAAGATTCACGTCACCGCGGGCCGCGCGGCGTGGTCTGGCAGAGGCTATCTTCGATGGCGCTGGTGCGGCCGCGGGAGACTGGAGAGAAGAGAGGATCTTCGGAGAGTGCTCGCCACGAGGCGCGAGAGAGAGAGAGTCGCGGAGCGGAACACGCGCGACTCGCGGGAGGAATTACGCGTGATAAAGTGCGTTTGGGGGACGAAGGTGGGTTTTCAACGGGGCGACGGTCGGGATGTGGGACGCGTGGATTCTCTTGGGGAGGAGGGATGGGGGTGAATGAAGTGTGGTTTTTTGGGGGAAAGTGGGTAATGGGATGCTTTGGATTATTGGTGTTTTAAGGTATTTTTTTAAATGGATTTTAATGGTAGATTGGCGGAGAGTTGGAGAGATATGACCGTTGAGGGTACGGTCAAAATAGACTTTATTTGGGTTTGTGACGATCAGTTTGAGCTTGTTTCAACTACAAGTTTAACCGCGAAAATTGAACGCGCGACGATTGATCTTGGATTTTGTTTAATTTATTTTCAATTCTCGGAATGCGAATTGTTTTACACCACAATAAAATTGATACAATTGAGCGATTGTTATTTTTTTATTTTGTAGGTAAGGCCTATCCATAAATTACGTACTTAAGGCTTCGGGAGGAGGAATTTTCATTATTCTTACGGTGTATATCCAAAATAGACAGGAGAATCAGTGAAAATGTCTTACACGTGCGAAGAAGTGGGGTTGGGGATCTTACATTTTTCAAAAAAGTCTTACGTAGTTTATGGACGGCCCCGTAGATTTATCAGAAGAAAAATTAATGTATTCGGTTAGGTGTGCAAATAGTATATTATGACACTGTTGTGGGAGATGGTTTTCTACCTTGCTCGAGGGTTTTCGCACGAGCGAAGCGAGTGAGAAAATCGAGCAAGGTAGAAAAACACCTCCCACAACAGTCTCATACGATATTTTATAGCACAACAACCTCAAAATCGACAATAAAGTTGGCATTTTGAGGTTAGTGTGCTATAAAAGTAATTAAAGTATAGGTAGTTGTAACCTATCGGCTATTCGATGACAAAGGATAAATGCACCATGTGACTGATAGCATTTTCGAATGAGGAATCATTGTATTTTTATTTGGTTGATAAGTAGATCGTGTATTATGTTAGAACTACGTGTTTTCAACTTGTGTAATTGTTTTTGAATAAGTAAAACAATGACAAGCGAAAGGAATATATTTTTTACGTTATGAAATCGTTATACTGCAGTACAATTGTCAGGTTAACCTCTTTATTCGAAGCAATTTTTAAATCATAGCACTATAACAATAAACCAACGTCATTTCATTGTTATATTGATACCTTGTTTATGATTGATGTACTTTTTGGCTTTTCATTACGTTTAAAAGAGATTTAGTATGATTGTTTTTAAAATGAACCTCAAGAAATAGTTATTATAAATTGGAAAAGTAATTATTAAGTACTAAAAAACTATGGATGCAGATAAACTTTTTAAACCACCTGAGAACGGTGTAACTAAAATCACACGAAATCATAATGGTTATGCATACAAAGTAGATAGCAGGAAAGGAACTCGCTGGTAAGTACTTATAATGCATGATGTGTAATAAATTTGCTAATATATAAGAATTACAATAACAGTACTTGTTTAATGAGTTATTATTAACTGTACGATGGTTCAACAGTTCACCTAAGTAATAAATTTTATTGATTTTTATGTTTATTAAAACTTCTAAATTTTAAAAGTTAACTTTTTTGCATTATAGTTATCTGGAATGCATTAAAAAAAGTGACGCCACACTGAAGTGTAAGGGTCGCTGCATCTTGGTAAAGGGTAAGATAACTGAAACGGGTAAACACAATCACCCTCCAAATAATCTTTTGGAAGATAAACGAAAATTAAATGAAGCTCTTTGCAATGCTGCAAAAAAAAATCTTGGTTCTTTTAAAGAGTGCTACGAAAAATATGCAAAACTGTAAGTTTTAGGTACATTATTATAAAGTTTAATCAGTTGTAATTACATAAAAAGTACATTGTACTATAATATTAATGAGTAATATTAACTATTATATAAATAATTATTTTAAATGCATTTTTGTCAATATTCTTTTAATTTATGTTAACAAAAAATATAGATTATTACTATATTTTATGCATACCTTAAAATTGTAATTTTCAGTTATCCTACAGCAGCTGCAAACATTTCATATGCAACATTATCACGAAAATTTAGAATGTGGAGCATTGATGAAACATGTAAAACTGAAAAATCTTATCAAACAAATAGAGTTCAAAATATTATTACAAAAACTTCACCAGTACCAGAAATAAACAATTTGGAACATTTAGTATTAAAGTTAAATAATAATCAACATTTACTTGATTACAAGGTAGTAATTTCAAAACAGAGATATATATATCATATTACCAGTAACTTAGTCAATGATGGGCTAAACAAACACCTTGTAATATATGATAAAGAGCTAATGGAGTCAATTTGTGATGCAAGAAAAATCATAATTCATAAAATGACTTCTATTATTCCACAGAAATGTGGGACACACGTCATTATTATTACATTTGAGAAATACGAAAAGGTGAAGATTCATTTTTATAAAATTTACTTTGAGAATGATTTTTGCAATGATTATTTAAAGATACTGAATGAATGTGTAACTAGTGATGTTTATTTTTAGGCATTAGCAGGATGCTGGTTATTAATGGGTGGAGAAGAAGAATTTTCTTATGCAGTTCTTTTTAAGTATATTAAACTTTTATTTCCACGTTTTAATCCAACGCAAGCAGTAGTGGATTATAATCAAAATATACAACTTGGATTAAATACTACATTTCCAAACCTAGAGTTCATTCCATTTTTTTTACATCAAATACAGGTTCTTGACAGTAAAAACTACATTAAATTAGCCATTAAGAACTATTCAAACTTAAATGGTGTTTAATTTTCATTTGTAGGATATTTTCGAAAATGCTATAAAAACAAATGCAGCTATAAAAATGAATAGGATAAAAAATGCAGTAAAGCATGCTGTACTACGTAAATTTATGGCACTTTCACTCTTGCCAAAAGATCATATTTTGTCTAGTTATAATGTATTGATTAATGAATGTAAAACGCAGCATGGAACTTACTTTGATTCATTTATTGATTATTACACTAAAACATGGATAGAAGTCTGGAAACCAGAAGTCTTTAGTGTTTACCGCTTTAAACATTTTACAAAGTATTTTTTAGAATGTTACGAATATCGAAATTATTTCAGTACTGGCAAAGAGCTTGATGCTTTCTCTTTTCTAGGTAAGATGCTTTTTCAACTTTTTATGTAATGTAATTAAAACTACACTATTTCTTGTTAAACAAAATATAACGAATAAAAATATTTATTTTTCAAAAAGAAAAAGTAAAGAGTATATCAGCTAAGTCAAGAATAGATTTACATTTACTTGAACGTGGGAATGTTTTAAACTACAATTTAACTGCTGAAGATGAAGAAAGAGAAAAAAATCTGTATAAAACATGGGATAGATTAGATGATGATTTAATAACAGTAAATGAATGCTTAGTAATTTGTTCCAATTTATTGAGTGAAGATTTCATTGAAACTCTACCTGATTCAGCAATAGATAAGGATAAAGCAAATGATGATTCTATAAACTCAAACATTCAATATGAAATCATTGATATAGTAGATGCAGAAATGATTGAAGCATAGCGACCATCAAAGTTTGATTAGTTCTTTAACACTTTTTTCTTAAGATCAACATTGAAACGTATAGTATTGTAAAACTGTAAAAATTCATTGCATTATAAGCTAAGCAGATAATACTATGACTGTAAAACAGTGTGTTGATATAAACGTTCAGAAATTTATCGCGAATAACATTTTAGAAAATGTTTCAATGTAATAATAAGTTGCAATAAATAAATCTATTTTTTTAAACTTTTTAAGAGAAAAGTGAAATTTTTATAGAAGTACAAGAAAACCTTTTCTCACATTTTTTTCCTAGTAACATTTTGACAGGTAAATTAAAAAAAAATATTTTTAATTTTCTCAGTTCTTTTTGAACCTAACAAACATTTCTAGAGAATGTATAAAGGTCTCAGTATGACAAAAACATTTTTCACTAAAAGAACCTGTTTGTGGGTTAAGAAATGGTTATTTTAATTTATTGTATACATAAAATACTTATATTCTAATTAGTTTGTATATTGCATAATAATAAAATTATTAACACTAAATTTGAATTCAAATTAAGCGGACAAGTAAATTGGACAAAATTGATATTATCGATAGAGTAAGCTCTTTGCTATTTGATAACTCGGAAATTACAAACAAATTGTTTTCAATTCGAAGTATATAGACGTGTATTTTACTAATAAATATTAAACGACTGACATATAAACAAAAGGTGGTAGATTTTCATTCAGAATGGAGCTTTGCCTTGGCTGCAGTTGCAGCCTCTCGCTAATCGTTCAAAATATAAGTTGACCGTCAAGTACAAAGTCAATATTTCTTATCGACGTCAAGCCTATTATTATTACCAGAGATGAGTATAATACTCATCTCATTTATTACTGCAATACCCTTATTTATTAGAATATTTTCGAACGTTACAATTACCTACTGTATAAAAACAAATACACAAAATCAAGATAAAAAACCTTGTCTACAAAACAAAATCGACCAGTTTCATTAAATCCTCCCAATTTGATAACGATACACCCGACGAACGTGTAATTTTCCTTGTAAACAAATCATACGACATTTACCTGAAACTTACTGTCTCTCTTACACAAACAAGCAAAACGAACACGAAATTCAAATTCTCCAAAAAGGACGCAACCAAAACCGTTCCCGACCGTCACAACTCTCTCTCTCCCTCGCATCCTCTACACATTCCTCTCCAATTCCATCCCGATCCCGTATCCAGTGAGAAAAATTCGCGTAGCAGACTGTCGCGCTCTCGCGCGCGAATGCACCGCGACTCGAGTCTCGAGCGCCGCGAGCCGAGGCCCCCCGCACCATACATACCTATATACAATATCGTCCAGGCGCGAGATAGAGCGAGACGGAGAAGAACCCGATACACACATCGGAGGGACGTATTTATCGTACAGTCTCAGGTTCTCGCGCGGCCCCCGACAGCGCGCCGACGTCGACGAAGGCTCGGGCACACTCGTCGTCCTCGTCGTCCTCGTCGTCCTGCGGAACACCGAACAAGTAGCAACCCTCCCTCGTGTCGAGCGTATAGGGGGTGTGCGCGAGAGAGAGAGAGAGAGAGAGGAAGGAAGAAAAGTGAGAGACGAGAGAACGAGAGTTTTAAGTACAGTGAGTGCTGTGCGCGTGTGTGTGTGTCTTTTTTAAGCCCGCGGGGACGGAGTACGGCGGTATATACGGTCCCCGACGACGAGGACGCGGTGTACAAGTGTCGCGAGCACACACACACACTGATATATACGTGCCAATTCTTTTTGTACATCCGCAAGGTAGATCGCAGTGTGTGTATATATATATATATATATATATATAGTGGCTCCTGGTGCACAGACACGACGACGACGTCTTCGCGATAAGAAGGAGTATACGTGCACACAATCCGAATCTGCGTGAGTAAGTGTAAGCTATACTGCATGCGCGAACTGTGTGCCCCCGTGTGTATGTGCGTGTGTGCCATGCCTATATCTACCATATAAGAGTGAAAACGCGATGTGTGCTGGTGCACGCATATCCGGGGAGTGTACGACGTGCGTATGTAGCGAGAGAGCACCGTGAGCGTTTCCCATCATCATCATAATCATCATCATCTCGCCTGTCTCTGTCTCTGTCCGACGTCCACGTCCGTCCTTCTTATAAACGCACACTCCCTCCGTCTTTCTCTGTCTCTCTCTTTCTACTTCGCGATCCGAGTCCTTGTGTGCGAGTGTGTACGTGTGCTGGAGAGAAAGAGAGATAGAGAGCTGGAGCATCGCTAAATTCTCGGTATATACAAAAATATCACATCCTAGTGTGTGCGTGCGGGGCTGTCAAAGGAAAGGCGCCGCAGTCGATAAACTCGTTTTTCGCCACTCTCCGTGTGTGCAGTGTGCGTATCAGTGCATTCTTCTTCTTCTTTTTCTGAGAGAGAAAGAAACATATAGATACTGCGAGATTTTTCTATAACGTCGGCCTCGCGAGATTTCCATCCCTCCCTCTCTCCTCTCTGTTTAAAACCCCGCGTGCGACGTGCATGATCATTGATCATCGTCGTCGTCGTCGTCGTCGCTACTTTTCCCCGAATCTTCTCTGTGTCATCTCTCGCTCTCCGCGGCACGTCGTCGGTGTTGTATTATAGCTTCCTCGGGGGGGAAAATCGATACGCGCTCTCTCTCTCGGTAGTGTGTGGATGGCGAAACGCACGAGAGTTTACACACGCGGTGCATGTGTGTGTGCGTGTGTGTGTGTGCCAGCAGTGCTGCTGCTCGCCGCGAGCAGTCTATTTTTTTTATATTTTTTTGCCGGACGCTGAACAGAGAAAGAGAGAGAGGAGTTTTGCCCTTTTTGGACGGTAAAAATAGCCGCGCGTCGCCGGGAACGGTTTTGCTCTCGGGGAGCCTTCTGCCTTCTTAGCGCGGGGCCCGGTCGTTGCTATCTCGCGGATTTTCTCCGTTGTGTGTGTGTGTGCATGGGGGGTTCGATGAGATGAATGTGTTGTGAACTGCGGAGATGGTGATTGGTGGGTTGGGGATGGAGAGAAGATTGGTTGAGGTTGTCAGAGGGAATTTTTGGTCTTGTTTTATAAGTAGTCGGTTGTTTTGGGAATGTATTGTTGTATTTGCTGGGGAGTTTTGTTGGAGTTTGTTGGTTGTTGATTATAATGTTTGATTGGGATCATGTGTGACAGGATAGGTTTTTCTACATTGTCAAGATTGAGTATATTGCTTGTGTTCTTTTGTCTATTGGTTGTTGGATTTTTTTGAAGCTCTGAATGTTATACTGTGAATTTTGTGTACATTTCATGATTATTGTTTTAAAAGTAATTGTTATATTGCATCAATTAAAAATGGTATAGAAATAGGTTCGGTTTAGCGTGTATCATTCATTTGTAATATACAATTGCCAATTTTTTGCATTTCGTATCATTGTATAAGTAAGAATGAATGAAATTATGCAACTAATTTTGTTATTTGTTGCAATGTTTAAAAGTGGTAGAAACATTGAGTTTCTATTAATGCTAAAATTTGAATTTCTTTTGAATAAATTGCAAAAATGGGTTATACATTAACCGCACGAAACCTCATATTTCTATAATTTCTATACCCAGCAAATACCAAGATATTTCAAAGCTATTGAATGCTTCAAATTGTATCTTATTTGAATCTTATATTTCTCTGTAAATATTATCATTAGTTAGCAAAATTGTTATTGTTAAATGTTCAGTTATGTATTTAAAACACAGTTTTTGGTTAGAATACATAATTACAGGGAACAGATAATAGTTTCTTAAATATTTCATTAACGTTTTTTTTTCGAATGTACAATTTGTTTCATCTTACAGTTACTGTTATCATAGTGTTTTAGTAAACTTGTACATTATAAATGACATGAAAATTGTATTAAGTGCAATGTTACGGGTTATCAGAATGGGTCAAGATCGTATAGCAAAAGACCTTGTAACCTTTTGATAAGACCAATCTTTTCTCGGAGAAAATCTCTTTTAATAATTTAACAAACACTGCTACGTAAATGAAAGTGCTTCTAACATTTGATCTTTTTTTTTTAGGACTCAGTGAAGTTTGTCGTTGAATTGCTCTGATTATTAAAATGGGAGTAACGGTTAGTTCGACAAGCTGGTTAAGACTGTTCTGGTGGATGTTGTGATCATTGAATGTGGAGTGCGATATCACGCCTCTTCAAAAATAAGCCACAGGACATATACTCCAGTCCTAAACATCAGGCCTGCAAGCCCACCAGAGACGCGCCAGTGGCCGATACAGTTGTCGATGTTTCCAATACAATGGATCGTAATACGGTCGATGAGAGAAGAAAAGGATCCGGAGTGTTCAGCGATCAACATTCTGCCAGTGGAGATTCTGAGCACTCGTCTGATTCCTACGATTCTCGCCTGGTAAGTCATTCATAACTTTACATTATATCTTGTGTAACATTTTTATTTTAAATACGTTTATCCCATATTGCTGCCAAAATTTAAAAAAGCGTAGCTACATAGGAAAACAAACTATTAAAAAAGAAACTACATTAGATGAGTTTATATACATTTTTCGTGTGGTAACATAAAACTAGTATTACAAACAAGAAAGGCATTGAATTCTAAAATATAAATTACTATTACTATGTTACTACATTTATTTAGTGTATTTTAATATTAAGATGATGTATCATATGATTTTCCTAAAGAAAATAGACCTAAGTTATATATGTATTTAGATGAATGCAATCAATACATTCAACCTTGCCTTTTTAGATCCACTTTGTTGTATTTTTCCAATATTAAAGGGGCAAAGATTATAAAGTTTAATGCACTAACAAAAATAACATTGAATTGTTTTATTCTAAAAATATTTTGGAATAATCATCTACAGCATATATACTATCCTTATTACGTTATGATTAACTTCTGACTCATATCAGAAATAGCATGAAGATAATGCATACTTTCTTGTAAAACAATTTGAGTACTCAACTAATATTGATATGTATCTAATCTATAAGATTTCATTTTTAAAATGTATATGGTTCGAGGATGAAACTTTATTGTACCGCAATAAATAATGTTTACATATATAAATATTTTGAATATATATTTTTAAAGAATTATGAGAAATACTCCAATTAACCATTATTAGTACAATATTTTTACATATAAATGATCAATTATAATATTAAATTTTCATTATTCAGTTTTAAGAAAATTTTGACACAGCATGAATGATGTTTAGTCCATAATAAAATACCTACAATTTATTTAATAATCTATCTAGTCAAATTAAACATTGTCAAAATTTTGTATTTTATTTTTGCAATGCTTCTATCACAAAATTTCTTGAAATTCACCTTTTTCATTCATTATATAAAAAAGCAAAAGTTGTCGCAATACGAAATTTCTAATTGCGCAATATTTGAGCACTCTAACGTTCTTAAGTAATAATCCGCGATCACCTGCGAACGAAAAAATTTTTTTTTACCAACCGACACGCTAACGATTATTGTTGCAATGGTGATCTTAATATCGCGATTACGCCCGATTATTTACGTCAAAACGTAACTAGGCCATTGAGCAGCAAGCTGCTCGATGCGGTCGCATTGTGTCGCAGATCAATGATCCTCCGCGTATATAATCTGCGAATCTGCGGGACGGAAAAAAAGAGGGAAGAAAATCACATTTATATACTCCCGTGGGTATGATGTGGCGATCGGTATTTCAAGGACGTTAATTAAGAGGAGCGGAAAAGCGAGGAAGATTTAAAAGTATAAATTTGATCGGCTTTAGTAGCAGTAGTATGCGCTTTAAGTATAGACTGTATGCGCATTTTATGCATTAAAGCTTTGAATAATCCTATTACAAGTTAAGATGAACGTGAATTTAAAATATTTGTTTCACACTGAAGAAACTAAGTAGTTCTAGTGCATTTTTAATCATTAAGATGCAAAGTACGCAATTTATTTTTAATCGTTTCATAAAATTAATGCTAATTTTCTTTTAATATTTTGCTCCCATAATTAACATTTTTATGGAATTATATACGAGATAATTCAGTATATTATTTGATATATTTTCTGCGCGTTGTTATGTTGTACTATCGGTCTAACCAGTTTCGTCAGAAAGTTTGGATTACATCATAATAATATCTCTATCGATTCCATATATATAATTGAAATCATTTTCTGTGTTACAAATTAATGTATATTGGTTTTTCGCAAAGTGTAAATTATTTGAATCCCGGCAAGCATTCAATCGTAAAAGTGAAGGGTTAATTACAAAAGTAATTATGAAATGTAATTCATTTTTAATTACACCTATTTGTCTGCACAGATTGACTTATATATCGTCTCTTTTGTCTAAATGTCATTGATTGTTGCACCGAACTCGTAAAAAGATAGTACTAATCATCAGTTTTTAACTTAGCACTGTAATAAAGGATTTTAAAAATTAGTGCGCTCGAAACTGGGAATAATGATATATACCTTTGCTGAGGTATGTAATATTACAGCAAGAAAAGATAGAAATTCACTATTCTCAATTAAGTAAAAGTAATTTGTTAATTTGTTAATTTGTTAATTTACAGTATTGGGAACAGTATTTTGTCCATAATATAAATATGACACTATTACAAAACTATTCATTCCACTTCTGAGCACAGTAATAAATTGTCAAAATTTCAGTTTGATCAATTTTCTAAATTCTCTCCTTGGACAATACTTTTACTCGTTTTTGAGCGCTAATCCCCTTATTGCATCCGACCCTTCAATTTTACCTACAAATATTTGCTTACAGTGCATTCTGTGTATAACTCAAAATTTTATATAACTCAAAGTTGTATATAACTCAAAATTTTATATAACTCAAAATTGTATATAACTCAAAATTGTATATAACTCAAAATTTTGAGAAAAATAAAGAAAAATTAAACAGTAGCAATTTTGAAAAAGGACCGCACAAAAGTGTACTTATCAAACGTACAATTTATAATATTTCTGTATAACTCAAAATTTTGAGAATAATAAAGATAAATTAAACAGCAACTATTTTCAAAATTCTACATTACCAAAGTGTGTTTATCAAACGTGCAATTCATAATAGTATCAAGGTAGAATGATTTATTTACTTCCTGATGATACATGATCACTAATATTCGAATAAATATACATCAAGGTAATTTTCATCAAAAAATCCTTCCCACGATAGATATCCATAATATTCCGAAAAATCGCTTAATTTCTCTATAAATAACAAACCCAATCAAAAGTCTCTTTTACACAATCTACCAACAACCGTCAGCACTGATTTATACATCACCTCACCTCAAAGGTCCTCCAATCACCAATCGCAAACATTGACAACTCTCCACCTAATCAATGCCAGCCTCTCCAAACTCATTTATTCGCGCGCAATAAAAAAAACACCAACAAACAACCCAACCAACCAATCCAAGAACAAAAGGAGTCGCTCCATCGACTAAGGTAAATGCACCAGTACCTGGACAAATAAAAAATGGGACCTATAGTGGGACACGGGCGAAAAATGACTGTTTTCATAAAAAATACAGTCATAAATCGTTATAGTAAAAATTTTTATCTATTGTCTAGGGTATCAACTATTCAAATAAACATGAATTATTCCAAATCTGCGGCAGAAATTATATTCAACGCTTTTACTAAAAATGTGTTCTGAGCAGGATCCGAGAGTAACGGATGGCGCTACTGAATCGTGCAGATTTGACTGAATCGCGAGGATTGAGTTTTGCATTCCAAAGAAATATTTTACTCTACCGGTATCAAAATAATGTTTTTATCAATAGATGACACGTTCACGAAAACGATTAAAGTTGTATTTCGTGAAAACAATAATTATTTTCTGTACAATTACGTGTCTTAGTTCTGGTCCCATATTTTTGCGTGGGAGCAGTAGTGGGACACTCAAAATATACAAATTATAATTAGATTCAGTGATTGCAAACTACTTTAGAGCTTACTAAACAAGATATTAAATAACAATCAATAATGTCAACTGGAATGAATTTCGGAATTAGTGGATTTTGGAAATCTATAACTTTTGCTTGGGGGTGTAATTCTATAACTTCAAAAAGTGGGGTTACAGGTCTCTGTTTATCAATTTTTGTGATTTTTAATTTGCCGATTCTTACCAAACTACAAAAGCATGTAAATCAATTAGTATTATCGAATGAATTGAGAAAATGAGCTTATTTCTATTTGTTTGCAGAATGATAATGAATAAAGCTACTTAATAACTGCCCCAGTATTGGTGCAAATTGCCTGTTCCAGTACTGGGTCAACTCGAAACATCGTGTCCCACTACTACAGCCAGGAACTATTTAATTAAAACAACTATTTATTCGTATAGAAAAGGTTTAAAAAAACAATTATTTTTCCAATCGATAGGAAATCTCCCGGGCTACACGATAATACTAAAATATTTTTTTAATTTTGCTATCAGATTTCAGAATTCAAGACTTTCTAAACGGGTATCCCAAGGTGCTTTTACCTTACCCAACCCGCACAGAAAGACTCTTACTCGGTACAGATACCTCCTTGATCGAACGGTCCTGGAACTGTCATATATATATATAACTCATCGAGCGTTCAACACCGCGGAGCGATTCGATTTGGCGGCCGCGCGCCGCACGCGTGTCTATTACAACTCTCGTCTCTCTTATACCTGTACCTACTCGCTCGCGGGGGTCCTTGAGAGCCGTGAACTCATTATGCGCTATAAATCCTTAGAAGAGAGAGAGAGAGAGAGAGAGGGTGCACCGTTAAGGAATACGGCGAGTTTTCCGGGGGGACAGCTGCGCCTGGTCTGTTTGCGAGTGGAGAGAGAGAGATATATAGCCTATGGCGAGCTCGCCTTATCGGGCCAAACACCCGCCGCGGTGGCGAGCGAGAGTTTCGTGGTTTCGTCATTCGGTAAACATCGAGCTGTCGTTGGGAGAAACGAGGTGTATGTAGTAGAGTTGGTATAAAATGTGTGTGGTGGAGATGGAGAGATGTAGTTTTTGTATTTTCGTGGCCGGTTTCTTTCTTCTGGGGTTGGAATGTGAAAGTAGTTGCTCTGATGAGTGTTGATTTTGGGGGGGGGGGGGGGGTGATAGTTACTGTTTGGAGTGGAATATTACTCTTTAGCGAGTGAGATATTTATTTTATCGGTCAGTTGGTGACTGATTAAATCAAAATTCATTCGATTTTTCTAATTAACAGCTATAACTCTAAACTTAAAGAAAATCACACTTAAAATGCATTCCAAAATTTAAGACCGATTACTCTTTTTCAGAGTGCAAAACTTGATAATATTTAGTGTGCATGGAGATGGAAGCAAGAAGGACACACCGGGCGAAACTTCTCATATTTCTTTATAAATTCTTACTTTTTTATTGTACTCTTTTTAAATGTATTAGTAATAAAGAATGTAAATTCAATAACTTGTATGTACGCTACATTTAAACCAATTCTTTTATAAACATAAAATCATAACATAGTTATTAGCAATATAAATACAATAGAAATTTTAATATTATTCAACTGCAAATTTTTAATAAGTTGTGAGTATTGTTACTAGTTTCTTCAGTGATTTTTTGAAATAGGATTTTCGGTGATTATTTAGCATAGGACGTTCTATCATTCAAGCATCGAAATTCAGAACAAATGAGTTACAGTATACTGTACGCTTTTTATCGTAAATGAAACTAAAAATTAACTAAGTAAACTGTCAAAGTACAGCTTATTTACTTTCGTTGAGATAAAGAAGAAAATTTTAAAAACGTAATTTTATCTTAAATATGTACGCTGGAATAAGCTCAAGGGACATATAAGTAGTGTACGTAATTGTAAAAAATTGTAGTATTCTTTACAAACCGTCTCGGCTTATCTTTTGAATCTATAACGCTGATTATATAAATAGATTTGTAATGTAACTATAGTTGAATCAATAATCGAAATTATTGATGATTCTTTCATGAAATATATTTTTGTAAACACTTTTCAAATTCAACTATTATTTTTTTGATAATACGATAAATAAAGCATCCATGTCACCGCAACATACGAGTCTTTATTGGAAATCGATGTTAAATAAATACACTTTTGTTAAAGATTCAAATAAAATTATCTTTATTAAGAAAGCGCACAAGGAAGGTACGTCTTTATACTATATGGCGGATCGTCAGAAAGTAGTAATTGGACAAAAGGCATTCGGCTTCTGGACTTACTCATACATCTCCCCACTCTTTCCATGCTTAGATTACGGTTTTGTTTATAATACATTTCTTAGTAATATTCGATTCATTTTTGCTATAGGCATGTCATTAGTATTCACTCACTATGGCACATTCCAACAGTCTTGTTCGTTTATTTTTGTTTTGAAGCAGGTTAAAGTTATAGTTAAAATGCATAATTGTACCAATTCCATTGTTATTATTAATAAGTTTTGAGTATTAACTTCACCCCGGCCTCCTAATACTGGTAAGGATAACCTGGGGGTTGTGGATAGATTACACAGAGAAGGCTCGGACCAAGTTTCAACCGTCTAGAGCAGAACAGCGAGGAAGCTTTTACTGTATTTCTCGCTCTGGGCTTTAGAATCGTATAAAGCAGCATCAGTGACACTTCCTCTTGCTCTGAGCAAACTAAAATAGAAAGAGAGAGAGAGAGACCCCGACTCTTCTTGCGGTCTTGGTTTACGCAAAGTCTGGGGGCTTTAATCTCACCTTTGTACCTTTGTTTATACACAGACACGCATACTCTAGCGCCATCATGTTTATATTGTTTTTTGGAATTTCACTCTTTAATGGGACATGTGAGTCATCCGCTGCATTCGGAGTAAATTTTCACGTTTATGGTATGTTGTTGTGCAAGTTGTGGAATTATTGAGTAAATATCTTAAGATGCATTTTGCGTACGTATTTCTATTTCTTACTGTGTTTCCTTAGAACTCTGAATCAGTTTCTCTCTTACTTATTCGGAGCTTTTTATTTTATATATTAGCCAAGTAGAACAAATACATTAATTTTTAATCAAATTTCAATATTGAAGTTCTAAATATTTTCAATTGCTTTTTTGCATTTTTAGAATTGTATTTTAAAATATTCCATTCTATGTTAAAGAATTTTTTCGACGCGGAATAGTGTGGCTATATGGGAGAAGCCCTGCAAAAAATTCTGTAAAAGTATAAAGCAAATCCCATTAGCATTTACGTGGCTTTTGAAATCGAAACTAAAGTTCGAAATACTTCCATCGGTATCCGCAATAAAATTCACAACAAAATACGTGATAAATAATTTTCAGAATTTATTTATAACTATATTTTTCCAGAATGATTAATCGTTCTGAAAATTGAATAATACCAATGATAAAATATTTGCAATTAAATCATACTATTCTTTGAAAACTCTTATTGGCTGCTTTGTTTTACTTTGATTAAATTTCTGTTGGTAACTTGATTTGGTATTACTAAATTCGCATCGATTCCTCAATTCCGTCTTTGTTAAAAATAAATAAAGTAGGATCTAGTTTCGCAATATTCCTCGTTCCACTGCAGAGCATCGCACTGAATCGAACTCACACCCACAGCCACATCGCTATCATTCTCCTTACCGATGAGAAATTAATCCTTTATAATCACCGCCTCGCTCGCAATCCCCTCACTTCTCCCTCGCAGTAAAACTATTGTTTCGCAAGCGGCGCCTTTAGATTGAATACACGCCGCGAGCTCGTTCCTCTCTAGAAAGGTGTTGTGCGCTAGCTCCGTTTAGTTCTCAAAGGAGCGATTGTGTATCTGATGTATCTCTCCCTTATACAGCGCGGGAGTCCCGCTTTCTTCCTCAGTCAAGGGCAGGACGCGCGGCATTTAGATATCGGACGGATTTCGAGAGCGCGATGAGTCAGTTTTATTAGGCTGCTCTTATCGGGTTTGAGCACGAGTGAGATATTGGACGGTTTTCCAGTTGGGTTATTGAGAGGGAGGGTTTTAACCGGGAACGGCGACTTTTCAGTGGACTGAGAACTGGCGATAAGGAGTTTGATTGTAGACGAGGAAGTCTGTGTTTGGGGTTTATCGTCGTTTGCATAATTTGAGGAGACTGGAGTGTAATTAGATTGGGTGCTGAGGATAGATATAGTGGCAGATACAAATTAATAGTCTATGAGCTGTTTTAATTGAAATTAAGTATATTGATTTTTTATGTTTATGAAACTTTTTATTACTATGAATCATACCATTTACTGAGATAGTTATACAATATCGGTTGCTAAAAGACGTACTAAAAAAATAGTGCAAAATCTGTAGAAGTCAATTTTTCTATTCGTTTTGCCAAAACAAATTTGGGTAGTGCAGAGTAAAGAGAAAAGTATAATTTACTATTTTCTTAACTAACCCTGGTGGAAAAAAATTAATCTAGAACTATGTAGATCTATCTAGTTTGCCATGGGAATAATCGAGGGCCTCGATAAAACTAGATAATTTTCTACCAGGGAAACGTTAAAATTTAAGAATCAATGGTGTAATAAATAGTTATTTTCAAGAAAAATATTTATTTAACATTGCAGAAGATAGTAATTTTTACTAAACAATCTAGTAACCCTAAATAAATTGTCTAAAAGCTATTATCCGCAGACGCTTTTAAAGTGTTTTTAGATTCAATAAAAATCTGTAGAAAGCAAGGAAAAGACCCTTTGATAAATTACTTTGAACTCCGAATCAGATAAATCTAGAAAATGACCTCACTATTGATTGTGAAATGCAATTCATCAAGTTCGCTTGGCCGTTAAAACTTTTTAATGGCCATTTGTATTGGATGTATTGCTGTAATATTTCTTCATTTCTAAAACTTTTAATGATTTGCAGAGTTCATGACGTTAATCAATAATTTTAAATATTTATTTGCTCTCTAAACTTTGAAACACTTTTTATCTTTTGCTTATTTTTAGCATTATGTACCCACTCACTACACTGAGAAAAAATGGTGTAGCATAAATTATATATTGTATAACAACATTAACGACCTAATAGTCTCTGTAATTATACTTTCCAAAAGGTAGACGATTTTAAATGGCTTGGCACGATAATAAATAGTAAAAATGATACTCATAAAAAAATTAAGAAAAGCCTTACTCATCATATTTTAAAGTATAAAATTTCCATACCCGTAGTAAAATTAAATAATCTCTTACACTTTATTTAATAATCGTTAAGTTTTTACTTTGAATACACGTCAGTTTTTAAAGTAAATATGGTAATTAAAAAAAAATGAATATATCCTCAACAAGGTAATGTCCTAAACTAAGTAGTAACTTTTGTATTCTTCTATATCTTGCGTTTCCTTCTTCTCCAATTAAAAATCAAAACACACAAATCTCCAAATTTCCCAAGACACCCTCGAGAAAACTTGAGAAGGCTACTCTCCCTCAAGAAGAATAAAAGACAAAAGCCCGTCTCAAGGTCCAGCGCGACATTCGATGATCGCGCTCTTATCTGTACTTTTGTTCGGCTTCCTCGCTCCTCTATACCTACATCTCCTCTATTAAATCGTCTCGAGCGTCTTCTCGTCACATGCACGCACACACACAGAAGAAGAAGCAGAAGCGCGGGCCTTGCATCTTTCTGGAACAATGAACCTTTCTCACTCCTCGTTTTAGCCTTACGTAAGCGTACGCCGTCGCCGCTGCGCGTGTATACGTGATGTACCTTTGTGTGCATGCGCCATGGTCTATATATAGATATATATTATGCGCACGGCGTGTGGATGCGGTACGAGGCCGCGCGCGATTACTTTAATTTCGCGCCGGAATGTAAATCAAAACGATTGCCATCGTCGCTGCGCAGCCGAGTCCTGGGAAAGTTTTCGAGGATTTGCACGGGAGATGGGATGGTATATGGCGAGCAGTGGACGAGCACTGGATCGGGGAAATTAATTGCTTTATGGCTGCAGTGTGTACTTCATTGGATTGACTTTTATACTTTTGTCGTGTGGAGAGATTTCAGATGGAAATTGATGGAGAGGTCGTTATAGTTTGAATTATTTTAGTTTATTAAGTAAGAATATTTAGAATTGCGTATGGGCAAATCCATAACAATTTCAGTTTTGATGCTGTTTCTTTTTGTCATCTTCTAAAAGATGGAAATTTGGTTTCCTGGCGAGGTCCATGAATGAACCAGGACTTTGATATTTTGCTTGAATGTCAAGAATTGGGTCAGGATATTTTAATAAGAGTACAACGAGCAGTATGTAGTTGATATTTCTATAAGACTTCTATAAGATATGAAGTATGCAATCAAATTTTTATTTGCTTTCCAGATTTTATAGCGTGTTATTATGATATACTGTTAATTTTTTAAGAATCTAACGATGTAAATGCGTGATTATAATTTATTATAACGTTGCTGCTCTTAACCTTTAATTAATCGCAATACTCGTTTACTATTAATCTATGCAAATGTTAAATCAGCAATATACTTTCATAACGAAATATTAAATTTCCATGCATCCTCGCGTTATATAACTTTGTATTCTAATTTACAAGAAGACAAAACAATTTCATCTTTCAAAAATGTATGCGAAAGTCCTTGAAACATATGTGTACATTATTAAGGCGTTGAATAGGTTTTCATTGCTGTAGTAAAACTAATCACTCGATGATGTCATGTATCTGCACACTTCTTTCTGTACAAAACAAAAAAGTTATCGCTCGGAGCCAATGACAAAGTCTACGAGAATAGAAAAATTATAACGCTCGTTTGAATACTCTTTAACACTAATTAACATCTTTTGACAGCTATATCGAAAAAATATTCATCTATTGTTTGACATAAAGGCCAGGACACGTATAGTTTTATTAATCAAAGCAGTGTTGAATTTTGTACACTTGTATGTTTTTTTAATGTAGAATATACAGAACAGTCCTTTGTTAAAATAACAACAATTTAGGCAGTTTGTTTAGCGCGAAACAATGTCATATTGTTACGCAAAGATATATATCTTTGAGACTTCTGCTGAAATTTGATGCCAAGGTTTACTAATTCACCATCCGAGCTGGCCAATTTTTTACCAGGACAAAGAAACCAGATATAAATCAAGGAAGCTCCAAATCCGCCGCAGCCAACCGTTTAAAAATCATCGTACTCCTCATCGTTCGCAACCTTACCAGAACACTCCGTTCTTGTATATATATATATGTATATATATATATCCCAGAATAACGGCCTAATACAATGCCCGCGACCAGAAGCCGGTGCGCACATTCCCAGCTCTCCATTCTTCCGATACCACGCAAACGGAGAAAATGCCATATAGCAGCTCAATAACACGCAGCCGCCGCAAGTTATTCCAGTCACTCTCCTCTCCTCCTGAAACTGGCACGTCGAGCTCCGCGCGCGCAGCACACACGAGAAGAATCCCACGCGCGATTTCTCGTTACAGGAGTTATACACAGTATGCACACACACACACACACACACACATGGAATCCGAAAGAAACTCCTTCTTCCTTCTTTCCATCGACGCATTGGTAT
Source organism: Gastracanthus pulcherrimus (assembly GCA_949152435.1). NCBI lineage: Eukaryota > Metazoa > Arthropoda > Insecta > Hymenoptera > Pteromalidae > Gastracanthus > Gastracanthus pulcherrimus. Next base: position 160,962,793 of record OX424575.1, on the reverse strand, counting down.
ATAGTGTAGAAGCGAAACGAGCTTATTGTATCGCGATAATAGAAAACAACTCCCCCTTCCGTGACGGTGCGTGGAGCTCGAAAATTTTTCTCTAAGGCTTCCGTGCGAGAGGTGTACATGTATATGCTTTGAAGATAAGTCCGAAATCGAAACTTGGAGGTATGTGCAGTAAACATTCGAATGTATAAAAATTCTGCTCTTGTGCGCTGGAGAGAAAAGCGAAGTTTGATGGAAAGGTGGTTTTATCCTATCAACAGCTGTATGGATTTCAATTTCGATTCGAGTTTTTTTTGACGTTAAGACGAAAATAATAGAGCTGAAATAAATAATACTAAGAGATGCTAAATTTCCACTTAACTTGCTATTATACTTTAAATATGTTTTTATTAATAATATTGTTTGTTCATACCATATTCTAAAAAAAAGCTCGTGCCATCTTGATAACCGTTTAAAATGTTCTATCATTGGCCACTTCGTTTGACCGTGAAATTCAAATTTAGTATTAAAAGTGTATAACCATGTATTGTATAAGTGAAAAAGTGGATAGAAAATTCTGAGTGCATGGAAACCTTAGAATATCTCGAGAAAGAATCATAGTTGTTGAGAACATCACGTGGAAAAGTTTCAGGGTTTTCAAAAAGCTATCGGGTTGCCTGATCCGTTCTTGGCCCAAGGTCCATTTTGTAATAATGTTTTCAATGAATATGCTTTCCTTTCGAGATATATGCAAGGTTTCCATATTATTCTTACACACTGAGAGAGAAAATAATAATGGTTACTAGCAAGTGCTAGGACTAATTACTAAATGTTCTGTAGTAAATAAAATTCATAAAAATAAGAAATGTAAAACTGAGCTCTACGACTGAAAATGAGATATAACGTTAGATTACTTTATATCCATCATGGTAGAAAATTGACGAGTTTTGGTTAGAAACTGGTTAAGAACTCACATTAGCTAAAAACTGGCTAGAAACATGGTAAGGTTTCTTCCATGGATATGGTACAAATATTAAATGTGTCTAGAATATACAAATCACATGCAAGAACAATATAGATGCATACGATTGTTTGCTGTTATGATTTTGCATCGAGAAATTGTTCTAAAATAAAAATATTGAGGATTATGGCATATAACATGCATTGTCTATCTGTCTTGTAATGAAACCTAGAAATTTGGGATATGATTATATTTTGCTGCACTTTTATATATTATACAAGTAGTTTTAATCTGTTCAGCTAGTTGCTTCATGTCCAATACCCGGCAGTTAAATTTCCAACTCATGCGTTGCATCTTCAATATGGTATAAAATATAAAGTAACGTACCCACTAGCATTCAAAATTACTTATCTACGTTGCCAACTCTTTCTCCGTCCAATAATACACATGTCTCGCGCATCTCTTGTACCTTCAAACTGTACGACACGATTTTTACATCGTCTTTTTCAGGACGCACGTACAAGGGCGTACACGTGCCCAATGCGCCTGTGTGCACGTGCGCAGGTGCGCGCGCGGCAGAGTAACGTAACGGCGTTTACCTTTAATCGCGATAGCATTTATCGCGTCTCTTCTCACAAGCGCTGCTGCCTGCCGCGCATATATGTGTATAATATGTGCACGGTTCACACAGAGGGTCATAAATGCCAATTTTATTATATAGCGGTTCGCCTCGCTGTTTTTAATGGTGATTTATGCGCTCCATGCGGCTCCTATCGCGGAGTCGCGACAAAAAACAAACTGCATCTGGGTAATATTAAGTTTACGGCGCACTCTTTGACCTCTGGTTGAGAGTATAGTGGTGGGTGCTCGAGAGGGTCAACGACGTGGTGCTTAGCAGTATGATTTTATTCATGTACCGTGTATGCTGAGAAAGTGTGTAGTGCCAGCAGGGTCATTTTTTAAGGAGAAATTTTGCAGTTTTGAGACGGTGGGGAAAAGAAGCGTCAATTGGGTCAAACTTGCCTAGCGTATATTTGCAATGTGTACATAATATAGGTTTAAGAATATTTTTTAATAACAGTAATGCTCAATCAATCATTATTAACATCATACTTGGCGTTGTGGACGTATCCTGCGATTCGTATTCCGTACTTAAATTAAACTGGCATCAAGCCTCATCTATGGATAATGTAAAGATTTGTATTGCAACCCATTGACCGTTCGCAAAAGATAAATTACTTTATTTCGTATGTCTTTGAGTTGAATGGAGTTCGCGACAACCATTGAGGATTGTAGGTATGTTACGTCATCGTCTCTCGTCGCTTTACATGATTCAATCAGTATTATGATGTCATTGTTGTATAAATGTAAATCACAGAGTCTTCTCCAATTTTGAAGATCGTCGATGGCAATTAAAATTCAGATTTGCAGTCTGATTCAAAGTAGAAGAATTTCACGCAAAATACCAAAATATCAAATTAACATTGTGATTCATTCTTATAATCATTTGTAATAAATGCGAATAGTCTTCTAACTCAAGATTTAAAACTTCATATTTCTTCCTTGGCTATATAAATAATTGCTTTCTTCGTGATATATAATTGTAGAACTTTTATGTATCTTATCAGCAATGTAAACTGCACTGCAGTTTATCGCAGCGCACACAGTTTCGTCATATGAACTTTTTATAAGTTTACCTCTTATAAATAGCTCTTATAAACATTTTTTTATTTACTAGTTTCTCGCAAGTACTTTTGTAAAGCAAACTTTTTTTTTTTTTTATTAAGTAATTAATTGCATAATCGTATTCGACTTGTACTAAAAAGTATGAACGTCGTAAACGTACAATAAATCAAGAAAAAAGTTTATGATATATATTTGGCCAAAATGAATTTGCATGCTAACCACTATAGCATTATCTTATTATAAGACAAATATGATACTAGTGCAAATGTAGTCTAATAGTAATAGGTATATAAGACAAACAAAATTTACTATGATTTCACCAATGATATATAAAAATAAGATGACTGATAAAAATGATTTTTTTTTAAAATAATAAGTTCTGATGATACGATTTTTTTTAACTTATTAAGCTAATTGTCAAGTATAACATACACAAAAATCAAACGATATGTGACTAACATTTTACAAACAAAAAAGTACATTATATAGGTTAAAACAAAATATTCCGCATTCCGTCCAAAGGAAACCAATAACACATCCCAATTGAAATGCATTCGTATTCCATAGCCCATCAATCACAATTAATTAAACGAAATGGCGAGAAGCCAAGCATTCTCCAGCTACTTACTCCCCGCAACCATTGTCTCCTTTCATTGTCTCCCGCTTAAAAAAAAATGCACGAAAAGAAACTTATGAAAAAGCAAACCATAATGAAAAGTCAGAGTCCCAAAGCACCTAAGAACCTCCGACACCGCGAGCGCCGCACAATGCTCTTTTTACCAGCTTTTCAATTAATAGTTCCCTCTCAAAAGGACTTGTTTGCCCGTGAATCGGTCGTTAAAAAGATTTCGCCGCCGCGGGCACAGCTCCCGAGAGACTCTCTTTATCTCCCTTTGCGCGCGCGTGCGTATATATACCCTGTACTCTTAAAGTGCGTCGCAAAGAATGAAATGTATGAGCGCAGACCGGAGGTCTTAAATACACACGTGCACCTCGCGGCGAAATGTATGCGTGTGTATAGATCCGAGAGCGCGGGTGAAAGTCTTTATTTTTCTCGTTGTCGCTGGAGCTGCTGCTGCTGCTGCTGCTGCTGCTGCCTTTTTGAGAAAGACCGAATATACGCGTGGGTGTATGCGACGGTAAAGCGCGCGCATTTTTATCGCGTGCGTGTGTAATATTCCGTGGAGAGTCGTTGGGTGCGCGAATGAAGGATTGGGACATTTTTGTTTTATTGTTTTGGGGGAAGATTTGCGCAGAGGTGACTTTCGCACTTATCTGACTTATGGCGTTCTTATAGTTTGATGGTGTGTGGTTTTATGAGAGGAGGGGAGAGATAGTGTTATTATGAACGTTTAGGACGGATGGTTGAGATTTTTGTCTTTATTGTGATTGGTTTTTTGGAATGGTTTACTATGTACAGAGGTTTTGGCTGAGTGAGGTTTTAGTTTATACAAGTTTTTATTGGGCAAAGTTGATTGTACGCGAAAAAGTAGCAGAGCTAGTTTGGAAGTATAAGTAGAACGTAGTTAAGACATTGAAAAAATGTCTATAAAAGTTATTTCTTGACAAATAATGAATGCACAAAGATAAGTATAAGCTCACTTTTTTCCTACTTTTCCTACACGAAAGCATAACATTTGCAAATATTTTCTTTTGTTCAGTGAAAACTTTGCAATTCAGAAATGTATAATATTGCAAAAATTCTTGAAGAATATTTATTCATGTGGCGATAAATCATGCAAATTTTATCTTTATGAAATTTTTTAATTACGTTATTTTATCATACATAATGTGAATTTAAATTTTCATTTCATAATCTGCGAGAAATTTTCAATTACTCTCCTACAAATTTCATCTCAAAACTCAATTAAAAATAAATTAACCTCTTTTAAAATTGTTTTTTAAACTCTTAAGTTTCTAACTATACAATTTGTGTAAAAAGTTAGTTATAATAATTCACTGTAATCGATGGAAAATACTTAACTGATAAATATGAGCCCTCTTATAAAGCTAAAAAGAATAAATAATAAAAAAGTTTTATTATTTTTAATGATTGTAATTGTATACAAATTTTGATTTATTATTTGCATACATAATAACTAAATATTATTAGAAAATGAATTATAATAAATAACAAAGTATCAATTCAATTAAATTTTAACATGGCTTATATTATTCAGTTCAAAAGTTTCCATTAATGTACTAATCCAAATATTTAAAAAGTACTTTTCACGGCGAACTATTATTGACCTGAAGTGAAAAACTAACTTTTGACACGAATCGTATAATATATTCAACCCATCCTTAATCCACTTTTCGCACAATCTAAAAAAAAACATTTTCAATCCTCAAAACTAACTTCTTATCGACATTCCCGTCAAAACTCCAAACACGCCGACCTTGATTTCAACCTCACCTCTCCAACCCCGAAAAATCCTCGATCTCCTCCACCCGATAATACCCGCGCACACCTCCGCCAACCCCATTAGGCGCGAAACCGCGCGTGTTCCACGCGAAAATCGAGAATCCCGAAGCAAGATACGTTACATCCTCCCGTCCAAAGGGCGCCTCTCGTCCTCCATTATACTCCGAAACGTCGCGCGCACGCGAGCGCATGCAATGCGATCCGGCGCGCCATTAACCTACAAAATAAAAAAAGGAGGCCTCGCGAGCCGAGGCGAGTCTATAGTCGATAATACGTACGTATAGGTGGGATAGGATGCTGCTGCTGCTGCCGCCGCCGGCGCTGCTGCACGCGTTGATACGTCGAATAATGATTTAAGCCCAACCCAAGAAAGAGAGAGAGAGAGAGAGGGAGATAATAAGAGCTGCGATGCGCTTGGTTTTCTCGGTCGCGTCCTCGCGACGATCGATATTCGCGAGAACGAAGACGAGCTGAGGCTGATGTTCTTTGGTACGAGTTGCGGGGGTTCGGCTGGGATGGAAGTGGCGGGAGTCGACGCGGATGAGGAAGAGTTGTACATATTTTAGCGGGCTGCAATTGTCGAGGTTATCTGATTTGAGGGTGCACTGTCATGGCTGTCAATTAGCTGGAGGAGAGAGTTGGAGTGAAAATGAAAGCTTGGAGAAGTTAACTGACATTGAGATGTTCTGAAAACACTGAATTCTTTTTACTGTAAAATGTGTTAATACTTGACTAATATGCCATTATTTGACGATTGAATATAATTTTTGGATATTTATTGACAATTAATAACTTTCAATAAAGTTTGAACTGACTACTGTCTTGTTGTTACTGTTCGAACAGCATGGGTGATTCTTCCCGTATGACTACTATCTTGTGATTGATTATTGGATAAAATATGTTTCGAACAGCATGGGTGATTTTTCATTGGTAGATTATATACTCAAATATTTTTGTCGTTGCATTTTCATTTGCATCACAGATATTACGGAGAAGACTATGTAATCTTTTTGCCGTACTTTTATTCTAAATTGTATATAATTATGTTCTTTTAGTCGCATTATTTTATGCAGTTTTGCACTAAAGAAAAAGTCCTGGAGAATCTCCAAATGGTTTGGAGAAACTCCAAACTAACCTGTAGTTTCTGCAGAATTTCCTGAATACCCCACAGGCTAGTTTGGAGTTTCCCCAAAATAGTTTTCTCTGTGCGAATTCTATGCTACAATAACGATGTATATAGGGTTTTAAATAAAAAGGCGATAGATATTCATTCAAACATGCATGATTCCGTGATCACTATTTTACACGGAAAACTCGATAACATAACGTGTACATACATTGTACGCTATTTAGCTATGTCTCATAACAACGTTCACTCATCGAAAGGTTAGACCAGACTGTCCTTTGCCTCCCGCATTTCGGCCTTCAGGTATAATGTTACCTTATTGGCTGGCGGATGTGGTACATGTGTTCCGATTGGGCCTGAGGAGGCCCCGCAATAAAGTTCAAGGGCTCGCAGGAGATGCGCTATCTTTTTAGCGCTGCTTTACTGCTGCTCACTGATCCCCGGGGAAAGTGCCACGGGTCTGCTCGATTGAGAGTATGTACAAAGAATTTAGCGTACATCTGCAGGTTTAAATCGTAAATGTTGACTTAAACATTTGTTTTTATTTAACTTTTGTATATAATTTCACTGAAATTTTTATTGAGGCACTACTGAAAATTGATGTATTGTTAGCTTTTATGTTTCATCTTTAGGTCTAGAATGCATTGTGCTAAACCCATATCGAAATTTATAATATCATCTAAGAAATATGTAAAAAATGTTTCAACAATATATATTAAAAATTGTAGGAAAAGATAGCTTTCTAAAGAATGTGCTTTAAGTAATAATAAATCATAAGTTAAAAATCCATCTTCTACAGTTATTAGTATTTTTAGTTGAAACTTTTTTACATGTTTTTTACATGATTTTAAAAAATTTATTCCATCGATTTGGCATACTGTTTTGTAAATCCAAAGATAAAAAATAGAAACCACCGAAACACTAATTTTTTGTAATATATCTCCTCAAAACGAATTAAAAAAATTAAAAGAAGCATCGCGTCTCTTTCCTATTATTCATGTCGTATAAAAAAGCTTAACATTGATTTCGTTTGTATACGTCTAGAATCAAACCGGGTTAAGAATGTAAAACTATAAAAAAAATCTATTATTTATTTGTTAACATATTTTAAGTTTCTTCAGTTCACATTCGTATATTGTTGTTATTAGTATAATTATTACTATTATTGTTGTTATTGTTATTATTATTATTATTATTATTATTATTATTATTATTATTATTATTATTATTATTATTATAATTATAATTATAATTATTATAATTATTATTCTTATTTGTACCTAAGATGGTGTAGAGTTAGAAAAGAATTTGAAGTAATTCTAATATAATAAAAAGGGCATCCGGTAGCTGCCTCGTGCCCAGCTGACTCACCTGAACAGTGCTGCGCCGCTACACAAATGGCGGAGAATAATAGACCGAGGCAGGGAAGTCTGAAAAATACATCTGCAGATTGCTCGGCGTGATATAGGTATACGAGAGCAGATGCCGGGATGAGGGAAAAGTCGATTTTTTGGGGAAGCCTTTTACTATTCGTTGCACGTAGAGTTACGGAAACTTTCGGAGGTTGTAAGGTATATAAATTGTAAGAGCTATAGAATACAGTTAGAATACACCACTAAACTATTTTCTAATTTAATTCATGTAATATTATTAGAAAATAAATATATATTGTAGTGTGTACTGTTACATTTTGTTCTATTGCATTGTATTGTCAATCGTAATGTGAGATTTTTAGAAATTAAAATGTCAAAATGGTTGTTTACTTTAGATGCTTGGTACATGTTATTAAATCTTATATTTAATTGTATAATAAACGTATATTTGCTTTAAAAATTGGTATAATTAGATGAAAAACTTACGATATTTGACCGGATTTCTAATTCGTGTTAAAATTTCTTATGAATATTTCGTTTTATAGTAAAGATTAACTGTCTTTTATGTGGTCTTTTGTTATCGTTAATCCATGTGTTGACGTGTCTTGTTTGTTTTGGAATTTACAGAATGCAATCCAGCAATTGCAATAAGTTTACGAAGTATCGATCATTGTTTTTATGCTTTTATCAAATGTTGCACAAGTTTCAATGCATCACTTCTTCATTTTACAATGCTTACTAATGCTTAAACAGTTTTTCAATTATTTTTCTCTGAAAGCATAAAAAAGATTAACTGGCTATATGTAGCCATAAAGAAATTCAAAATAGATAGCATTTTTGCAGAGCTTTCTACGATCAATAATTCTTTTAAGAATACTTGGAAAAAGTATTTAAACTATATATATATGGCAATGTGCAGTTATACCCGATAGTAAGATAAATATTTTAAAATAGGATATAAATTTAGAAAGATTATCTCTAAAAATCAGAGCAGTCGTAAATATCAATGGAAATTAAGATGGAAAAGAAATGCAGTTTAAATGAACTGATTTTACCTGATAGAGTAAAGAGAAAATCACGATGAAGCTACATATTTCACCGTGATTGAAATTATTTTCTAATATCCTTAATTTTTCTATTTCTACATTAGACTCCTTTTAACTTTCAAATTTAAGCGCTCTGGAAAATGCACGTTGATATTTTTTAAAAATAAAAACACATTTTAAAATGGCTAAACATTTATGTTTCTTTTCAGCGTGGCAAGAAAACTTTACGTTAAAACGTTGGTTTTATTATTATCAGTTGTGTAAGTAAAATTAGCCACGCTTGTTATGAATGTTATTTAAGAGTTAAAATGCATTGGAGTGTATTCATTCTGATATACATCTTATCATTTGATTTCATTATGAAATCGCGTGCTCATCGTGCTGGTTCCGCCGCGCGAAACAACTATCTTCTCTTAAAATGTCTATTTCAATAGTCAATTAACACCAAGAGTTATTAACTACAATTACAATGCAAAAATTCAGTAATAATCAAAATTAAATTAAATTAAATTGAAATTTCAGCTTGGTAGTTTTATAATAAATAAATATTTATTATAACAAGTAAAGCTTAAATTTCAATTACCTTAAAAAATATTTTATTTTTATACTTACAATGTCAGAGAATAAAATTTGAATAAATTGCATGAACTGCACTATTCGCGACTATCTAAAATGTGTCCCAGTTGCCTTTAATAGAATTCCATAATTAGATAGAAGCATGAGTGTGGCCGCGAAAAATTTGGTCCCAGTTAGAAGCAGCAGCATAGAATAATAATGGTTGAAAATGTATAGGTAATTATACTTTTTAAAACCGCAGTTGTGCTATTTGTATTGTTCGGAAACTAATACAAATAGGTTATATATTAATAAGAATTGCATTGTACTATTATTAAAAATAATAGCACACGATTTTTTATTTGAAGTAATTTTTAATACTATCACAGTTTTTGATAAAATGTTGCTTTCAAGAATCGAAGGTTCGAATCCAATTATTTTTCTAGTGGATACTAAAATAAAAAGAATATCTATTAGGGCATTTCGAATATCATTGGAAATAGAACTTTCTAATATTGCAAGGTAATTTCTGCGAGTTCCAGAAAGTTAAACTTTATAACTAGCTGCAGACACAGCTTTGTTATATCGAAACCTAAAGAGTTCTTTTGAATCTGTTGCTATTTAATGCCAAAAAGTTTGCGATGAAAATTGATACTTTTAGTAAGCTTTGTGGTCGAATCATTTTGTAAGTAATAGAAAACCATTGAAAATTCAATATCACTTTCATTTCTTATAAAATTATTAATTTTATAGCTTGGTGTAAGAGGTACGTATTGCATCCATTAGAACGCTTATACTAATTTGTAATTGGTATGTAGATTGCAATTTCATTACAGCAAATATAATATTATCTTCGTTATTTTTTTATGTGAATCAGTGCTAGTTGGTGATCGTGTAAGAAAAAAATATAGACTGTAGTTGTTCTGTTATAAATCTATGTGTACGTCGGCATCTAACCGGAATAGTTGTATTTATTGATATATATAATATAATGAATATTTCTACGTAACTATAACTGAAATTTTTTTCAATAAAAAATATGAAATTTATAAATAATTGGATAGATCATCAATTTTTTTAAAGTCAAAATTCAAAGGAGACCGAATTTTTGTTATGATATTTTTGGTATAGTACTCCAAAAAGAATTTTAACTAAATTTTATTCACAGAAACTTCTGTATAATTATTTATTGCATGGCTGAACGAAAGCCGGCTTCTGTAGCAATCCGGTGTCCATTAATGTAGAAGGATCCACAGCCAGTTAAGAAAGAAGAAGAAAGCCGGTTCCTTGATAATATGCTTGATAATGAGAAAACCCAAAGCTGTAAACAGTACATTTTTACCATTATACGTATGTCTGTTTGTCAGCGAATTTCTCGACAATTCCTCGACCAATTTTCACAAAACTTGTTGCTTCTAGATTGGCATCGTTCAAACTTAGGTACTAAACAAAAATGAAAAAAAAATCGGTTAATTCCTTTCGTAATCACCTTAAAATCGCTTCTATATTTCACAAAATATGTCTCATTATTATTATCCGTACTACTTTCCTCGTACAAGACAGCCCTTATTTCTCCGCTACAAAACATTCACATCTCGAGCTATCCTTGCAGTCCTCGAACACACGCCAAGGACACCCGTCGCGCACGCAACCACCTCTCAAATCGCACTCAAGGCCCGGTCCTCCAGCATCACTCAACTCCATGCATCCTCCCACACTGCCCTGTGACGTATATATTCTCAACACGCGTGCACCGTGCGCATATGCATCCACAGCAGCGGCACTCCACAACGCCATCCGATCATCGCGGCGGCTCTCTTTTCTACCGCTTAGTTTAGTGTATTTCTCGCTCGCGGAGTCGTACTCTTTTACCCCTCCTCCTCTCTCGTAGAGAGAGAGAGAGAGAGAGAGAGAGAGATAGATAGACACTCGGAGAGCGGCATGCACGGCCGCGGCGGCAGTGCAGGCAGCCAGTCCGTTACGCTCCTCCGTGCCTTCCGCATCGGTATATATATATTATAACATCTCCCCGGTCGGAGGTGCGCCGCGCGATCGGTATATTATACACAGCTGGATGCAAGAGAGTGCTCGGGAGTGCAAAGCGGCCGGGAACCGAACGAATTCTTTTCACTCGGTATATATTTTTTGTACAGTTGGTTGTTTTTGAGGGGAGGGGGGGGGGGTTGCAGTTTGGGAGTGACTTTTTCGAATCTGAGGGGATTGTGTGTTGTGGTGATACGGTGGATTGGCGTTTGGCTCTTTCGGGTTCTTCTTTTTTAATTTTGAAGGAGTTTGGCCTGAGCTGAGTTGGAGAGTGTTGTTTTAGAGGAGTGGTTCTTTTTTGCTGTGGCGGCTGATTGGGCGTTTGGAGGCTGTGTAACTCGAGCGTTTAATTTAATTGTTGTTATGACAGTGGATACGAGAGCTTTGTCGAAGATATTGGTGTGATTTTTTAAAAGTGACGTGGTAAAATAGCTGTGTGCCGGACAGATCTGTTTTTAATTAAAAAAGAGAAAATATAAACCTTTAACATTTTTAATTATACCGTTTTGAATGTTTATTGATATGCATTGTTATGAAAAAATATTTACATAGCGGGAACATCCGTGATTCCCTTGTATTTTATAACGAAACGTTTCAGAATGTCACTGCTACAAATTTAAATGTACATAACCATCCGTTTTCTTGCAAACTAATTATACTAAACCGCCAAAGATTTTCACATAAACACGCAAATTTAACTAAACAAAAAAAAACATATCAATCCGACCACATGCATAAAAATCCACAAATAAAAATCTTACAATAAAACTCGTCCCACAAGAATCCAAACACTCAAGATAAACTCCAAACATCCTCAAACCTCTTCCCCTCCAAAAAAAACCCATATAAAGGCCTCCGAGCGGCGAAACTTGGACTCCGCTAAGTCGATAAACAAATAGAAATTTCTCTCTCTCAAGAGCCCCTTCGGCGCGCGTCGTCGTCGCCTTTTAGAACACACGCTCGAAAAGTGCATTACCACAGCCGCGTCCCTGTGATGTGTGTGCACACCGCGCAGCCTCCTCTCGATACGAAACTTTCTCGCGAGATCGAAGCCTCGCCGCTCGAGCTCGGTTATAGAGTATATAGACGCGAAGCGGATCTTCTACGTGCGGTTAGCGTGTCTTTAGCACACAAGTTTTGTGGGTATTTGTAGATTCCTGGGTTAACGATTTCAGTGCACTTTTTATGCTTTTTGATGGATTTAAATGGAAATGGAAATGGAGGAATAGCAAGTAACGTTAGATTTTATAGTTTGGCGAGTAGATTAATAAAGTTCTTTTTAAGATTTTGAAAATATATAACAGGCATTATTTTTGAGGAATTTATGGGTAGTGTGGAAGCATTTTTTTAAATTATAATTGTTGAAGAAGATGCAAAACATTTGATTTAGAATGATTGCTTCTTCTTCGAAAATACAACCAAAATTATAAACTAATGTGAACTTAAGTCGTTATTCAAATAGAAGGCATGCGTACTCATCGTAACTCGAGTGGGCGTATATCAGAATGATTTGATTCTAACATTATCAAAAATAAAGAAAAATCAAATAATCAAAATCATTTTTATCTTTTTTTATACATACTCAGAAATTGTACAATTTTGTTCTTGCGAATGGTATAATTTACTAACAAACAAATAACGATGTAAAGTCTTATAAAATAAAAGAAAACCGTTATAAGCCATTTTCACATGAATTGCTTTTCCGGGCACAGATTTAAAAAAAATCTACGATCGCTTAAGTATTTCATAAATAAAATAATAATTTTCATTTAGTTCAGCCATGGCCCATGAATGTTATAGTTCCGCCACAAATAGCTTGTGTCCAAAAAGCTAATCTTTAAACATATTTTGCTCTTCTGTTTGTCCAGCGCCCCCACCTAATCTAAATCTCAATAAAAAGCTTAAAATTGCCAAAGAAAAGCCATCTTATAAGTCGTTATGCACTGTACCATTTCCAATCACATTTATATCTCCTATCCCGCCATATTTTTACATAAAGATGCCTATTTAATTCGCCGCAAGCTCAATTAAAAACGAAATGCCACTCAAGTCGTTATACCCCACGAAGCCACACTCACACCGCGCTATTGATCACTGGATTATTTTTCAAAAAGCCATCGACAGACCTCTCGCTGTTTACACAGCCTGCACTCGCTCGCACAGTCTTAACAAAAAGAGAGAACCGCCTCGCGCGCCGCCTTGCCTTTTTCCTTTTCCCTCGCGGCTCGGATCTAAGCCTGCAATAATCGCGAGAGCCAGCCCAGCTCGGCCGTATCATTATAACATCGCGCTCATTGTACCCCTGGTGTACGCTCCTTATAGAAAGTGCCTTTCAACGACAACGAAAACGAAGGAAACTCAATCGACGTGCCTCTGAACACGCACCTATATATATATATATATGTGTGTGTGTGTGTGTGTGTGTGTGTACTGTCTATACGTGTGCAGCGAATAAAGTGAAGTGAGACACGTATATAATTATATATATATATTCATCGGTTTCGCGCGGGGTGTTGTTGAGAATTGAGGAAAGAGGAAAGAGGAAGAGAAGGGATATGTGTGGTGTCGTGAAGTTGTAGGGAGATAGAGAGAGAGAGAGAGGAGAGTCCAGGTGCTTTGAATGAGCAGGAGATCGAGATCGAGATCGTGAGGATCGTGAGGATCGAGAGTGGATCGCAGCGAATGAATCGGCGCGATGCTCGCGCTAACGGCGACGCACCGGCCCATCAGGCTCGAGACCGACGACGTGCGGGACATGACGAGGAACATCAAAGTCACCACTATTTACGTGAGTTATATGCTCCTTATTGGGGATGTATTGTATATAGTTTGAATCGCCTTTTTGTGTCGATGATGATTGTGATTAATGCGTGGGTGGAATGATGATTAGAAGGGAAGATATAGGGACAGTGTTTACATTGAAAGTATACGTGTTGGTATTTTGTATATCAACCACTATCCTTCTTTGAAATTTATACAATACTTTATTGGCAGTTCTATGAAGTAGAAGAAAGATTTTTTTCTCATTTAGAGCTCTATATTATACCGTCGAAAAAAGTGGTGTCAGCTTTCTGACTTTGCGATTTATTTTAAATCGAATAAGGAGGAGATTTAGAAACTAGAATGACTAGGCCGTTATGTCGGGAATTTGAAAGTTTTGAAAATTAATAAATTAGTTGACCAAAGGAACAAAGTTTTATTGTTATTGCACTATGCTGCAAATTGTGTTTGTTTTATCGACCATTTTATTCATTTTCAAAATTCCCTACGTATAGAGATCTAAGCTATTCACAAATAGTTTCTAAATCTTGTTTGTTTTTTGATTTAAGATAAATAGTTTGGTTAGAAAGCTGGTAACCACCTTTTTTGGAGTACCTACTTCCAAGCCTTAGACAACATCGTAAACATAGTGCTTAAATCAATTAAAAAATGTTTTTATTTCTACTTGATAATATTTCTAATAAAGTGTTTTTTATATCTTATAATATTTTCTTTATATAGCGAAAAGTACAAAGTATACTTATACAATTTAAATGCAAATTACGGCATATGTTCTCATGAATAGTTGGTTGTTAAATATCGCGGTATAGTGCCTATAATCTTTTTACAATATCTTTAAAGTTAAAGTAGCTATAAACAGAACTTTGCCATTTTTGTCGCGTCACTTCGTTCGGCATCCTTTGAAGGTGTAACGATGTGACGTCACTCGAAGGTCCTTCAATAACCTATAACTTTCATAAATTGACTTATTCTGCATACAGTAATAAATATACACAAGCTTAAGCTCTTTACTGTCCACATGATTTCTAATTACAAAATAAATTTTGTATACAATATGTTTTTCTATTACGGATCGGCTTTTGATTGCCGCTCGATTGAAATATATATGTACGCGTCCGCGGGTGTGTAATTTATGCGCGTTGCTCGGTGCATCGCGGCGACGGCGGCGTCTACCTGTTGAGTTGAAAAATGAATGAATATATTTGAATTTTTCATCGAATTCCTCTGCGCTAAAAAAGGTTCGGTTCTGTTGTGGCTTTTATATATAGTATGACGCGTTATTGGTCGATGGCATAGATTAAAATGTATTCAAATTTTTTCACGTCTTTCGCTGGATTTGCAAGGTTCTTAACGAAGTAGTTTGTGATGATAATAAATAGTAGAGATTTACATTTATTAGTGTGAGATCGTGGAAAATATGCTTGATAAATTAGAGTTCAGCTTAAATGGTTAAAGTTGCATCGATGACAACCTTTAGAGATAACTTCGAGTGAATCTAATCTGCTTGTAAATAAAGATTAACAGTCTGTACTAAATAGTTTCTTTTATCTCTTTATCTTACAATAAAAATATAATTTATAAAAATAACATTTATTACAAGTTTATAAATATAGATTAATTACGTATGAATACAGTACGTTCAAAGATAATTGCACGTCAATTATGACTTACTTAATCAATATACACAGTACAAACTATATAAAGTAAACAAAATAATAAAACATATTTTACATAAAATTTATGTCATTTATGCAGTTTAAACCTTTATGGTAGTACGCAAAATTTATGTATTTATTGATAGTAAAAGCCTTACAACAGCGAATTTCAAAAAATAGAACACACAATAAAAACACTCGCCATAACCAGCCGTATATTACAATTCCTCTTACATCACATTATCGCTGAAAACAAGCTCGCCGTTTATTAATAAAATATCACATAAAATCGCGAGAAACACACCTCGAGCAACCTCAATAATAACGCCACACTCTACACCTCTGTGAATTATTCAAATAAGCCCGCGCAGCCGTGACCATTTCTTCGGAAAACAGAAAGAAAAAGAAAAAGAAAATACCCGCAGGCTCGGCTATTATTTTCCATTGCGCAAAAATAAAAGCGTCGGGCGCACATATCGCTCTCGAATCAAGCTAATCCCTTTTCACGCACTGCGCCGCGAGGAAAAAGCACAGCAGCGACAGGCCATATAAACGGTAACGGCACGCGCGTTTTTCTCCCAGTATATATACTCCGTAGGTGTGCGAGCAAACACTCTCTCTCTCTCTCTCTCTCTCTCTCTCTCTCTCTCTCTCTCTCTAGAGCGTCATTCCGATCCTACGCAATTTCGGCAATCCCTTCGCTCTTACTCACAGGTATATACGTATATACATATATATCTCTTTGGTAGGGAAGTGGAAGTCAGTGGAATTGGAAGTCAGTGCAGGAGAGTATAATTGCGAGATCGCGCTCGGCGAAGAAGGAGAGCAGCGCGCGAGGCTTGACAAATAACGCTCCGAAAAGGTAATCGCCGCGCGAGCGTGCGCATGTGTGTGTGTGTGTCGCCTTTTTTTTTCTCTCTTTACGAGCGGAGAGATGCGCAACGTCGCCGCGCGAGCAGAGGAGAATTTTACCTCCTCGGCGCGGCGGCGCGAGGCTTTTGATGCAAGGGTCGAGAGAGGAGAGGTTTTATTACACGGGGGGAGGTTGCTGATGACGCTTGGCTTACTTTCGAATTGTGCGCGGGATGGATGGTATTTTTAGGTGCTTTTGAGGAGAGGGAAGCGATCGGGGTCGTCGTAAATCGGCGAGTTGATTGGCGATGGGTCTTAATTGCATTTGCTTTTGAGGTGAAACTTCTTTGTGGGAAGTGCTTGATTCTGGAGAATTTCTTCTTTTTTTTTTCGTGCAGCTGAGTGACAGTTTCGTTAGAAAGATTGAGTGCTACAGTTGGCTGTGCAGAATATTGGGGTGTATTGAATGCTTGCATTTGGACTTATTTTATGGGTTTTTAGAAGTAATTGTTAGTAAATAGTATTCTTTTTGGGTAATCTCAATATGAAGCCATGTATACATCTACAATAATTACTACCTCAGATTCAGTTTTATTTTATGTATATAATTTAATTGTATTATTCTAAAATAAAGAATAATAAATATCATTTATTATTATCATTATTATGATTTGAATTCGAACTTATATAAAAAAATTATTTGTTTTTACGTAGAAAAAAGCGTTATTAGAATTGGTTCAGTTTTATTTTTGTTTTATCTGTAAAGAATCAAACATCAATTTTCAACAGATTTTCTAAACAGATGTGTGCATTAAAAATTTCACTGCAACATCGCAAAACTCGTTCTCCGCTGGCATATCCTTTTGAGCAACATTGTTTTTGCGCACACACGACCCATAACCGAGAGTAGAAATCTTCTCAAGTCAACCTGGGCGTAGGTGTGAATATTAACATAATTTATTTACTTGTCTATTTCTTTTTTTCTTCTCGCCTCGCTCGTCCGTTCTATTTCTGTCCTCCGCTGCTGCATCGATGCACCGACAAGTGCACGAGCACACGCGGTTTTTTCTTTTAGCATGTGTGATTAACCCACTAATTATAGTTGTGCAATAGCGCAGGACGTCGCGACGCGAGGCGACGATTCGCGCGAAGATTCCACGAGAGAGCGCGCGCAAATTTAATTATGCGGGCTTTTAGAGGGTTTGAAATACTTTAACTAGTTGAGAAGAGCTTTTTGGTGTTTGGTGTATTATTTGCGCGTTATATCGGCAATGTTTGCGCTACTCTCTGAACTGCACTTTGCTGAATTTTGAACATTTTTGTATACCTTTTTCATCTCGTTTGTTTACGTTTTATTTAGCTTATTAACTTTTATATTTGTTTTGTCTTCCATAGAAGTAATGTGGCTTATGAATGAATCGGATTTAAAAAAGAAAGCATCAGAATAAAAAAAAAATTGTATAAAATATAGAGTTTTATTGTTGCATTTGAAGAATGTGCTGAAATTGTAAAAACAAGTTTTTATTCAATACTGTTTGGGCTATACAAAAAAATTCGCACAAAATCATTGTATAATAAAGAATAAACATACCATAAACATACATAAATAGTATTCATGTCAAATGTTAGAATTTCATTCACCTTTCGACTATCAATTTTGTTATTAAATTATAAAAAGTTATGATGCAACTTTATAACAAGGTCTTTACCCTTTTCTGAAGTGCACAAGTTGGACTTCGAGTTCGCCGTAGTCAAAGGTTCTCCTGTCATCTTCTTCTTTTCTCTCTTCTGTACTATAACTATTTCGGTACTTCCTTCAGAAACGTGCAGACACGGTCTCAACTTGTTCCTACTCTCGTTTGCTAAGAATACTTCGGTTCTTCAAAACATCACGAACTGATTTTTTTCAAATCTTTTTGTGAAATGTCTGCACTGTTAGTTAGGCTTTCGTATACCACTTTGCAGCTTCAATTTCGTTTCTCACGAAACGTAAATACACTCTATCTCTCTAAAATTAAAACTTATATTTTTGAATAAGATGCAGACTACAATTTCCAGAAATATATCACATGTTATATTTTTGGATCATAAATTAAAATGCAGCGAATATGATGATATATTTTTTTATATGGATATGAATAGTCTAAGATGACGTTTAGCTATAAAATACAAACTTTATTAGATATCGAATAATGGTTATGAAAGTACATTATAATAAAATCACGAATTATGAATGAAGCAATATTGACGTGAATGAATGCATGCATATTTCATTTATAAATTCAAATAAAAAACATTTATTTCATAATAAAATTGTAATATTGTAATTGATAATATTTATAGAATATAACTTTGTAATAAAATTATTTTTTGGACAATTAAGACTTATGAATTTGCAGTTTTTGCATGAATTTAATGATGTCATTGCACGAGTTAAAAAGTACTTTTACATGCTAGTACGGCATTTATAAATGTTATTAATGGCATGGAACACTCGAACGCATGTTCATGCGGGTGCTTGACATAAGTTATATTTATAATCTAGTGTCATAGGATAGCCTGCACCTACCAACAGGTGTTATATCCTAAGAACGTTTTCACTGCAGCGAGCTTATGTTCGACGTTATTAAGTTATCACCTTATTAGAAAGTTATAGTGGTAATAAATATATTTTAACGATTTTTAGAAATCTGCATGACGTTAACTAGTTTTTAGTTCAAGAGAAAAAATATAGGCGATTTGAAACTGAACTGTTTACAGTTTGAAAATCTTTATGTTACTTTTATTAAACAATAAACTATTTTCATAAATTTTATACAATTTTTCAAGAGGTTCGCGCATTCAAAAATAGTTTTTCTTTAAAGGTGAAGTAAGTTTCAATTTTTTCAAACTAGGTATATTGAATTTTTTCCTTCAAACTTGATGATTTATGACACTATTACATTTTTATCTATGGTTATCTTATAAAAGAGAATAATTCTATGCTTTATACTTATTGGAAGAGTAGTTGAGTAGTACTTTAAGTAATAGTCAACCGGTGAACGTCCTTAAGAGGAGTCCGTATCTTCTGTCCTTGTCTAATCACATTTTTGCTATTTATTCAAATTGTAATTTGTTAATTGAAAAACTAAAAGTTGGCCCCAATTGGTATTAAAGTAATGAATATTTTGAGACCTTAAAAAGTATCTAACATTATTTCCTTTTCGAAACTTCGGAACGGATAGGCTAACCTCAATTTTCGCGTTCCGAAGTTTTCTCGAAAAGGGAATAATGTTATATATTTTTTAAGGTCTCAAAATATTCCTTATTCTAATACCAATTGGGGCCAACTTTTAGTTTTTCAATTAACAAACTACAATTTGAATAAATAGCAATAACGTGGTTAGACAAGGACAGTAGATACGGACGCCTCTTAATAACCTATATTTTATTTACAATCATGTGTCTTACCTTATATATTTTTATGCATAATTTAAAAGAGATCATTTAATCTAAAACAGAACTATACCTACTTATTAAACTTCTTCAATTCCTAAAAAATATTACGCAACTACCTTACACCATTGGTAAACATTTACTATCAACAAATCCTACATATTCATAACATTCAATACAAACATACCCATTTCATCTCGTCTATAACATTGAACTAGAAAACGACCACATGTCACCCCTATATTTCCAGGCCTCCTCCATCTCCATTCTCCATCCTTATCGAATCCCAACCTCTCCACTCCATCCTCGAAATCCCCCTCTTTCGCGCCAAACGAGATTGCCTTTGTTTACGCTGTCACGTCGCCGAACTGCACAGTGCTGCAGCAGTGGCGCGCAACGAAATTTCCCCTCCTCCCCTTACCCGGAAAGGATTTCTTTGATGTCTGAAAATATTCCGCGTAGAGTCGCGGCCCCTCTTGTGCCGTGCACTTCGGCGGCGCCGAAATGGGTCAGCTGCCTTCGCTTCGTGGCGCGTGCATGTATAGGCAGCAGCCTCTTCCTCCTCCAATCGGGACTTCCGGTTCGGACGGGAAATCGACTCGGCGAATGTATTACGCTTTTCTGATAGCTTGCTTGGTTGGGTGTATGGGTTATGACATGGGTGGCTTGTCGCTGGGTCGAATGCATGTAATTGATTGGAGTGCTGGTTTTAACGAGATGTTTATGCGAGTGTCGAGTATTTTTAGCTCGAGACCTACGGATATTGTTTTGTAAGGATTGATTTTTAACGATTTAATCTTTGTTTTTTAATACTCCCGGTTTCATTTTTTACATTGTTGACCATTTAGTTAATGCGGTATTACTAGTATTTAAACAAGAAAATAAGTGTTTTAAAGTCGTAAATCTGTAAAAATTGAGAAATCTGAATGAAGCTTTGAAAGTACAACATTTGAGGTATTTTATATAAAAATTATTAGCATATCAGTATTTGGTATGTGCAATGATTTAAAAAAAATACTTTATTGTCACTAAAATGTAATACATTATCTTGAATTTCTTTTAAGTATGCTAAGTATGCCTGTAAATTGCTGTGTAACTTCACGTTATTATATGACAATAATCTCATATATGTAAATCGCATTTTACTAAAAGTAAAAGTACTGATTTTAGCAGTTTCACCAGGAAGCCACCTTAATTGAATAACTTTCTTTCAAATCTATATAAATTTAGGACCATATATATATTTTAAAAATATTCTAATGAGGATTTTTTTTCTTGAAAACATCCTACGTTCGGCTTTAAAGACGAGCGTCTATTAAATTACGTATGCTCTAGGCAGCTCCGTACACCGTAACAAATTTAATCCTTGAAAATTTGCTAAGGCGCGATATTCATGGCCATATCGCTCTTCAGTACATAACTTGCTTAGCGTGCTGCTAATTTACTTCTATACTCTTTACTGCATTATTAAGGTTCATTGACTTATTTGCAAGCTTATTTTTCATCTAATTAAAGTTTGTTAAAAAATCCTCTTTTCAATACGCAATATAATATAGTCTGCTCATTCATTAAAAGTTTAAAAAAATTTGAAATATTTTTAACACTACTTTTTCTTATCAATATTAACGTATTCCTTAACGTGTATATTTTTAAAGTTCCCCTTTAAGAACTGCACGTTTTTTAAACGATGATTCACACACATCTGTACTGCCACGCAGAGCTAAAAATGTAAACAGAATAAATCGAGAAATTTTATGTTTCCACCGAACAATATATTCCTCCGATAAGTCGCCCAAGCTGCATCGTTATTTTCAAAGCAAATTTAAAAAAAAAAATGTTTACACAACGTTATCTACTCCCGTGCACACGCACAGCACGAAAAATCGCACACCGAGCCCAAAAGCAAATGACAGGGCTACATATAAGTTTCGAAAAAAATATTTTGGTACCTCGAACACGTGCGCGGCGCGGACAAATGCGAGAATAGTCAAACACCACACAAACATATACACATGCTGCACACATGCCACACGAATTCTCCGAGTTTCTTCGGCGTGTAATGGCACACGTGGCGCGACGGTCGCTCGCTGGCAAGCAAGCGCGTCAGTAAAGAGCGCCGTTGTTGTCGGGCCACAGGTGCAGAGACTTTCTCCGGCCGACTGTTCTCACTCGAGTGTTTTTTTCCTGAAATTTCGAAAAACCCTCGAGCACTCTTGCAGATTAAGGGCGAGCGTATTTCTTTTTTATTGTGGGAACGGCAGTATAATTTCACTTTGGAAGGAAGTAACGTTGACGTTTAGTGGAATAATTAGCAGACGTTTAACGCTTAGGAGAGTGTCTTATCTCCGGGTCACGTATTTTTATGAGGTTTTGAGAAGTGTTCTTCTATTACCTAGAAATTAAGCCCACTGTTCGTAATTTGATTCGGATATTGATATTACAGATGTAGAAAATACATTTGCATCTGAATCGGTGATACGGAAGTGAGACACTCCCAGTAAATAAGAATAAAAAGAAAATTGATTGTGATTAACTTTAATGATAGGAGCAAAGATTATTCATCCAATTACTGCCGATTCTCTTATCTTACCCATATTACGTTTTTGCTACTTTCAATATACAACGATTAAAAATATAGATTCGCAATTTTCTCTTGCAAAAATTCGCTGTTACATTTTTCATTTTTGAACCAACGTTCTTCAGTTATAATTTCATGAAGATCCGTTATAATAATTCGCTGAGATATTTAGTTCCCACGATTTAGTTTATGGAGATTATTAGTTTCCTATAAAACTATGCCGCTAAAAATCTTAGCGAATTTTTGTTCCATTTAACCTATATATATATATTCTGCATGATACACGTTGAACATTTAATATTGTGATTATTTTTCTAATACTTTACCTGCCAATGGTGTATACGGTTACTACGAGAGACCAGCACACGTAATTTAGCCTTGTCAAGGTCATGAGACGAAAGTCACCTAGAAAAAGAAGTATAAAAAAATTTGACTGAAGAAATCTTTCTTTGAGATCACTTTAAGTATAATACTAATCCGATTAAATGTGGTTCTTCCCACCAATAAAAGAGATTTCGGTTTTAACGGGTAAAACTTATTAGCGGATCCTTACAAAAAGTCAACTACAAAGATCATCCCAGTATCTTCACCTCCATTGGTACTTCAGATTCTCAAAAACGAAACAACTCACTACACCATCACCTAACTTCCTTCCAATATTCCGCAAAATCCCGTTCCTCCCATCTCCGATATTCCGCACTCCACGATCCTCCCTAAAACACACACACACACACACACACCACCGATCGGCGCGGCTCGCGTCTCGGTCGTTAACCCCGCAATTAACTTAGAGCCGGCCAGCCGCGGCTCGGCGCTGCGCACTGCACGCGTGTGTACTTCGCCTCATCCACGGACGCGCCCGTTTAAACGATCATTGCGCGCAGAACTGCGGCCGCTGTATAGCAGTGTGCGCGCAGCGTCCAGTCATGGTCCTCTACGGAATTTCCTGCCGCTGGCTGCTGCGCGCACTTACTCTCGCGGCGTATTATCCAGCTCCGGTTGTGCTGCAAGCGAGCAGGCAGATGCCGAGAGAGTCTGCACGCACGCGCGCGAGATCGGAGTAGGGATGGAGTTTGGTTTGATGATGAAACTGGAGGTTGCGATAGGTTGGAGTGAGATTTTGGTCGGCTGGAGTGACGATGGGGTTTCAATCGATGAATGGGATGAACGATCTTGAACGATGAACGATGAGCGAGTTTACACTCTAATCGTAAAGTGTATGTGTCTAATCTTCTATAAGTGACTTTTCACAGTATAATATGAATGAAATTTCATTTTATTTAAGGAGTGAATTTTCTTGAGTTTTTGCCACGTGCAATAAAGGTCCTAAACGCGATAACTGATGTAGATGTCATACGACATTGTCGTAGATATTTTCAATAGAATGTTAGAACTATGTTAACTATTTTATTAAAATTTTAGAACTATACGAATTGAAATAAGCTTTATAATAAGTAAGGTAACATTTTAACCTTTGCTACCAGCATACGTTTATCCTTGAAACCTACAGTACTGACATACGACATCTATATTAGTTGTGGTATTGTCTTAATGTATAACCTGCTGTACAAATTTCAAAATTAACTTATTTATACGACCTCTGATATACCTATTTCGATACTATTATTTATTATTTAGATTATTAAGATGCCAATGGATGCGAATATGTACGATACGCTGATGAAATTATTGTTATTAACTATATTTCTGAAGATCTCCTGTTCTTTAGAGTAAAAAAGCCAGAAGAGTGGAGAGTTCACTCGAATTTCAATCCATTTATTCTATGGAGTGAAATTGCATTCTACCAGATTTAGTGTGAGGAGAGCAGATTTTTCAATGGAATGCTGATGCAATGGTGTAGTGAGAATCGTTAGAGTTGGTCAATTTTATGGGAACGTGTGGTGGGTTTTTTGTTGTTGTCGTTGAAGTAGTGCAGGTGATGGATTGTAATTGGATGATCGTCTCGAAAGTTTGTATTGACTTTCTGCCAAAACAGACTAGAGCTGCTTTTCTTCGTTCGAGCGGGTGATTTATTTAAGGGTGTAGGAGGGGATTTCGAGTCAGGAAGTTTGTTTTATCTTTCAAATCAAAGAAGAGCAAAGAAAATTTATAGCGCTTGTCTTTGAGTTAGGTTTATTGAACTGTTAAAGGGAAAAGTACACTGATTTGTTTCTTAAAATGGCAAAAGCCTGTTTTTCAAGTTATGGAATTCAATAATTTTTTTATAAAAGAGCTTTTTTTATTGAATTTTCAAAGCATTAAACTGTTCATAAACATAATGTTAATCATTTGATCCTTATTATAATTAGATTGGATGCAAGTTGGCGGTATTGATAGAATAAGGACCCAACTGTTTATATATCAATATACCACAGCAATACATCCGAATTATTTCACATTACATACGTCTTCTAAAGGAGAATGTCTATCTTTACTGACGAGATTAATAATTTTTCGCTATATTTAGTGTGATTAGTTTCTGTTTTATAGTTTTTCTTTATAATTTCTCCGTCATTTACAGGATTTGTGTCCTTATATTCATTCAGAAATAAATTTAAGGTGTAACGTGTATAGTTGAGTTTTCTTGAGAAATAAGATACAATATCTACGTAGCTCGTGGAAATATATTCATTCACATTTATGTTAATGTATAATAAACATAAAATTGTATATACATATATTATAAGATTGTCTTGATGTTTTGGGACACCTTGAAGACACCCGCAATAATATTTCAACCAAATCATTTCATACATTTTACACAGTCTGAAATGTAGTTATTGTTTAGCAAACAACCAATGAGAAAAACTGTAAAGTATTGTATCTGACCTACTTAGTTTCATCAAATTTGTCATACTGTTAGCAATTCTAAGTAGATATAATTTATCAGAGTACCGTACTTAATGACGTGGCATCAAAGAGACAGTAATGAAATGTGAGCGCGATCTCGGTGAAAAGAAGTTGCACATTATTCAAAAGAAGATAGAAAGTTGCGGCGCAGGTCGTTACCCCAGTGAACTTAGGGTAGGAAAGTCGAGAACTGCAGGAGCCAGAACTGCAGGCACTTGTTTTATATATTTAGTTACACGGAGTAATCGATACGATTATCACACGAGAAACGTGCATGCGTACGTGTGTATCATACTTCGACGAGCTGTTAACGGAAACGCAAATTTCTCTCTCTGCTTTTAACATAAGTGCATGGTTAAACATATGCGCAAAGTATTTCAATACTTATTGATTACGAATTTCTACTTTACAGCTTCGAATGACGTTTACGAATCCTACGCGAAAAAAGATTTTATAGTATATTTATCTCGGTGGCATTGATGCGAAGCATAATTTTTAATTTTTCAAGAAATGTAATGAAGTTTACTAACCGTTATGTGTGCTATTTTTAATCAGACATATGAGAAACATTTATGAAATTATTCATTCATCTAGGATACTTTTTCCTGCTTTTTGAATTTTACATGAAAAAAAAATTATAATATCATCGTTTTAATTTGTTATGCAATTCTTAAAATAAATTATAAATAATTACTTTTTCTAAATGAAAAATAAATTCACATACATTCTACAAAAAAATATTTGTTTCGATTGACTCTATTTGACAACAACCCACCATTTTGGTCACATGATAGGATATTGACCTGCTGACTCATCTGTAGGCAAAAACACTATAAAAGGAAAATATATATAATAATGGTAGCAATCGACGCTCCGTACGAAGACTAGCCCCTTACAGATTTCAAAAAATACTAGTTCATTTAATGAGCCTCCTACAAACACTGTTACTTTCCCACAAGTTTTAGAAAAGTGTCAGTTTTTATCAAATAATCTAAAAAGTTCTAGATTTTATATAAGGCCTCTGAAAAGAACCAGTAGTTTTCGAGAAAGCTGAAACGTGCTATAGTCTTTGTAAGAAACATCGATGTAATATTACTCCTATTTTAAAATTATATACATTTAGAACTTACTTGTTTAATAGTAACACATTTTGGTATATTAAACTATTATTTTAACATGGTTAACAATAAATAATAATATATTTGACTTTACTCTAACTCTAACACAGACTTATGTGAAAATCGCGCTAAAGTTCATTAAATAAATTATCAGAATCAAATCCACAATTATCGCCACGAATCCAGATCACAACTGTTACCAAACATTTTTAAAAATATATGTATTGGCACTCTTAAAAGTGTAAGTAAAAACTACTTTAATGGACACAAGGGCTGCAGATCAGGCTGAGAGCTAATTACTCTTAGCCGACGAGAAGTCAGTCTGCATCAATATACAATTAACTTCTTACAAAGTAAATTCTAAATAGATCTCACCACCTCAGATTCACTAATGATCAATAAAACCCTCGCCAAATCAATCCTCTAAAATACCACCACTTCGACTTGCGATAACATCTGCAACCAAACCCCCATCCACATCGTTAACTCCACACAGAAGTCTCTCTCTCTCTTTCTTTCTTTCTCTCTCTTTCTCCCAGCATTATCGAACCGCCAGGCCAAGCCATTAATTACATCGAACGAGGCGCGAGTGCAATGCACACGAGGATGTGGCCGCGCGGATGCGCTGCAGCACAAACGCACCCACATACGTGTAAAAAAAGACGAAGACAAGACGAGGAAGCGAGCAGAGCAAGCAAGCGCGCGCGTTTAACAGTTAATGCGATCATCGGTGCGTGCACCCGCGCGATCCACATGCGAAACAGTGCGAGCTCCGCACATCACGGACCCCGTCCGCGCCGCGGAACGTCTTCCTTCTGCAGTTGCTGGCAATCGCGCCTGATGCCTACAACTGGCGGCTCTGTGTGTAACTTCGTCCGTTGGGCCGTTTTTCCTTCTGTTTTTTGTTCCGGAGAGTTGTTGCTTGAAGATTGGAGACTGTGCAGACGTGTGCACGCGCTTTTTGTCGCGGTTTTCGGGGAGTTGGGAGTTCGAGAGACGCGCGGTGTCCGTATAGAGGTTCGTTCTTGTTGGCTCGCGTCGGGGAAGTTTGTTCGACGGTGGAGCGTGGTTAACGCGTGTTTTGTCGCTGGTTTTTTCTTTCTCGGAGTTGTGTGCGAATTGAGGATATGGTTCGATGTGAATGCTTCTTCGTGTGTGCAGCGCGCGTGTCGGGTTTGCTTTGGGCTGGGAGGAGAGGATATTGAATTTGACGTGTATGAAGGTGTCGATTTTGTTTGTTTTTGAATTGAAAAAAAATCGGTAAAGTATAATTGATATAAAAGTTTTTTTAGTACAAGCGTGTTTGGTACATGTACAATGTACATACATCTTACATGACAAATTTAGTTTAAAACTGTATCAGATAAAAATTTGTTTAGCTTGACTTAAATACAAAGAAAAACTCATAAAAAATAAAAAGCATATTTATATCTTGAAAATCAGTAAAAATACATTCGAGACCAATAAATAATGCGATAGTAATGGAAGAAGTTTGTTTTTCAATCATTTTTTCTAACAATTGAGAATATTGTGTTTGCATAGTCATAGTTTGGAGGTATATCTTATTGTGAATGATGAAACACAAACTTTATAAGCTTAAAATATTGATTTTAAAATGTATTATAATGGCATATAAGTTTTGAAAACTATTCATTATTAGTTAATTTAGGTCAGATATCCGTAACTGCAGATTAGTTAGATTTTGACTTTTGTTACCAAGTTTATTTTCATTATTTGTCAACCCGTTTTTTAATGCAAAAGTAAACTTTATTGATGCCTCGTTTGACTGTAATTTTAAAGAAAAGTATCGCAGTTATTTTTATCGTAAACAGTTGGAATATAATTAGGATGACTACGAAAAAGTTTTTACAATGTAGGATGAAAAGTCCTACTTATTAAAGTCGAGAAATTATGCGCTATTTAAGCGAAAAACAATCCTAAAGTTTTATAGTGCTTTTTATGATTGTGTAAAATGTGAAATAGAATGTGTGTTTACATGATATTGGAACAGGATGTCGTTAAACTTGCCTTGACTCTGTAATTTATATATAAAATGTTTAGAATGATAGTCTTACAAAGTTGACTATAAATCTAGTAAAATTTCCAATTTGCTGCAAATTTTATGGTAAAGACGGTCCAGAACATATGTCATACGTGGCATGGTCTATACTTTACAGAAATGTGGTTTAATGATCATTGACCGGACTTTCTGACTTAGTTTTCAATTGTATAATAGCTTGCATTTACAATCAACTAGAAATTTATTGTTTTGTATTTTGGATCATTTATTTTTAAACTTTCTTTCTTGATGCAGTGAAAGTATTAAAGGCGATTTTAATTTTGGTATGTATTCCTTTTGGCGACAGTTCTCTACCAATACCATGTGATTGTATCTATCGAATTCTATCCGATTCATTGATTTCATCGATTAAAATGATTTACTAGGTATACTGCGGCATTATTATTTGTATTGTTTACTTGCAATAGTGTGTGCTTGTTATTTCTTCGAGAAAGTATTATGCCTTAATGCTTCTGACGATTAATTTAGCTCATTATTTGCTCAGTAATATGTTCTAAAGTAAATATTCAGGTTTTCAATCTAACGATGATGATTTTAATAAGGTCGATAATAGACTTATTAATAATCATTATACAGTGAAAGTTTCAATTTGATGTGCAGGTCTATTGTATTTTCACTTCGTAAAGTGTTAAGTGTTTAGAGAATGATTCATGAATTATTATTTGGTGAGAGCAAATGATGATCGAGATGTTGAAACACGAATTTCCGAAGTGTTCTACTCCTTGTTCGAAGAGCCATATCAGTTTGAATGAAGAACGAGATTGGTCAATTAATGCCTGAATGATTTGGATACTGCGTCTTTTTTTGGTAAGAGCATTATTATTCACAATATTGATATTAAGAAATAATTCAGTATATGCGCGTATAAAGACGACTATTGTTTAAGAAACAAATATTTTTTCATCAAATTTAACATCAAATAAGTTGCAAAATATTGAATTTGTGCAATATTGAAAAATGTTCAAAAATTATAAAATGGTTTTTAAGCCGCTATTCATATTTGAATAAACTTTAATTAGAATTTAATAGTGCACATATAACAACTTGCAAAACATTTTAAAAATTTTAAGTGCATTTTTCTCGCAAGGTCATCGAAAGACTTAAGTCGTTTTCTAGAGAACGACTAAATTGTTTTTCTTTGTAAAAAGTTATACATTTTTTTATATTTTATATACAAGTTATTTATAAAGTTAAAATGTTTAATTGAAGCTGTGTAACAATAAAAATGCATTGAGATAAATCTAAACGTTCTTTGGAAAAATACTATAGAATATATTAAACATAATTGTTTCTGACGAGTGATATCACCTAACAATATAATTGACCGCACTGAAACAGTAATAATAGTTTGAAAATACGTAATTCTGAAACCTCAATATAACTTGATATATTATAACGTTTTCTAGAAAAATACAAAATTTGCTCGTAAGTATATAAATAGTTTTTAGTCATACTTTAATAATTATAAATAATAATTATATCTTTTTTGATTAATTTTTTTAGTTATACCCTGGTGAATGAAAATAAATTTTATTTATTTGCCATTTATTGGCGATTGTATACTCGTATACAGACTAAATGCAATGCTGCTTTCTAGATTATTTTGAAACACTTTTGGATTATTTTCTAACATTTATTGGAGGGTATGTTCACGTCATGCCAAAAACATGTTAAAAAAAGTCATTTTGAGTAACCCAAGGATTTGCTTATCCTAGTACAATAAATATTACTGAATATTACTGAACCACGTAAATTTTCTTCATTTATGAATGTTAGATACCAGCTGTTTCTTAGCTGTCTCAACAACGTTTATACTTTATTATATTTCCTTCGCATTAAATTGGGACAAGTCTTTGATATTTTCTAGGTTTCTAAAAGTTAAACAATTCTATCCATTTTAAGTACCTACTTCCAAGTTCTCTTATCATCATTACTTGTTGTTCTACCAGCATAGCAACGCATGTCTAAAATTCCTTTAAAACAACACATTTCTCCCTAAATCACCTTCTTATACAACTCTCTCTGCAGTCCGCCAACAACATCCCCATATTAATTCCTTCACAATTAAAATCCCACCGAGCCATCAAATTCCAGTGCGCAAAGCACTATATATAGTCATCGAAAAAAGACCTCCCACAAAAAAAAATTATGCAATTTGCCGTAATTCACTCGGTCTGGATAAAGAACCCGCCTCGTTCGCGAAGCACTTTCCACGTACTTCAACATCACACACACACACACGTACACTCGATATCCCTTCCTCTGGCTAAGGTGGATGTCCGTATTACTGACACCCCACCCAACTACTGACACCCAAATCTATTTTATTATAAATAAAATATAAACTATCAAATAATATCTGAAAATAATATTTAAGCAATCCGTAACTGTTTTTAGTATAATGAATAAACAAACGTGACATATTTTAATTTCAGAAACTTTAAAAAAATAATATAATAAAATTCGAGGCTACGAAAACGTTTAAAATTATGTCTGTGTTCAGAGTGAACATGAAAATATTGCGAAATAGAGAAGACTATTATTTCTATATTAGAGCGATATATGCAATACAAAATAGTTTAATAAGTAATATTTATATACCAGATATATCTACTAGATAAAAAGAAGAATTATCAAAGGCAGTTTATTTAATTATTGGATGGCAGCGTTAGGTACAAGCGTTTCAGACATTTTGGTATTACTGACATGTCAGTAGTTCGGCAAGAAAACGGCGCATTTGCCCAACTACTGACACTGCCGCGCGAGTTAGTGAGTGCAATCTAACATCCTTGGCTTCAGCGGTGATGTTCATTTTGCACGATGTTTAACGCTTCCTGGGGAAAGATTTCAAATATTTGTGACAATACATTTAAACTAATCATTTAGATACCTATACGTAAAAGCTTAAGTCCAAAGTATACTTTAAGAATGTTATTTAATTAATAGATATAAAATCAAATATTATTGTTTGAGTATGAAAGTAAATGGGTGTCAATAGTCGGGGTGTCAGTAGTTGGGTCCGGCATATTTTCAGGGTGTCAATAATAGCTCATGAGAATATTATTATTAATTTCATGAATTTATAATTAAAAATAATCTTTATTGAAATTGCAACCTCGTTTTTATTATCTACGTGTAATATATAATGATAAATAAATAGAAAAATATATATTTTTGTTTAACAAATAGTGTAAACTATGCAATAATGCAACAATCGATCCTTGAGGGTGTCAGTAGTCGGGGCATCCACCCTATATACTTGACATTGCCTCGGTGAAAAGTTCGAAGAACGTCTCTCGCATGGCGCGGCAGAAAAAAAAGAGCCAAGATTGCGGATAAGATTGTCTCTGTTTTGCTCGGAGCCGTTGTATTGGCTGGATCGATCTCATGGTGCGGGTTTGAGACCGGTTGCGCGTGAATGTGAAAAAGAAGCTAGATGGGGCAAAATTGTCATGTTGGATTTTGTTTTGTTGGTGGGTTTACAGCTGCGGGGGATTTGGTTGATGGTGAGATCTTTCAATAGTTTATAATTGGGATCTAATTTTGCGTGATTATTATGCGGATTCGCGAGGCGTGTAATTTCAGTTAGTAGATTTATCTTGTAATGAGTCGAGCGAGATTCATCTGCGTAATTTAATTTAAATTTGTTGCTACGGTGGGGATTGGTAAACGAGTTTTGATATAGATTTGATCGAAGTTAACATTTATGGAAAAGCATAAGTTTGCAAATTGCATTGTGATTCAATTTTGTAATTTATAAAATAATATGGACCTAGATAATGAAGTAGCGTTTTAGCTATTTTTATATGAGAATCGGGCGTGAAAAAAATAAAATATACGAAGAGAAACAAAGCTACGCATGCTTTGTTTTCGTCTCGGATTTCGATAAAATAACGCCTACCTATAGTATTAATTATTGACGATATCGACTTTATTATGAAATAGGATAAGAGTTTGAATAATATTACTTAATATAATTTAGTTTTTAAAAGAATCACTATCGCAATGTAACAGATAAGTATGCATGCAGATGAGGATAAAAAAGCTTTCTCTTTAAGAAAGCAAAAGTTATCCGAAAGTTTGTACAAAAATAAAATCACTTGTAATTAGTGTATTTGACGAACAAAAATTTAAAATAATATAAATTATAGAATATGTTCGCTGATTGAAAAGTAATTTGTATTTTACGTTTACTACATTAAATATACTTCTGCCAGTACTTATTTATTTAAAATTATACCATAATCATAACCGTAAAGTCTTACTTATCCAGTATAACAATGAAAAAGTTAGCTAAAATGTAAATAAAAAAACAGGATAAGTTTGCCTCATTCATAACTTTCCATATCGCATACCGCAATAAAATTAATTTTACAAAAATATTCATACTTTCACAAAGTTAATTCGAAGAAGACACAGACTCAAAAAAACTTAATTAACGGTCCAGATTTTAATGAGCGCACTTAAAGCGTTAAAACACCAGCCAACTTAATTACCGAACCCACAAAAAAAAGCGAACCCCCACCAATACATCGACACACAAACCATCCTCTCGATTGCAAAAAAGATCCTCCTCTCAAAATACACACACGCACACTCACACACACATCTATGTGGCAACGCACTAATCATCACATAACGTTCGTCGTTCACCAATACACAAAACACGAATAATCCACGCGCGCGCGATGGAGGACAAACGATTTGTCAGCCGGCGATATGTTAATAACCCATACACATCCATACACGCGTGCGCCTGTCTCTCCCCCGCAAGGCTACAGATACACACCGTACATATATTATTTCGGCCTTCCTCCTAGCGCCACACGGCACATCATCCCAAGAGCGTCTCACTCCTATGCCTCTATCTCCGTCTCTCTCTCTCTCTCTCCTATTACCGCCCACGCGCTCTTGCGATAAAATGTGTGCGCCGCGCAAGTGCCGCCCCGAGAGAGACACAAGGTATAATACACACTGGCATCGGCATAAAAGGAGCGAGCGACACGTAACTCGCTGCTGCTGCTGCTGCTGCCGCTGAGCGTAATATTATGTGTGTGTATACATGACGGGAATCCGGTCTTTTACATAAATATATATATATGTGTGTGTGTCGGTTTGTTTCTTTCTTTTTGGGTGAGTTATGCCCGATAGCAAGTGACTTCAATTTGTCGCGGGTTTATTTGTTTCGTTTACGGTTGGGAGTTGGATGTTGTTGAACTGCACGATGCGGGTTTGTGCGGTGCGGCAGTTGTTGTTTACTGCGTGAGGGCGTGACGTTGCCGTGGAACAGATGATTCGTACACTGTGACGTCATCGGCTTTTTTTCGAATGCTGTGAGTCTTGTGTATAGAGTTTGAGCGAGGGTTTGAGGACACTCGACAGTTTTGGAAAGTTTGGTGCATGTGAATAAGATGTTTGTGATGGCGATGATGCAATTAATAACAATGCTGTTGTTTGTGTGACGAAGAATCAAAATAAATATATAAATGCATGAGATAGACATCTCGTGTTTATATGTACTATAGAATGAAAGAGTTATTGTTATTAAGCCAACTTTATAACGGAATTTAATCCATGTGTAAACATGACCATGTAAACATGATTCGACTGATGTAATTTCTCTTCTTAATTCTATAAACATTTCGTTCATTTCTCTCTTTATACTGAGAAAAATTATATAGTAAAATAACTATTTCTTGACGTAAGTACTCTGAAAGTATCAAAAATCAGATCGAACGTTTTTGAAATACATAACTAAAAGCAGTTAAAAGCGGATTTTATCCAATGAGGTTGGCCAATTTCAAATACGTTCGATTAGATGTTTGTTATGTGGAGTGTATTTATGGAGGGTATATACTAGAGTTTCTGATAACATTACAACACATTTATATAGTAAAAATTAATATTCCTTTGTCAACTTTTACTACATAAATATAATAATTGTTACGAAAAGTCAAGCACAATCTAACATGATATTATAAGTTTTCT
Source organism: Gastracanthus pulcherrimus (assembly GCA_949152435.1). Classification (NCBI taxonomy): domain Eukaryota; kingdom Metazoa; phylum Arthropoda; class Insecta; order Hymenoptera; family Pteromalidae; genus Gastracanthus; species Gastracanthus pulcherrimus. The sequence goes on along the minus strand of OX424575.1, from coordinate 160,928,265 downwards.
TATATAAGCAATGTATCTCAGTACGCACACGTCTTTTCACAAAAAATATACAATTATCCCCGTCCACACTTATTCAATATCAACACCTCATTCAACCGAAATCTCTATCAAAAACCGGATCGTCGTACATTTGACGGCCAACCGTTGACCAACACGCACACGAAACACGTGTGCGAAGGTACCCGAGGATTTCGGTCGATCGTCTGTGTCCGTATCATTCGCACGTTGCAAAATAGAAGGCAGCAGCAGCGCGCGCGCGCGTGTGTTACATGATGGGTGGGAACCCACGCGAAAAGCACGCATTCCGCGTTATTGCGCTTTGTTTTCGTTTGTGCATGTTAAGTTTCTCGCGCGGCTCGGGACGCGGGAATTATATAGAAATGTATTTTGTCTCGACAGGGACTTTGAGTGAGAGCTGACTTAGAATGCTGTCGGGAAAACTCCATGTAATCGTTTGTCTTCTGGTATTCTCGCGGTTGGGTGGTCTTGGTATTTTTGAGAAACGTGTGCTATAGTAGATGCAGATAAAGATGTTTCTTTTAAGTTTAGAATAGTTTACTGAAACAAGTATATAGTAATAATTAAATTTACGACTTTTGTTGTTAGAATGACTATGACTTATTTAATAAGGGGTGAAACTGATAATTTAGTAACATTGTGTAAACTTATAGTTTATATTCTCTTCTGATTGTCTATCTTTGTCGCATGTTCGGTACTAGACAGATACACAAGTTAGTATATTTACTTTATACGCCATCCGTTGAACTTTGAAACTACATTGAATGCGCATATCTTAGTAATTATACGGTTTCAATCTATTTCAACGAGCTAGAATTCTAAATCTGTTATTTGAGAGCAGTAGTTAGAATTACCAAAGGATTATTTATATTAAGCGAGAATGATTTCTGTAATTACAAAACTGCTCTTAGTGTATATGATTTTTACTTGAATTTCTAATAACTTCGACGTATAGAACATATATTATATTTTCATTTAATTATAAAAACAAATTATTATTCATAAAAACTTTTATTTAACATGTTCTCTTAAAAACTATGCCCTGTAAAACCGTAATACGTTGCTTTCAGAATTTTATTATTTTTCATAAAAACTTTTAATCAACATAGTTCTCTTAAAAACTATGCCTCTGTAAAACCGTAATATGTTGCTTTCCTAATTTTTTGTCACAAAATGAATGCTTTTACTAGAATAAAGATTTTTTTCTTATTAATTTTTAAAACAATTGTTTTGAAATACGAAAACATTTTTATGCCCATCTCAATGAAAATGGCCACTTTTTACCCTAAAAAGCGAGACCAAAATTACACTTTTTGCCCGCAAAAATGATTAGCGGGAAAAAAGTGACTTCGCTATAAACTAGTCCAAATTCCTTTATTTCATTTAATTCTACCGAAACCCTGTTTTTCGATTGTCTTTTAACAATATTGTCTTTTAACAGTCCATTAGTCCCACTTTCCAAGTTAAAAAGTGACCACATTTGAGATGGGCATAAAGTACTATATGTAACTCGGAAAAAAGTCGATTTTTCCCTCGGGTGCTACTGCCGCAGGAAAAATATTCGACTTCTTGCCCTTGTTACATAATGTACTATTTTAATATCTTATATGCAGACACGCTTTCGGAGGAATCATGCATCTGGAACAAACAAAATATATATAAAAAACTTGAATGTACAGTAAAATCATTCTTTCCGCGACAAAAAAATCATAAAATTCTCATATTTTAGGGCTTTACGGTGAAAAAACTTCTTAATTACAGTAAAACTTAATTATAAAGTATTACAATTATTACATCTCGCCGTGGTTCATCACCGAATTTTTCAAAGACACCCATTACATTACCTCATCCGCAAAACGCAAGTCTATTTTCGCCCCCATCATACTTTCTCTCGTTCTATCTCTTTCCCGCGGCGCGCGATACATCTGCAGCCCGATATCCGTCGTCGCCGGCGTATACAATAAACTCTTAAAACCGTCGCGCCGTCTTTACTGCCTCCGCAGTTCGACGATTCGCGTCTTCGCGCCTTCGCGAGAGCACGTATACAACGACTCGGCGAGCCTAAACAGCGCTTCAACGCCCGACAAGACAGCCGGTGGCATAAACACCGAAGCCCCACGTCGCGATTCTTCGATCTTCGCCGCTGTACGGTTAGTTCTCGTGTCTGGGGAGCGCGGAGACAGACTCGCGAGGAGAGCTGCATGTGTATATAGGGTCATCTTGGTAAATGCCCCTTCAGTTGTGCGAGGAGGGATACTTTTATGGTTGCGCGTACACGGAAATTTCTTGCTTGTCATGCATGGGAAGAGAGTTGAGTGGTTATGGCGCGACGAGCGCGTTGCGTTGACGGGAGATGTCTGTATACTTGGCTGTAATTGGGAGTTTTGTATTTGCATTGTGATAGGGCAGAGAAGTGAGTTTTTCTTTTTAATTTTTTAATTAGAATTTTTTTAATGGTATACGAGAGGAATGGAGAATTAATTTGTAAGGCGATATTTTTTATGAGTAGAAGTTTTTGAAGGAAATTAGATTTTCAAATTAGATTTGAAATAATGTAGGGTATGTGTGTCGGTTGCTGTGCCCCTAAGCAGACGACATGCGTCAATTACTCCGGGTTTTATATTAAGTGATATAAAAAGTTAGTGAATCATTTATGATTTATCATATGCTACACTGATTTTTTATTGACTCTTCTATTGGTTATAAGCGGGTATAGAGGTTAAGCATTTTTTGATTTACGAAAAAATACACTAAAGGCACAGTAATTGGAGGAGGCTCGGTAACTGACACCCTTACCCTACGGAATCACGTGACAAAAGAATTTCTTAATTGAACATGCTATGTGCTGCGAAATGTTATAAAACTTATTCTGTATCTAGTATGTAAATAAATTAGACGAACAAAAAGATTTCACTACGTACTAATTAAAAATATAAATTAAAAAATTAAAAAATTATTCATCTATTATTAATAATAAATTCTTTAATTATCCTCTTAATATATTTTGGTTACGTATTAACACTGTTTTACAGCAAAATTTCTTTACTGTATTTTTGATACTATGTTGTTGAGTATTAATAATTATTTTAAAAGTTATTAATTTATATCTAATTTGAATAATTACGCTTGTATATTCATTCAATTATAGAAATTAAATTATGTAATTTCGTAAAATAATTCAGTCCAGACGTGTTATAATCCAATTTATGTAGTTCTGAAGCCTACTCAATTATCTTTTAATTTTACACATAAAATAACAGGTTACTATACCCACTAGAACTAACTAAATATTAATTTTATTATCCGTGCTGTATGTTGTTGTTGCTCAACCACCCATCAGTTTTTTAAAATTAAATTGTACTAAATTTGTAACTATTAACCAATTTTCTACTTTTAAACATTCGACGTTACAATGCTTAATAACTGCCAGTAAAAGTTTCTCCGAAATTCCCTTGGGCGAAACTCCCTTGGTACTTCCCGTGTACGTGGGCGTGAAAGAGGAAAATAATCTTCCTTCCCGCAGTCGAACTCGTTATGTCGTTAAAGTTTTTCACGCTCTCGTTGGTACTTCTGAAGCTCTTCCAAGTTAAAATAATCTATGAGGGTAACTGGCGTTTCCCTTTCTACGCTGCTTCCCCATTATCGTAGACACTCTACCCGACAGAGTAGAGATAGTATTTCGGGTGTTATATACATTGATTACAACCTAAATATTTATTCTGAAACGATAATAATCGTTTTATTCAAATTATATATTTATGCGATATATTTTTGATTGATATCAAAAATAGAAATAATACACTTATTTAATAAAAGTTTATTGAAATTTAATATTTGAATATAAATTTAACTTTATTTTTTTGCTTTCTGTTGCAGGTGAGTTACAGAAATTGTCACTTTACTAAATCTTCTTCAAAGCGTGAGTTTGAGTCTAATTAACTGATACAAAATTCATCATCAGGGTTAATATATAACCTCAATACAATATGTTATGTATAATAATGTGTGTTACCTTATAAGAAAGAGAAAACACTGCCACTCTATCTTTCTAATAGTCACGGAAGGAATGAAAATTACCACTTGATGATGCTGTTCAAAGGCTTTGAAAGTAAATGACATGTCTATCGTTTTTTTGTATAAATTAAATTTTCATTTTCATTTTCTTTATTATGTCTGAAATTAACATGTACAGCTTTATTCTAATTAAATTTATTTATAACATATACATAATTTATAAAATTCAATGCCGATTTTATTATTATATCAGCATTTAACATTGGTAGCAATGTCAATGAATTAAGTTACACATAAGAAGTTTAATATTGTAGAGTTGACCCTTGCATAAATCATATCTAAAGTTATAAAAACTATTAATATTTAAATTTTTTGCTTCAATATTCGATAAAATTAAATCACAGGAAATAATTCAACGATAGTGGGTGAGGTTAATTGACTTCCATATCTTATATTATGCAAAAAGTTTTATAACATTGTCGTAACCGATTGCCACTGAGCAATAACTTCAGCCATAATGCTTTCAAGATTCTTGTCAACTGATCCATTATCACAAGAATCGACACGTTGATAGTTCAAAAATGTATTCCCAACTACATTTTCATCTGTATTTCAATCCAATCGATTGATTTTATCGCTGTTGCACCGCATTATGAGAAAACGGCGTGTGACAGGCTACACGAGATTATTTCTATTGGTGCGGTTATGAATATAGAACATCGCATATAAGCGATTGGCAGTCCGCGTTGGAAAGATATTGAAATACTAGCATTATATCGCATTAAAGTGGCGTAACTAGAGTCCGCGCGGCAGGTTCCATGTGGGCGACGACATTTCTCAAGGAATTCATAAAACCCTCTGCTACGATTTCCGACACTCGATACGGCCGTTCGATATATCAAATTTGCCTTCTATGCACTTTCGAGCGCTTGATTGTCACGAGAGCTTGTTTTTCTATTTGATTTTAATGTTTTTGAATTGATTAGAATTTACTTCAATTTATCGGTTTAATTAGAACTCGTCCTAAAATGTTTCCGTGATGAACTGCTAATGCTAGTCATTGAGAGGTAAATTCCACGTTATAACATTTAAAGTCGATTAAATACGAAAATTATTAATTGCACTTAATAGATATTTAGTGTTAACGCGTTTGTATATTATGTTATATTTTATGTTTGTATATATATATATATATATATATATATATATATATATATATATTCTATTCAATTTTATTTCACTTAATTAATACATTTATACACTAATCGATTTTTTAAGCTTCAATTTCTATATAAATTAACACAGATATGTCGATAATGAGTCTTTAAGTAGGTTTATTGTAGAAAATTGCCGTTAGCGTACATATGATACAAGGTCAATGGAGATTAAATTTTTATTAGTTAATCATATAATCAATTAAATTACATTATTGCTTTATAGGTTCAAAAGATGTATAACTACTTACTGTCACTAATTTGGCTTTCGGTCAAGAAACAATCCTTCGTCACGTTTTATTTTTAAAATAATTATTGTACTTAATTTAAGACAATAATTATTTTATACTTAAAATTAAATAAAACTGTTATTAAATGGTTAAAAATATATTTAGATTTATAATGTGACAGAGTATAATTGAATAGTAGATGATAGAAAATACTAGTTACATCCCGATATGCTATCCCCAGCTTTTTCCAGGATTTTCCAGGACTAGTTCAGGAGTCCGTCTCGTCATTTTACGAAACACTCCTAAGTTAACAATTAAAAAACCTAAGGTATCAAATATAATTCAGATAGAGAGACGTTGATCTAGGGTTAACATATGGAAAGCTGGTGTGAATTCTGTGTGTATTTCTCACATGTCCTAACCTGAAAGTCATAAGACGTGGAACTAAGAATAACAGATAGGATTAAGACGGAGACATACTACGTTCTAATATATTGTCGGCGATCTAAGGTTAAAATAGATAATTCTGATTAGAATCTTACGTATAATTATATTTTCCAAGTATGGAATACTCAAGTAAAACTTCCATAATCTAGCTAAGTTTGCGAAAGTCTTGGGGATATTTCTGTACAGGATATGTTTTTATGACAATGAAGTTGATTAAAACCTGGGTTCGGGACTACTCTTAGCTAAATAAAACCTACTTTTACTCTGATCCAAAGAATATAAACTTAAAATTCATCACCATCACCACCCCAATATCCTCTACCAACTCCTATCAAATCCTTTCCACCCATCTCAATCATTCATCTCATCTCCAATCCCGTCCCCATAAATTCTAGAAAGTCAAAACTCGCTGACCGGCAGGAATGCAGCCATCGCCTCTGCCACACCACAACTCGCGATCGAACTTGAGAGCTCTCCACGTGCAATGCAGTGCACTGCGGTGCGGGCAATCAGGGCACACGGAGAGAAATCCAAGGAGAGGTTTCTCGCGCGTAAAGGGAACACTAACAGCACACACAGCCGGATCGAACACTTGGCGAGAAAATGGAAGTAAAGTGTGTGTGCGCGGCGCGCGTCGTATCTTTCGGGATCACTGCTTCGCCGCCGCACGATCGCGAGAATTCGCACGATGCTGGCAGTGTAGGTACGCGAGAGGAAAGCCGTTAAAAATCAGGCTGATGCCTTTCCAATGGCTCTATTAAGCTAGGAACTTGATTTACTCGTATATGTATGTGCAGGGTACTTGAGTGTGTGTGGTTGGACTTTATTGCATTGTAATTCAAGAGACTTTTTGTCGTGGTTGAACTTTCACTGTTTGACACGATTGCGGGATGCTGTGTTCGTGTGTTTGCGCTGCGGGATCTCGCTGCTCGCGTCTTGATTGGTTTTCACATGCATATTGCATGAGTGGGACGCAAGGAAATTTCATTTAACCTTCATTTTCGTTGGGTACCGTTATTATGATTGTCATGAATGAGGCATTTGCATAATTTCGAGGTACGTTGAGGCATTGATTGATCGGTAAATTAGTATTATTCTGATTGAGAACAGTATAATTATACTGTTCTGGTTTTAAAATTTAGTTCTTACCGTCAATTTGTCGAATCGCAAGAAAGTTCATAGTCTGACCCCCAAACAGGTTCAAAGTTTTTCAAGTTTGCAGCTCATTGTCAGTACCGAACTTCAGAACAATCGATATCTAATTTTCAGGCCAATGTGAATCTCACCTGGTACACATTGAAAATAGCTTGATTGTGTTCAGAGATACGTAAAATTGACCTCTTTAAAAGGAGCACACGCAGACGAACCGGTGAGAGAGAGAGACAAGCATGTAATCGATCCATTTTAAGACATTTGACTGCGCTCAGCATAACATTCCTGGCGCATGTCTGCTTGTTTTGCCAAAGTTTAGGAACGAGTTCTGAACTAATTGTACAGAAACGATTACCGCAGCACGCTCTGTGACGTAGTTTCCTCATTTACCGAACTATTTGGAAATTGCTACTCAGCTTTTCGAGATTCCTTGTAGCCTATTCGTAATCTTTGTCAATAAACTATCCAACGCAAAATTTAGTACTATTACCATCTTCATTAATACAAATAGAATATCTATTCACAACTGGAGCTGTTGTTTGAAGTGTTCAGATTCATAACGAAATATTCCATTTACATAATTTAACGACATTATTTGTCTGTTTTAACCAACATTTTTTTTCAGATTAGTAACTTAGTTATACCTTATCGATTTTTAAAATAATATCTTGTTTCTAGTCCAAAAAGCTTTGTATAACTAGTCTGATGTCTACTAAGATTATTCAATCTCCAACATCACCACTAACATTATTATTATCCCTATCCTCGAGTTTCACCTTCCCACCATTAATTCATGATTTGAGTGCATTTCTGAATAGGCGCATCTATCATCTTCGCCGGCAATGGCCAAACCCTAAAACCCAACCTCGGAGCTTTCACTTCGCTCCCTCCATAATATTCACCAACCATCTCTTCCCATCGCGGAGTAACCGTTAAACTCCTCCCCTGCATATATATCTATATATCCTTCGACTTAATTCGCTCTCGCGCGCGAGCCGCACCGTCGATAAGCCCACAGAACAGTGGAGAGAAAAAAAAAGAAGCCGAGAAGAGAGAGAATGTGCCGCTGCTGCACCGGTCGAACGTCGCGATATCACGCTAGCTCGGCTGCCGGCACGCGGAGAGCCGCTTTATCGTCATCGCAGCCCCGAGCTAATACCGCACACGGCACAGTTGCAGGAAGAGATACATTGGGGAGAATGGGGTGAGATGGGCACAGCGGGTAGAACGAGGACACTTTATATATTTTTACTTTTTTCCGGGCTGGAACTTATATTTGAAGTGATTCGTAACTGATGTACAGTAAGACCCTAGATAAATTAAAGATCGAGCCATGTAAACAATACTCGAGACCAAATCAAATCTCAGTAAGTCTTGTAGTCAATATTGGGGTTACTAATGGGCTTTGGCAAAACTTTAATTGAATGAATATATCCTCAGGTGTTTATTATGCGCCTGGGTCATAGTAAGTATTGTCGCAAAATATGACCCTTGAAAGTTCTTACCATTTTAAATATAAATTTCAAGTTGATCAATACTGTCAAAGGTCACATTTTCTTCTGACATGTATTAAGGCCCACCCGTAGATTCAAATAGCTGGGAGCACTTTTGACATGCTTACACATACTTTTTCATAACCTAGGTGATGCTACAATCTAAGTGGTTGCTGAGATTTAGTTAGGTCCCTAATAGTGTTTCGAAGGTTCGGTTTTGAACTTTGACAATATCTACGGTTTTATTGTACATCCGTTATTAATGAATTTTAATATTAGTTTCAGCCAAAAAAGAAATAGTAACAGTATCTGGAAAACATCCATTAACATTGTTTAGAAGTTTCACAGTGTTTGAATTAACATTGTTTGAGATCTGACTGTAAATAAGTTATTCCATAACTCGCGTGTACACTAAAGTCATTTTAACTGTAACACATTACTTTCGTAGCGACCATATCAATGCTAATTGGGTTTTCGCTTAGAAAACATGCAAAGAACGTTTTAAAATGTAAATTTTTACCTATTTTAGCCACATTTAATTCCAATAAATTTTTTTAGAAAATATGACTTTAGATAGTGAAAAGGCAAGACTCCTCATTCAGAAACTATAATAGTTTTCAATGTGAATTTGATACCTTTAATGCGATTTCTATGCGAGAATCAAATTAACACTTTCTGGTGATTTTACGGACCTACTACTACGATTTTTACCGTAAATAAAACTAAACGTAAATTATAAGTAAAATATTCAAGTAAATCTTTATTTAACATTTAATATCAAGGAGATTACCCACGTGGAAACCGGTTTCATTGATAGTCAGTATCTAGTCTTAACTGCTATAAATAGCTATTTGAGATCGATTTTTACCAGGGATGCACTATACATATGTACTTTTTTAAAAGTGTCTCGTTATTCGTGTATACGTTGTTAAGGTGTCTCTATGCAATCTGTAAAAGTCGTTCGGGAATACATAGATATTGTGAAAAGGGCTCAATGGGCTTTTAAGTAGTGTACAAAAATTTGAATTGTCTTTGCAAATTGCTTCTTTCTCAATTATTTTTATGTTCAAATAATCTTTTTGTAACGATGGTTGTATTACTAAATTAAATTATTGATGATTTGATTATATAAAATACTTATTTGTAAACATTATTCGTTACGATAAAGGGGGTATCTGTGTAATCTCAGTATACGGTGTTAAGCGAGCGTAATCGATTTTGTTACATTTCAGCTTCTCACTTAAAAATAATCGCTTGCATTTCTGTTGAAGCAATTACAAATTGCAATATGTAACTCAATAGTTTGCGATCACAAATGCATTACACTAATCCCATTATTATTAACAACCACTTAAATACACACGGCACCAAAATCAACTCTTCCCATCTCGCCCCGTTCTCTAAAGAAGGAAGCTCGCTTGCAAAGATATCTCTCTCTCCCCTGCCATGCCTTTCTCTCCAACCGCCAACCGCCAGCATGCATGCATGCACATGCACCTCTCCTGTCTCCGACTATAACGGCGACGACCGAAGTGTAGACCCTCTCTACCTTGCTTCCTTGCGATCGACCGAGCAACCTAGCGACCTACTCAGGAGAGAGTTTCGTGTATATGTATTACGCTGAAAAACCGCGCGGCTGATCGTCTAGAAAGCGCCTCTGCGCGTCTATACGTCCGTCTGCATCTGTGTGTTTGCCTAGTCGGCGTGAATTTTTCGTAGGTGCGACGAGAGACAAGAGTCTTGGGCGATGTCGTGTGTGCGGATGGAACGTGATTTGAATCCGGTTTCGGAGCTCGATGCGCGAATTGCGCGGGTGAAGGATAATTCTGGCGATGGGTTCTTTTTTTGTTCGCTTGCTTGTTCGATTTTTGTTTTGGAGGTTGGAGTGCGGTTGGAATAGCATATTTTGTGGGTTCTGGGTTGTTCTGGAATGTTTGATCGACTTGGAGAGTTTGAGGTCGGCGCTGATAGTTTCTCTGATGGTTATCGGTTAGGACACAGTTTAGCTGAGTTTGGGTAGTTTGAGGTTTAATGGTTCGAAGCAGAATTGGCAAGTTTTCGTTTGATAGAACAGTTTCTAATATAAGAAACTATGTTAGATTTATTAGAGTTGAGTTTTCTTAAGTTGATCCTATAATAATTTTTCTGAATGTTAAAAATTCTTCACTTTTTTATAATTCTAAATGATATTTTTAAAATTATATGGCATTTGGTAGCTGTTTTACAAAAGGGTGTAATCAGAGTTGTATCAATCTGACATATATTATTTTCGTATAATATTTTGTATCGCAAATGTGATACCATTTATCGTATGATTATCTTCAAACATTCAAATGAAAGTTGAATAGTACCGTTTAAATAATAACATACGGTTTTAATCGCCACGAGTTTAAATCGATGGCCCTTACAATGACTAACACGTTTGCGGCGTTTGCCACGAAGAGTAGCACATTTGGAAATCTCCCACGGAGACTATTACATTTCACAATTTTCCTACGAAGACTAGCACTTTTCAGGATTTTGCCACGAAGACCAGAATATTTGAAAATTTGCCACGAAGGCTAGCACATTTGGCGATTTTCAGCTGAATCCATCAGCTGAGTTCCACCTGATCTTTTAGGCTACTTTTATTTATTCGGGTAGCCTGGTTTTCTCGGTAAACCAATCATTTTTTTAGTACCAAAGTGATAGTACCCGATTCGAACCCGATAAAAATAGAATCAATCCGATTCACCGAGAGTTTATCAGTACAACTTAAATTTACATATTCTATACGAAAAGTGCTGCTCTTCGTCTCAAGTAGTGAAATGTGCTACTCTTCGTGGCAGTTTGAAATGTGCTAGTATTCGTAAAGACCGTCGAAGTATTAGATATATATACTGATGTTCAAGACAGAGTATAGGTATGTTTCTTTCCAGGACAACAAATTTATCAAGTGGTCATGTCTCATGGTAAAGCAATTTTAGTTGTACAAAACAGAATAATGATCTAACCAAATGTTCTCTCGTACACCCACTTAGTCTCTGGGGGACGTCAAACTATTAGGTGTTAATATAGCTTCTGTGTATCATATTCTCTAGAGACGATCTGAACTGCATAGTACAGCTTTAAGAGGTATTACAGAAGTTTGCAGCTCATATCATATGGTTGCAGATTTACATGCGATCAAATACAAATATCTGAGAATAATTCAATGCGAAGGGTTAAAAATGTATGCTATTCAAATAGTTTCCAGATATATCATATGATGAATGAAATGCAATTGGAATTTACTAGATGCCATTCGATTACTATGTCTGGGCCTTTGATTATATTATAGGCAGTTTGATTTGCCAGGAACTTTGGAAAAGGTGTTCTATATGCAGATTAGGTTACGAAACACCGGTACTAGTCAGTTAATAGAAATGCAAGTTATGAGTTCCATTATATTGTTGAAGAAGAAAATAATGATGATTATACGTTGAGTTTTGTAAGTGCGATTTTCTGTGGTGTAGTAAGAAATCCAAATACGGATCGGTCTGAATAATGTAAATCAAAGTATGATTATAGTACAGGCGAGTCTCAAGAGATAGGACATAATGTGTTGTGGCATGCATCCGTTAAATGTACTCTCAAATTAGATGACACTACCAGTAATAGTGAATTATGGCTTCGGTATAAGTAACGCACTTTCAAAACATTAAAATATATTTATAATATTATTTTTTAAATAGCGTATTTATTAGTTGAATTATATTTTCTTATTCTAATACATTGTACTATGTATTATGGAGATAAATAATATAAGCAAGTTCCAATCTAGAAAGATAATATGCATATTATCTAAATCATAACGCATCAGTTATTTAGGGTTTAGTATAACATCTTAGTAATAAAAGACACATATCTTTCTATGGATAGAAATAACTTTTGGATATTGCGTGGATTAATGATTCTACGGTTTCTAATAAGAAAAGCGTGACCTACCAGGCATACACGTCTATTGTATCTGAAGTCGATAAATTGTTGAAAAGCCTAAGACTAAAGTGGAACAAGTAAAGTTTATCAAATATTTCTTCTTTCATGTTCCAGTTGTGTTTTGAAATTGAATTACGCTTTGTAATAAAGTTAATTATTAATACTGATATATCATCTTTTGATTTTAAAAAGTAAATTTTAGTTATATTATTCTAAATATTTCTTACATTTCAAATTCCAAAACTATAAAACAGGAAAATAATTCTTCAATCTTGTTTAAAAGGAAACACTTCTTCCCTTAATTACAGTTGACCTGGAAGAATTAAATTTAATAAGCTCCACTTTATAGACCCTTTAATGTTAAAGCAGTTGCTGTTAATTGCCTTTGTAACATTTTGCTCTATAATTAATAAAGTACTGTATTCAGCCATTAATGGAAACAAGATTCACCTATGTATAAGCAAGTGATAAATTAAATTATAACTTTACTATCCTTTGATAGCAATAGTCACACTAACATTCCTAATAATTAACCAAAATTATTTATTTACAAAAGTATCGTAATGTATTCAAATTTATGGTTAGAAATGTTAAGAATGCAAGTTCCACATTTCAAACGAGTTTTCTCCACGGCTACATTAACTAGCAGAACTTTTCTACCGAGAATAATAGCGCATAAAAGCTCCAAGAAACCTCGACTCTTTCTTTTCTACCGTGTCAAAGCGATCCGGTAAAATGCGAATTATCATTCTCGCGTCTCTATACCGTACCCGCATTTAATACACCCTCCGGCAATAAACAAGCGCACTTCGATCATTCACACGTCAACGCGCCGCATAATCAGTCACCCCGCTCGAAATTATTTATCACCGCGAACACCGGCGCACAAACGACGGAAAACAAGAAAATCGGTGCAGCAGCCGCGCAGCTGCTGACAAAAGGTGCATACATTTTCGCTCATCGACTGTGTATACATAATAGAAACACCAGAGAGAATCGGATGCTAATCTCGCGCTTAGTATTCCCCCCGTAGGATTATGTGGCAACGGTACACCGCAATCAAATTATAGCCGAAGTCGCGGCGCGGCGGTGGCCTTTTTCAACCACGCCCATGTGCGAACACGCGTGCACGCCAGCGACAAAACGAAGACGGAGACAGGGAGGAGAAACAGACCGGTTGCATTGCTATGGCCGCGCGCGAGCTATGATAATTAACTTCCGACTGTGCAGTGCGCGTATACTTGGAGCTGTAACATCCCGCTCGATGTGCAGAAACGTGTTTTGCAGAAAGATATGCGTGTATTTTTATTTTTCTCTGAGAGTTGGAAGTTATGTTTGCTTTCGCTCTGGCATGTGGTTATTTATGAATGGGATGTTGGAGTTTAGTGGTATGTAGATTATTGCTAGGTTAGTGCACGCCTTCGATTTGGCCTATAGGAGCTTTTTTTGTAATAATGAAGCGAAAAGTTCGAGCGAAAGTTGGAATACGAGTTTTATATGGATGGTTTTATGTTTGCGTGGCTTTTATGGTGGAATTTCATCGATTTTTTTGGAATTGAACTTGTTTATTTATAATGAGTGTATATTATAGTTCAAATCTGATTTTTATAATTGAATGTACGTGTACTAATTTTAATTACTTTTATAATCATATGATTTACAAAAGTAATTGTACACAGCTAATCACGAGCAAACATTTAAGCAAAAAAGTTTATATCCTTCCAAAATAGTACATTTCGATACGGGTGCGGAAGTAGATTATTTGCCTCATGCGTCGTTTTTCGCTCGAGCGAAGCGAGAGTGAAAAGTCTCACGAGGTAAATAATCTACTTACGCACTAATTTCGGACTGTATTTTATATCACGAGCGCCAGAAAATCGTATCAAAGTTGTGATTTTGAGGTTAGAGTGGTATAAAAATTATTATGAAAATTATAAAGAAGATAAAGTATCTTTTTTTAAGACATTTATCTCCCATACCAATAGTTTAGAAATAAGCGCATTTTCTGGCCAATTTCTATCAGAAAACCAAATAGAGTTCAAGACGCAAACATAAACTATAAAATCAACAACCATACCAAATGCTTGATTTCTACCGTATTTTTAGCAATTAAGAATCCTCTATAATGAGAGCAATTTACTTCATCTATAAATTATTCTATTTATTCTAGACATGAATTAGTTTCCTGTGCATTTAAAAGACTTACATATTTACCAAGGTGTTAACGTTTTAATTTTATAACTGTTGCATTGAGAAAATGTATAACTTGGCCATCATGTCTCTGTACAGTCAATGATAATTTCTAAGTTTCATTAAAAAAAAACAATTTTGATTATAATTTTCTTTTGGTTTACTAACATTGAATTTATTATTGATATGCATATCCGTTTGCATAAACATAATTACTCGTTGTATTTTGACGTGGAAAAAGGTTTTCAAGGAAATCAACCAAATTTAGACAGTGTCTCGGAATTTTAATGACAAGGCGTAGGCTTTAATTTTTTTATACTGTGCAGATTCTGGAAAGAATCGAGATTGCTTATTGAAATCGACATTTCATTTTTACATTAAGGATGAACCATGAATAAAAATAGAACAGAAGGAGAGAAAAATGATCCATAAATATTGAAAAACGTCGGAAGGAGTAGACATAAATTGTATATTATCTATAGGTATCTATATTCTGAATTGTAAAAAAGCCGTTTGAATTAGATTTGCAAAATTATAAAGTCGTATCAGCTGCTTACAAGTCAAGAATTGTTTACGTTAAGTGAGTGACTAAAATACTTATTTTAAAGGAATCCTTGATGGCATTACAAGTTTCACAGAATCATTAAAATTCAAGCCTGAGACAAATCCACCCGCGGACTCTCCGGCAAGCATATCCTACTACTTACACAATACCCATTGAGCAAGTTCTTTTATTCTTTAGCGTGGGCGTAGGTCAAGAGAAAACATCAAATTTAATATGAACAGATTTATACAAGAGAATGCACATACTCGATTCTGAATTGACGAAACAAAACGAGTAATATATATCTGCATCTTTATTGATATATGCTAAAATAAACAAGCTTGAAAGCACTTAATAAAGAGTGTATTGATAAATAACATTTTAATTATTTTATAATTAAAATTCAATATCTTTTTTGTTATAGCTTTGTTGATCATTATGTAAATTGAAAATACACTCCAATTATTCTTGGCATTGTAAAGGTTTTTAGTTACAGCTTTTATTATTGAGGAGAAATTGATCAGAAGAAGTACAAAAAGTAATATAATGTCAGTAGAGTATGCAGAATAATTTATAGCTCTTCTTACATTTATCGAGTAAGCAAAAAAGTTATAACTTCGTAAAGTTAATTTACGTAACGTCAATCTCTTTCAACATCAAAGGATGCCGCGACATTGGAGTGACATCAGAAAAATTATAGAGCATATAAATTTTTCCTATTTTAATTCCAAAAGATTCTTCTAGATATAACTATTACGAGTAAAAAAGCAAAAAAAACTCTAACTCCTCACTTCCATCTGATATTCCATTAACCCCTACTATTTGCGCACTCTGTTATTGTTATTCTTACTTTATTTTCATTCCTCATCTTACGCGAGCACATTTGGCGCGCCGTCGCGTCAATGAACCGTTGCACGTGCACGCGAACCGGAGCAACTTTCATATCTCGGCTTTCCCATTCACTCGCATTTTTTGCCCATAATATTCGACAACCGCCAATTTTAATTGAATTTAACGCACTGCACACACAACAACCTTGAAAGCCGTCCGTTTACAATCGCATGCAATTCGCGCGTTCTCTCGCGACGATCAAGTTCAAAACCAAAAGCCTTTCGTTGCGTGTATAATGTATATATCCTTTCTCGCGAAGCTTCGAACGAATGGCATTACTTGGGTACTGTAACGGGTCCCTTGTAATGTCCATCCCATCCCACGTGAAAGGTGCTTGTCACTACTGTATATGTATGTGTACCTGTTCTCCGAGCCAAGTGCAGGAGATACGTATATTACGGTTTCTATTTGCCACCGCCAAGCGTGCGCTTGACAGACACGTATGGTCCCGTGCGTGACTTTGATCGTAATAAACTGCTTTATGTACTATAGTCTACGTGCAGTGAGAGATAACTATTTCATTATTGCAGGTGATACATTTGCAAAACTAAACATTTATTGATTTCCGTTAGCTTATAGGTGGCCACATAGTTTTCTAATAAAAATTAGAAACTGTGGTTAACGTTGGGCGTTGTGATATTTAACTAGTTTGTATGCTATAATTTGAACATATTGTATTGTAAAATTGCTGTTGGGTAAACAGTCATTACCATATAGGAAGTAGTTCCTAATCGGAACCTAATTACTGATTATTTATTTTCACGTTAATTGTTACCTCAAATTTATTGTTATAAAAGTTGTTCCAAGTCTTGAGGAATACTTATTGGCTATTTATAAAATATGTGTATGTGTAAAGTCAAAAGATAAAGTAAAATTTACTCTTATATGGAAACAAGAGTTGATTAGGAATTATTATTAGCGGATAAGAAACAGGGTTTGTGATATGACGGTATGCGATCTTTGGAGAAAACTAATGCTCTTACTCCACATATGCTTTTGTACGTAGTGTCTCTGTTTCTGCTGTTTTTAGTTCTTCTGTATCTGTTTCTACAGTTTTTGTTTTTACTGCATCTGTTTCTTCTGTTTTTGTTTTTGCTGTAACTGTTTCTTCTATTTTTGTTTCTATTGCGTCTGTTTTTGTTTCCTCAATTTCTTTTGTTTCCTCTATTTTTGCTGTTTCTGTTTCTTCCTGTTTCTGTTTCTTTAGTTTCACTTTCTTCTATTTCTTATTCTTGGCCGTGGGTAACACGATTGCCTCAAGTTAACACGGTTTAATTGTATTGAGCAAGAAAACATTTTTGGAGTATATGTGACGTGTAAGCATCACCGTCATAACTGTCCGTACAGTTTTAGATGGAAGCGAAACCACCAGGTTGTAGGTACAAAGGTACTTACCTCATTTTCTTACAAATGGTTCAATCTGTGTAAAGTATTTTTTAATAATATGATTAAATCCCCGATTGCTTATGTTAGACGTAACTTATAATTTGTGTGCAATCAGTTGTTATCCTTAATAATCAGTCTGCTCCCAGCGTAATCAATAGTTTCGTCAATTAGATAAACTTTACCATGCAGTATGATCAAATTTATTAGAAATATTAGAAAAAAGTACCGGAATGTCGGAATCTCTCACGTTTACCACAATGCAAGTTAAATTGTACCATGCATTGCTCTATGACTTTTTTCAGATAATTCTGTGTAATATTGACAAAACCTACAAATTAGCATTTTATAGATTGAGACATTCCCTAACCGACGTTTCGTCAAGAAAAGTACACGTCTGCACATATACGGCTGATCGTTACGTCTGTTCGTCTCTTTTGAAACAAAAAGGCTGGCTGGCTGCTGCTGCTGTGTATACGCATGATGATTTTAACCGACTACTACGCGTGCGCGCATATGAGTAGGCGCAGGCGGTGTCCGTGGCCGGAATGCATGGCAAATGTAAATTGCTTCTCTCTCTTTCTCTCTCTCTCTCTCTCGTCTCACAAAGGCGTGACATATCTCTCTTTATGCTTTTCATTCGCGCGCTCTCAAAATCGAACGCTAAAAGGTGCGCGCGTGCGCGCGCTTTGCGATTTGTAATCATTAAGCTGAGTGGAAAAAATGTTGGCTTGCTTTGCTCCCGCGACTGGTTTTCGATGTAGCGCGTGCTTGAGTTATTATTGTATTCAAATTTCCGCAGGGCAGGTTCGGGTATCTCGCGCCGAGGGTTTATTGGGCTTTTTGCACAGGTGGCTTGGAGCAATGTGTGTGGTTGAGAAGTCGAGCTAATGAAGTGCAGTTTTTACTGAGTATTTTTGTTGAGAAGGGAACGGGTTTGCTGTTTCCGTTTAGGACTGGAATGATCGGTGAAGTTGGTACTTTCAGTGGATTTCGAAATGCTACAAACATTGCATTGGTCAGTGTTCAACTAATGTTTATTACTTCTAAAAATATATTTTTAACGTCAATGCAATTTTTAAAACTGTACTGTATATGATTAAAAAGAAGATTAAGGGATACTTTAGTCGTTAAAAATTAGTAAGACACAATTACATGGCATAAGAAATAAAATATGTGTAGATGATTTACGAACAAATGTGTCAAAAGTGAATAAGTAACACGCAAATCGGATTGATGTTTCCTTAATTGCAAAAACATGTATAACATATATAATACATTTAAAACCAAGGAAAAATACATTATGAATTCGTTTTTTACCTTGTATTCATAAATCAAATTATTATGAATTAATTAAATCAGTCAATCATTGTCACTGTATTGATTTATAAGTTCTTTATCTTTGTGAGAATTACGTGATAATTAAACGTTTTAAGACCAAGATCTGAACAAGCGCAATAAAAAACACCTAAAGTTACGATGGTTTTTAGATAATATTCATTATTCCACTTCAATTTCTCTACAACACAGGTCAATAGAATCTTTAAGGAGCAAATAATACCCATTTACGCGGAATTGCGCGCGTAAGCTTTAGGCGTAAAAGGAAAGCCGGCATTATTGCACATTACGCAGTTGTCGTGAATGGTTAGTTTCCCAGCTTCAATGCACGGGTGTTAAGTTTGGAACATTGTATAGAAAGTTTCCAAGTATTCCAGGTTAAGTAACAAGGCCGTTTGAGGCCTTTACAGTGGCTTATAATTTTCTCAAAAGCAGCTGGCAAAGGAATATTGAAAACGTGCTATTGAACTTTTATGCCACATTTACGTACTTTAAAAAGTATAATAATTGAGTAATTTTTTCTTTAACATTCTCTGGTAATAGAATTCACACATCATTACATTAAAAACAAAGTTCTTAATTTATACGATTAGCTTTATGTGTTAAGTACTTATTAGACAGCTACACGGATTAAACCGAATAAGTTTATAGTTTTTTGTAGCCACGCCAAAGCAGTTTTTAAACGCATTCGCTATTCAATTAACTCGTGAAAACGAACATTAATCAAGACGTCACTCATCGTTTTTTACTCCTACATGTACAAAAACGCGTGTATCGAAGTCCGTGAGGCGTTAGCCCCTCGCATAATAGGCTCTGCTTTCCTCTTCGAAAAATTTCTCTCGATGAATAAAGGTGGACAATGGGCTTTATTTGTCAGAGCATTCTCTCGATCCTTCAATGCCGATCTTGTTCTTATGAGCGTGTCGAAACAGATAGCCCTTCAACGGAACAGCCGGGGCAAAGAAGTCGAACGGAACACCGTGTTGTATAAAAGCAGCAAGATGCTTTTATGGTGAATTTTTTTTTGTTGCTGTTTATGAGGAATTAAAATTGCTTAGAGATGAGGTGTTTAGAAGTTAATAAATGTATGTAAATTGTTTAAAAATAATAGCTATGTAAGGTAAGAATAATTAATAAATTAGCCAATTATATATTATATCATTGGATTTTTAAAATGAATAGTTAAGTAAAGAAAAGTCTTTTGCAATGTGATTTTTGAAAACTTATAAAAAATTGTTTTAATGGTGTATTTTTAAATTTTAATAGAATAATTAATTAAAAAGTAAATAAAATGTATAAAAGCATTGAGAACCCAGTGAATGTACACTCAGTGCTAATGAATGAAAGCTTTGAGTCGCTGAATGCACTTTTTTACATTGCTTATGTTTCATTGCAAGTATAAAATAAAGTTTACAAAACTTACTATACTTTGTTTTATACACATAGACTGGTGAGTGTTCAGACACTGATACATGGACCCTAGCATAATTAAGTATGTTATTGGCTATTCAAAAAAATAATTTTATAAATAGAAGGACAAATTAAATTTGAATAAATAAATATTATTAAGTAGTATAAAAGAAATGTACCTAATAAACCAAGTTCTCAGTTCTCTTTTCCACTATTTGCATTCATCTAAAATTGATCTCAAGCAAACCAACCGAAAGAAACCCCATAAAATCCTTTTTACATCCCATATTTCTCGCCTCATCGACGATCAATACCCATCCGCAAGCAAATAAAACATCGCGAATATTATGCTTTATCAAAGTATCGAAGATAATCATTGCGCATTGCCCTCCCCCCCCCCCGTCAAATCTATCGATCCTTACAACAACTTTCTCGCCGTAATTCGAAAGCCCCATCGCGATCCAGCAGAATCCATAAAGAAACATCGCCGACAGCTCCGTCGGAAGATTTCCAATTTTTCAATCATCGACACATCGAGCGCGGAAACAATGAACCCGTCGTCGCTGCCAGGCCGCGGCTGTTTCGTCGAGGGCGATTTACGGCTCGTGGCTTCCATGATGGTAATAAAGGCGCCGCCGCCGCGGTGTTCTGGTGCTCGGCTGAGCGAGACAGACTCGCCGAGCGCATGCTGGGTATAAGGTTGTGTATAGAGGCTTCTGGCTCGATCTTCGCGGAAAAAAAACGTAGTTGGTAACAGCGACAGATGAGCCTGAGAGGTTGAGGAATTTGATTAGTGAAATTTGGATCTGCAGCTAGGCGAGACTTGTAAGGAAATTAAAGGAAAAGAGTGCGTTTGGGAAATGCATGCTTCCGCTCGGTGTCTGAGTTATTAGAATCTCGATTACTCTGTTGCGGAAGACAACATTATAATGCCAGTACTTCTATACGGATGTGCAACGTTAAAATAGATTCAGAGTGTTTATAAGAATAGAGTCATAAGAAAGGCGGTGGGGGATAAAATAGATGAGATCACTGGAGTTGTGGAAAACCAAACATTACTGGAGTGATTAAATTTTGAAGACTAGGATGGGCTGCGCACGTAGCTAGGATGTGAAGTGAAAGACCAGTACTTAGAGTACTTGTAGGGTAACTACAGACGCAAAACCCCCAGACAGACCGATATGAAAGTGAGAGGACAATATTAAAATAGACTTACGAGAAACCGGATGTTCGAGAAAGATTGGATGGAACTTGCAAAGAATAGAGAGATGTGACGTGGTTGTGTGAACAAGGCTATGGACAACACAGCTCTTAACAGTTAGGCCCAACAATTAGTTAATTTGGCTATGGTCATGAAACAAGCAGGTTTACATATGACATATAGATTGTGATAGTTGTCATTCAGACACTATTATTATAAAGTCACTTACAAATAGAGTGCAGAAAATGCAAATGAAGTTTGATGAAACTTTGAAAGATGTTTTCTGGTACCAAGTAATGAACCGTAGCACTCGAGGTTTAGACTGACGAGTCGCTATCTTCAATATATAGGCATTTGTCTCCCAAATACCCTTTTTTAGACAAAAATAGTACCTCTGCTTCAGATCTTAACTCTGCAAGTTTTTACTTTAGAAGAATATTTTAAAGGCAAGTAAAATAAAAATAAAGTAAAAATGTTATCAAGTTAACAATGCGCTCTTTGTAACAATTTTCATTCATTCATAAATATACTTTGCATTGAATGTCATAATGCTATATTTACATTTACTACTTCTTAGTTAATTTATTAATTTATTGAGCTTAAATATCGTTATGAAGTCACTTTTGTTAGTCAAGTTTTACTTGGCTATGATTACAAAGCATTTATTCGCATTCGTAAACGCCGACTCGTCGAAAGGATCGCTTTGAATACAAGAGTAGTAAGCCGTTTAAAAAGCGTTGAACATTTTTCCTTTTTTTTTCGAGGGCTTGGGCCTTCTGAGGTTACTCGAGTTGCGCTTTTTTGGTTGTTGAAGTGGTTAAAGCTGAGCAAATGCAAGGTCGCGGTTTGGAGAAAACCCAAAAGGTGTAGGCGGTATTTGTATTCTTTGTGGCGATGAGTATTGACGTAGCAACAGGTATTATATATAAAAAGCTTTATAGGTGGCCGATGTGCATGACGCATCGTTACATTCAACAGTTACAAATTTTGATTTGAGTGTATCGACTTTCTTTTTATTGTCATCAAATATGTTGTAAAGGAAAGATATTTTATAGTAGCGTATATCGATTTGTCCCTTCGCTATGTAATGAATACTTTTGCACTTTATAGTTTATATGTACAATTTACTGTTCATTAATTAAATAATATAATTGATGTAAAAATGAAGTTGGTCTATTGTGTACAATGGAACATTGATTTTGAAGGAGTTAGTTTTTCATCAAATAATTTAGTATTCAGAATATGTTCTCTTCTTGGCAAACATTCGCATTCCTTGCAATGTATCACTCAATATTATAACACATTGGATTTATATGATTTACTGTCAAACTTTAAAGCACACAATGGCTTAGTTTTACGTTACGAATTTACGGAAGCTATCAATTACACAGTGTTGTTGACACTCATTGAACACTTCTTGATTATGCAAAACAATACGTGAACTTGACCCATTTGCTTGTTAATGACTTTATATTGTGGCATTCAATAGTATAATCACGAATACATAGTCGATCAAAATATCGATTAGCTTTACTCACAACTAGCGGAAATTTAGTTCACTCATCGAACCAGATGTTTATTGTTTCAAAACTCATGTGTTTCTTTTTTCATTTAATTTTCAATTTTTGGTAAATATCTATGGAACGTTGTTGTTCTAATCAAAAACAACAACGCTCCAGGGATATATTTTCTAAAAAATGAAAATTATATGAGAAAAGTGGTTACCCGTATTTACTAGTAGCTTTACTTACTAGTAACATACCATTATCATCTTCTTCTAATAATTAACCTGTTATTTTTTTATTTTCTTATATTATAAACACTATATTATGAGTTGAAATAAATCAAATTTTATAATCAAATTGTGGTGCCTGCAAGAAGAGATAATTTCAGTTAAACGATGCATACTGCACCATATTATAAAAATGAAAAGATATTCTTCAATCAGATTTTTTATTGCAACATAATTCAAGGCAACTCCATATTACTTAGCAACGCGATTGTTTCATTCCCAACCTCTCATCAAAGCCCCACCGCAATAAAATCAAACGACACTATTCCTCATCATCTCAACCACACGCACATACACACACACACAAACCAAGCAAATCAGAAACATTCTAAACACACCCAGTGGGCCTCATTATCCTCGAATTAAGGTCTCTCCCATTTTCTTGGCTTCATCCTAGCGTGACAGACGTCGCGCGCACAGCCGCAATAATGAAAAGGGACTCACCCGTATACTCCGAAAGGAAAATGAAAGGGGGCGACAGCACAAGCCAAAGCGTGAAAACACGGGCGCACGCGTCCGATATATATACACTACGAGCGCGCGCATCTTGTAATAAAAGCATGAGGCCGATGACAAGGCGTCTTTTTATAGAAGCACACCACTGTGTACTGGACGCAGACGCCGACGTTTTTAAGGCGCGTCCACCGCTTGGATGTTATGTATATATATATGCGACTTCCGTCTACGAGACTTATACGTGTGTGTGTATGTGTATAGTCCAGTTCGCGTGTCTGACTGCAGTTTCCAGGTTGCGGGTCTGCTCGGTCATGTGCTCCTGCATAATGCGGCCCTTTTTTCCCCGTTTCGTCGGCTCTTTATTGATCTAAAATTAGGATTCCGTGGACGTGGAGTTCGCGAGGGCTTGAGGTGACTTTAGACCCGTGTTATTTAATATTTTAAAGGGTATTACGAGTGTAGTTTCTTGTTCAACGTATAAGGTGCTCGTGATTGAAAGTGCAGCGGATTTTAAATTTTTAGTATTTGATTGGTAGTTTGTTGTTTAAGAGGATAATCTTGAATTCAAATTTGAAAAAGAATATAACATTTAAAGCTTGACGAATTGTACCTTTTTAATTTACACTGGCAATATTTTAAAATAGGACTCTTTGAAGGTCTTTCAAGAGGTGAAGAGGTCATTTAACTCTTGTTGTCGATCCAGTACTTGGAGACGTTCAAATGGATATTTCAGCATCAATGATCACGAGGTGAACGATTGTAAAAGCAATTATTTACAGATTAATCTGTAAATATAAGGAAAACTTTAGAATATCTGCATTAAAAATAACTGTACTTCACAATAATATATTTATTAAGAACATTCATTAAAATAAGTGAGAATCAGTATGCATGCGCTTTAAATTTGTGCCTTGGAATGCCTAGTCTACTAGAGCCAATTAAACTACTTAAAATCATATATTTAATGTAGAAATTCAAATTTCAGATTGCTAATTTTAAGATATGTGTTGCATCAAACGCTGAATGATTATGCTATCGACACGTAAATTCTTAAGGTATGATGTTGCACGAGTTACGATATAGATGGCATACGTTATAATATAGTTTCTTCGTTTGAGATGCAGCTTTTTGTAAATATATAGATAAACAGTACACAAAACCAACAGTATAATGCTTGCCAATTAGTGCAGACTATCATAAATTGAAAATGTTAGCGTTCGTTTGCTCAAATGACCGCGACTACCTCGTTCTCCCCTACAAAATATGTACGAAACTGACCTGCATTTTGGTCGATTATATTCAACTATTTGCACAGGAAGGCTAACAAACTTGAATGTTCACTACCTAAAGTTTCAAAGATATTTTAAAATTTCATCCCAAACCTAAATACTCTTCATCATACTATTGGCTACATGCTGACCTGAAAATGCATCTAAATTACCGAAAATGACAAATTGGATCCATTGCACTCACGCCTCCTCACCAATATTCAAAACCAGGCGTACACCTAAGTGTCTGTTTTCATTCGAACACGATTTCCATCATACACATATACACGCATACACGCGCGCATAAAGGGGGGCGTCGGCCAGCGGTGAAAATAGAAACGAGTGAGTGCCCTATTTGCCGTCGTTTGTAGGATTGCTCTCCTCGGCACACTCGACTGCGCACCCCCCCTCTCTCTCTCTCTCTCTCTTGTAGTGTAGTGCAGCAATTTCGTGTCTAAGGGCCTTCCAGCATAGAAGGAATGCGCGCGTATAGTGTGCGTGTCTAAGAGAAACCGAAAAAAGCGTATAATGATACGTATTTAATTAAATAACGGACTAATGACTGTGTTTTGTCTGGGAGTATGTGCGGGATCTGGCCGAGTCGGGCAATAAATTGAGCTGTTAAACGAGGATGGACTCGCTCGGCTCGTTGCTTTAGATTGGAAACTCGGGAAAAATTTGGGGATTCGGAGGTAATGTATATAGATGTCTGATAAGAAGAATAGATGTTTCTTTTTGTTATAGATAAATAGATGGTACAGTTTATTTTATAGAATCTCATTAATTAAAAATCTTTTTTATATCTTATTATTATTATCGCTTTGGCAGACAGGTAGTTTATGGCATAACAGTAAATCGTACTGCTGTGCGCTTATATTTGGTAACATTGATACGAGTACTATATAATAGAAGATATAATGCAATAGCTTTAAGAATCACTAGAGTGTGACATAGAATTAAAAAGATGTATAACATTTAACAACTTCCGGTCGGATCTTTTCTACTTCGCACAGTATGAAAGAGCTGTAAAAAGATATCTTTAATATTATTTACTACTTGCATTAATCAATCTAAAAAAAGATATGTATATATGCGCACTTACCACATCAATCATTTAGTTACTAATTAGTACAGAGATTCATGATAATTATTATAATTTAAAATAAATTTTATTTGATTTAGCACGAACCAGTTCGTTATTTATTCACAAACTAATCTTTGAAAACGTTTAATAATTATTAAATGAATCAATAAATAATTTCTTTTTAATCAACAACATTATTTAAGATTAATAAACTAAGTGCACGCTTCAAGAAATGGATGTTATTGTATAAATTTATAAATAATTTTACATGACATCATGTACATAATATATGTACGTATATGTGTAACGATCCTAACACATTTTTTTCGCAAACACCTATAGTTTAGTGATCTGCATGGGAGAAGGCAACAAGTTCATTGCATAATATGTTAATTAAAATTATTATTAATATTTATTAATTTTTATTCCATAAAATATATATACTTGATATATGACATCTTGGAAAATGCTGGTATAGATGATGGTAAGAAGTATGTGATTATTTAGTCTGAAATTTTGACACGTTATTTAGTAGCCTTTATAAATTACAAAATAGTTACAAAAATTTCAGTCTTTGAAACTTCAACGTTAAGCCATTCCGGATTTTCAAAATTATTGAACTTATCGAAATGGTTTTTGTCCTGACGAACAGAACACCCATATGGATTTAATCTTTTTTAATTATTCTTTTTCGGAATCACATGTACCAGTAGGTCATCCCATTTATATACATATTAAAAGAAAAACTATTTAAACAATTAAAAAGAAACGTATCTCTTATAAAATTAACACTATGACGGAACTTAAATTACGCTGGACATTTCAATCACTCAGCAAAAAATTCCCAATTAAATGACACTTTTTTCGGGTGTCGCAGTGCGAATGACCCCTTAAACCGTCAAAGCTCGAAATCCGCAGTATTTTCACTGCACGAGAAATGCACCCGACAACACATGAACACACACATACACACTTGAATACGACCGAACTTCCTTATAGACATGCAGCGCACGCGCGCACGCGCCATATATATATATATATATGTGTGTGTGTGTGTGTGTGTGTGTGTGTGTGTGTGTGTGTGTGTGTGTGTGTGTGTGTGTGTGTGTGTGTGTGTGTGTGTGTGTGTGTGTGTGTGTGTGTGTGTGTGTGTGTGTGTGTGTGTGTGTGTGTGTGTGTGTGTGTGTGTGTGTGTGTGTGTGTGTGTGTGTGTGTGTGTGTGTGTGTGTGTGTGTGTGTGTGTGTGTGTGTGTGTGTGTGTGTGTGTGTGTGTGTGTGTGTGTGTGTGTGTGTGTGTGTGTGTGTGTGTGTGTGTGTGTGTGTGTGTGTGTGTGTGTGTGTGTGTGTGTGTGTGTGTGTGTGTGTGTGTGTGTGTGTGTGTGTGTGTGTGTGTGTGTGTGTGTGTGTGTGTGTGTGTGTGTGTGTGTGTGTGTGTGTGTGTGTGTGTGTGTGTGTGTGTGTGTGTGTGTGTGTGTGTGTGTGTGTGTGTGTGTGTGTGTGTGTGTGTGTGTGTGTGTGTGTGTGTGTGTGTGTGTGTGTGTGTGTGTGTGTGTGTGTGTGTGTGTGTGTGTGTGTGTGTGTGTGTGTGTGTGTGTGTGTGTGTGTGTGTGTGTGTGTGTGTGTGTGTGTGTGTGTGTGTGTGTGTGTGTGTGTGTGTGTGTGTGTGTGTGTGTGTGTGTGTGTGTGTGTGTGTGTGTGTGTGTGTGTGTGTGTGTGTGTGTGTGTGTGTGTGTGTGTGTGTGTGTGTGTGTGTGTGTGTGTGTGTGTGTGTGTGTGTGTGTGTGTGTGTGTGTGTGTGTGTGTGTGTGTGTGTGTGTGTGTGTGTGTGTGTGTGTGTGTGTGTGTGTGTGTGTGTGTGTGTGTGTGTGTGTGTGTGTGTGTGTGTGTGTGTGTGTGTGTGTGTGTGTGTGTGTGTGTGTGTGTGTGTGTGTGTGTGTGTGTGTGTGTGTGTGTGTGTGTGTGTGTGTGTGTGTGTGTGTGTGTGTGTGTGTGTGTGTGTGTGTGTGTGTGTGTGTGTGTGTGTGTGTGTGTGTGTGTGTGTGTGTGTGTGTGTACCGGTACACATACTCGTCCGCGTCCAGACATTACGGAAGGCTTGCAACCAACGGCCCGTGAAGTTATCCGCTGGCTAACTCTCTCTCTCTCTCTCTCTCTCTCTCTCTCTCTCTCTCTCTCTCTCTCTCTCTCTCTCCCTCTGTCTTCCAATACCGTGTCTGGAGCTACGATTTAACGGAGCTTCACTTTAACTTTTATAATGCATCTTCAAATAATATTGATTCTTATTATATAAATAAATATAATTGGGCGATATGTTAAAATAGAAATAAAAATGATATATCTATTCGAATTTTCAAAATTCTTCTGACCCTGACCGTATTCATTTTATTTTACTTTGAAAGTTAATTAGAAACTCTGGTTAAACCACTATACAGGTCATACGTAATCTGCATGTTCTGTTCTTCCAAAAACTATTGAATTCAGAACATAAAGTTAAAATACGGAAAATTGCAAGGTATACTTTTTTATTCGTTTAAACAATTTTCTCTTTAAATAAATAACTTTCCTCTTTAAACTAATAACGACATGTGATTGCATATAAAGAAAATTACTAAATAAATAATTTTCACGTTAATAAAAATTGAAGATTTGTACAATGTAAAAAAACGTTTTTTTATACACGTAACAATTGTTTCTTAGTAATTTTTCCCGTGTAATCTCGATTGCCGTCGTCAGATATTAAAAAAATTGACTTTTAAAAAATTTTCAATTCTCTCCTAATTTAGTTCATAACCTTGCACAACAAAATAGAAGGGATCCCTATAAAAAGAGCACTCATTACGCTAACCGTCTAATGGCCTATAATGTGTTAAAGTGCTAATACCCGACACCCGAGCGAGAGAAACACATCTCGAAGCCCGGCTTTACCTCGGAAACTCCATGTGCCCAACCGCAGCTTCACAGCTCACCGCCGCCGCCGGCGCGGAATCAATCCTGTGCATCGCGGGTCTCGTCAACTTCGCATCCTATGTACACATCTGCAGCAGCGGGCGGCGCGACCTCCTTTTTTTGTCCCATCCTGCGGCGTCTGCGGCGGTTCGTCATTTTCGCGCGGCGGAGAGCCTCGATTGAACTCTCCGCGGCGGATATGTATCATAATTGAGTCGATTGGCGGAATTCCGTGTCGCTGGTAATTCTTTTCGTTTTTCGAAGGAGGAGCGTCGCGTTTTTTCGTTCGTGTAAGCCAGTTGGAAGGTGAAGGTTTTGCGCGAATAAGGTCGAGCGGTTTTATTGAGGCTGGTGGTGGCAGTGGATTTTGGTGGGAAGAAATAACTGAAATAGGGGTTGGGAGGATTGGGAGGATTTTTGATTGCTGGAGTGCTGGGGGCAGTGTTGGTTTTGGGAAATGATATTGAATGCGTGTGAGAGAAAAACACTTTGATGGAGTACTGTTTTTTGTTTTAATTAAGGTTGTATTAGATATACGGTTGCTCTTGAAAGTTAGTTTTCCACCTAAAATTGATAATAGTTAATCGTACAATAACCGTAGAAATCAGACCTTCTATAAAGCAGTTTTTAATAAAAATCTAGACTTTTTGACAAAAAATGGCTGATTTCAGGTTAATTAATGTTCAATTTTCTACTAGAAAACATCTTTTTTGTTGTTGCCTTAGTACATCGATAGAAAATACTTCAGTGAATGATAGGAAATATTTACTAAAAAATGTAATGACGTGAACGATTGGATCTGATATTAAAGTTACATTGATTAACTTAATCAATATTATAATAAAGCATTTCCTTTTTTGCAGTTATATATTCATAAATTTTAGTTCATTATTTATAATACTGAAAATAGTAGACCTTTATTAATATTGATGCAATTTAACTTTAACTACATGGTTCATATTATTGAAATTCATTTTGTACAAAGAATTATTATCGATATTAAGAGAACAACTAACTTTTGACATGTATTGTATAGTCGATACAACCTTAAGTTCAAAGCAATGTAAAATAGTACTTTTCGACCTTGCTTCGCTCGGCCTCGGATAAACGTCCCATGCGCTAAAAATCAACTTACTGACCAGTGTCGAACAATATTTTATACCACGAGAGCCTAAAAAACATGTCAAAGTTGCGATTTTTAGATTAGAGTGTTATAAAGAAAATGTAATAATTGGATTATTTTAATTTAAAAGACTTGTTTTTCAATGTTTTATTTTGTTACTAAGTATAATAGGCAACTTGTATGGGTCTTAATACCATTGCTTTAACACTTGGAATCGAAAAAGCAACATGATACAGTAAAAAGTAGTTGAATGTTTTATTTCTTTTATGTCGTATTTATTTATTTAAAACGCATTGAAAGCAGTAAAATTTTAGATCGCATTTTGAATGTATGTCACGTGACATCATCAACACCAATGTCGAACACCGCAAAATCAGCGCCACTGTAGAGACTTAAAGTACTAAATGGACTGCAACTAGGCTTTGCAGCCCTACTGTATAGTACCTACAGTCGCCACAGTGGTGCTGGCTTTGCGGTGTTCGACGCTCGTGTCGATGATCTCACGTGACATCGATTCAAATAGTGATCTAAAATGCTACTATCAATAAATAAATAAATAAGGCATTAAAAAACAAACTGTCTTGGGAAGTTTATTATTTTTAAGTATATTATTGAATAAAATTGAATTTAAAATTCATGCAAGTTCCCTATTATTTTATTTTAATTGGTCGTAGTTCGTAAGTTCAGTGTTTGTCATAAAGACATGCACTCTTCAGCTACTCTTATAACAAGAAAATGTACGTGATATAGGTAAAAAATGCGTATTCATACTTTTTGCAAATTATAACATGACCGAGACTAAAGAAAATTACCGTTTTGAATGAATTTTTAAATTCATTGAAGTTAATGTGTAGTTCATTAGATATGGCATTACATTGTTTATTAACGTTAAGGGTATAATTTTTTAGAAAAAATTTTAATTGGATTAGATATAAGTGCAGTAATAAAGCAGGCATTCATAAACTAAAAGGAAGTCATTTATACAATAATATGAATTACTATGATTCAAATCTTTTTCATTTATTATTTCTTAGAAATACCATCCAATTTTCATTAATTTCAAATTCAATTAAGAATTTTAAGAACAGATTTTGGCTGACAATATTCAGCTCATTAGCATTCCCATTACGAAATCTTATAACCTCATAAAGAAATTCTCACACGTTACCGTGCACTCAACAATATCTGTTCCACTGTATTAATATCCAGCATTTAAATCTAAATTTACGATTCCGAATTATGTCAGCCGCGTTGGGGACCTTAATGACAAAGTAATGCAGTGCGCAAAAATAGTCAACGCGAGCGCCTCGGCTGCACTACTCTCTCTCTCTCTCTCTTTGAAATGTATGCATCCGTTGCTCTATATTTACATCTCCCGACCGTACGCATACACACGTGCGCGCACACGTAATACATCGTGCGGATAAGCGGACGAGTAATCGTCCCCCGATAAAACGAGTCCGCGCGCTGACAATCGCCCTTTTTTTTCACTTTCCTCTCGTTCTCGTTTTTTTTCGGGACGAAAGGCGTGTGCGGATGATTTGCGGGAAACTATGTCATATTTCGCGTCGTCGCTTTTCGCTAATATTTTCGAGGTATTCGAGTTTAAAAATAGGTTGCGTTTGTTTGAAAACTGATTTTTTCGATTTAATTGGTACCTTACTCAGCACAATTGCTAAGACTTGACTTTATTTTGAAAATATAAATAATTCTAGCAATTTTTATGTTATTTGTAAGTTCAGTTTAGAAGATACTAACGTGTTATCTTTTATTTTTATTGCATGTAAACAAAAATAGACATCGAAATTCTTTACGGTATGAATATAGGGGGTATACCGTATTCCTCCTAATAACTATAATAAATATTATATATTTTACATCATCCTTAAAATCCAAAATGTTAATTAAATGAACTATACCACCGAAGTGATATTTTAGTCTACTGAAGTGATATTGTGAGACAATGTCACGCTAGTGGTAACGATAAGTTTTCTCTTTTTAATAGGTAACTGAAAATTGCATTTTATTATATTTAATTATATTGTGTTATATTTATTTTGTTGATTTCAAGGATGAGAAAATCCATGTTTACTGCAGCTACATTCATATCAGATATAAATATCTAGTATTACAATTAGGAGCGCTATATAATTATGTAAATTCCGATGCCACCAAAGTGACAGTCCTCAAAAATCAACAAAAAAACAAAGTCAACTTTTAGTAATTACAATGAGTACGCTCACCAATAAGATAAAAAAGAACCGTTTTCAAACCGACACATCGTACTTCTTAACTCAAAACCCTGAACAAAAAGCAAAGACGCGAAACGTGACACTTCCCTCCGGATCACCCATATCCGTGCCATCCAGATTTTTTCCCTCGACTGTCCGCGCGCTCAGCAATTTCACGCTTCGCGGCGGATTCACTCGGCGTCGGCGTTGCCTCATCTCATCTCGCGCCGCCGCCTCCCACCCGACGCCTCATCCGATAAAACATCATCATCTCTCGCGAGCGAGGTCGGTTGCGCTTTCCAAAAATTTCGCGGCCCTTTTAAGCTTCGTCGACGGTGCAATTGCAATTTCAATCTGCGCGCGAGGTGCGCGATGCGCGACGAACGTGCGATGTGTTTTGCAGGGTATTTTGCGCTGGGATGGAGGAATTTCGGTTTCTTTTTCGTTGGTTATCGGCGGGAAAATTGATTAGGGATTACGAAGCTATTTCGTAGATGGACGGATGGATGGATGAGTACTGGCTGGGTGATGATATGCGTGTATTTGGGCTTTTAATCGACTGGAAGTGAGAGTGATTGAATTGCGAGGTTTGTTGAGTAATTGCAGGTTTGTCGCGATGTCATTTGGTTGTAAGCTGAATTCAACATAATCATGACTCTTTTCACTTGTTTCAAAACTGTTTCGTTTACTTTATTGAAATTTGATGATTCGGTAATAGTAGTTTTACCAGAAAATTACTTGTTGCTTCATTGATTGATCTGTTTCATTAAATTAAATATATATTATTACGGCTATTTTTTGTATTATACATGAATTATAAAACTATTGCTTCGATCAGTTATGTGTTACGAATTAAAACCGATTTTAAAGTTTAACTAGCTATGCAAACCATCATGTGTCAAAAGATAATTTTTCATATAAAATTGATAAGAATTCATCGGAATTAATCGGGTCATGTTCAAGTTAAATTCAATCATAAATAGCAAACAAAATTTAATTGTTATTTGTGATTGCAAATTATAAACCAAGACATGCAAATATATCGCAATCACAAACATAAATAAAACTATCTTTACTATTCAATTTAATTTAAAAATGACTTATATATTATTTATTAAATACAAATTTTCAATGCATTAAATGTGTCAAGCATTTAAAATTTTATATCTTCTTGTCAAACTTGTACAAGCCGTATATAATCCATGTCAAAAGTAAGCCTTTCACATAAAGTCGATAATAAATCATCGTCTACAGTATTTTTTAACCTTAAATTTCTCAAATCCATGAAAATACTTCATAAAAAACGTTAATATATCTTTATATACATAGAGCAGCAATAATCATACAGTCTGACACGACGAAGAACGAGCAAGGCGCCACTAAATTAACATATTACTATCCACGCGAAAAACAAAAAAAAGACGCTTTCGTCGACCCACATACATCCGCGTAACAAGTTTCGCGCGAAAGCAAAGTTTCGCGTGTGCGACGCGAAAAATGCAGGATAACGGTGTCGCGTCGCGCGCGCCTTCAGCACCTTAGAAAAGGGTATTACATACTCCGAAAGAAGTTGCGCAACACCTGGCAGAGTCTCCCGGCGGTGGCTCTCCGCGCGCGGCTGGTGTCGTTTGGCGCATAACGCGATATCAACGCCACTTAACTCCATTAGATCGAATAGAGGAACTGGGTCAATCTTGTTCGAATCTTGCGGCTTTGCGAGCGAGCGCATCTGCTTGGTATACCGGGGTTTTTCTACTTGGAAGGGTGAAGTATGAATTTTTGATCGATAAATTCGTGGCTGCTTTTGGCGGCTGATTTATCATTTTTGAAGTAAATGTTGATAAGTAGGATTTTTTTAAGATTTGAAGTTATTAATATTTTGTACTTAGAACTAGGTATAATATAATAGAAACGAAGTGTAAAAGATATTTACGTGGCTTTCTGATATAAGGAAGTAAGTCCATTTTTTTAAATACTGATTTTATATATCAGTATTGGTGTATATGTTTAAATAGATCTCTTTCATGTAATAATCATAGGAAACCCCACAATATATTTCTGTAGTAACATTACAGTGATGCATAATGGGATGAGTGCATTTAAAAGTGGTTTGTGATGGTTTTTAAGATTTTTTAAGACCTTACATTGTTGATTTTTAAATGACTTAAGTTCTATTTCATTGTAATCGCCCCTCAGAAAGCTATAATAACAATATCTCAAAAGATGATACATTTATCATTGCACGTGTATACAAGTTCACAGTTCTCGGCGTAACGACATAACTTTCATGATTTTGCGAGTTTCCACCAAGCAGAGAAAGCATATCCCTGGGCTTGATGCTATATTAATATTCGTATGCCAATTATAACTGGGACTGTGTATCACGCTTCACCTTGATTATTCCGATCTTACATATATGTAAGTTTAAACATAAAAACTTTTTATATTGTGAAAACATGAAAACAGGAATTATGTGATATTGCTTAGGAGTCACAGATTTATATCCTAAGATAAATTGATAAAAAAATTATACTTTTATAACATTTTTTTTTCTTAGTATTAAACACTATTGTACATACGTGGTATTAAATTTTACAATTTTGAACAACATGCGTATGCGCGGATAATAGACAGTAGTTATGTAAATACAAGTAGATATGATCCGAGTTAGGTAAGATCCATTCTTGATATCTGTTATATTATACAGTATACATTTGATGAAGTATAAGTATCTCTTAACTTTCTTCCTGTTAAAGAAAGTAAAAGTATTTTAATTTTTATGAGTTAATACTGTATACAATATAGCAAGCTACAGAATCTTCTAAATCATAATAACTTGATTATATTTATTTCCTCAAACTATACAGCGAATGATTTTGTAGTCATTGTTTGACGGCAGATAATAATCCCAAATAAAAAGAATATTCAGACTTACGTCTTTGTTTAATGTAATTTCTTTTATTTTTCTAACAGAAGTTTTTTATTTTTGTTTCAGGCCAAACAACGTGCCTCCGTAAAATGGCTCTTATCAAAGGCGTACAACAATCGCGTTCCCGAAAAACTTCGGGAGCCATATTATCGCGATCACGAGGTAATGAAGCCATATTATATCGTATTCCGTTCAAAATACTCCTCGTTGTTCAATTTTTAATACATGCAACAAGTTTGCAGTAGTTGATAACGACATGGAAATGTCTATCTACATATGTATGAACGTGCGTCTGACTAATGCAATCAGTTACAACTTCAATCATATTTATGCAGATTCAATTTACACTTATATTAGTTTGTCACCGTTGATAGCATATGTTACTACTTTTTGGAATATTAACAATAATATAATTTACAGAGTTATACCAAAATGTATGCGAGTTTTATTACACATTATAGTTTGCCAACAGCAGAAAGGATTTCTTATTTTAAAAATAATTTTTTTCTTAAAATAAAATAAAATAAAATAAAATAAAGTAATATAGAATGTAATACATTTTAGAACATTGTTGTTATATTAAAAACTACAGAAAAGTTTCTTATTTTAAGCAACTATTTTTCTTATAAATGATTTTTGTCTAACCAAACACAATGTCCACAAGTCACGTGCATTCGAGAGATAAGTAATGTTCCGTCTTAAAGAAAAGATTTATTTTTTTATTTTTTCAAGAATTTCTTATTTTTGTGTATAATATTCTAATATCAACTAAAAATATAACTAAATAACTTGTTTTTATTTTTAGTACATATTTTTCTAATAAGTAAAATTCATGTTTTTGTTATTATTTAACGTTCTTAGTCATAACTTGACATATATGACACCTTTTTTACTTCATGTATTGACTGTCCATCATAATTATTTTAATATTTAATTGAAATTTTTCACATTCTTTAATGTATAAGGGTTTAATATTAATAACATTTATTATTTATTTAATACAGTCGATCCTCGGTTATTTGAACGTTGTTAAATCGAATTTATCGATACTTCGAAACTTCTACTCGGTACCTGCTTTCGTTAAGGTGATGCTAAACCCTCTTGTTACCGTAAAATACGGGGAACCACTTTTTTCATTCAATATTTAATTTTGAGAAAATATCTCTCTGAAAAGTTGTTGTTTTTGAGTAGGACCATAACGTTTCATAGAGATATTTACTCAAAATTAAAAATAAAATAAGAAAAGTGGTTCCTCATATTTGTCGGTGACTGGTGGCTTTAGCATCACCTTAATTCAAAATAGACTTTTAAAAGTTGAAGTTACCCTTTTAAAAATAAAAATTTTCCGATAACTAGAATTTTTATGAGTCTGATTCGTTAATTCGAAACTTGATAATTCGAGTTTTCTGATAATCCGAACTTTTCTCCTGGTTCTCCAGCTTCGAATTATCAAGAGTATAATAATATAAAAAGTAGTAATCCTATTTGCTGCTTTGAAAAAACCCATATCATAACTATACTATATTGAAATTGTAAAAATGCTAGTAATTTTTGTTGTTGAAAATGATGTATTTTTGCATAAAATGATAATATAGGGTTCTTTTTTATTTTGCTATATTCCTATCGTAAAATGTACGATATTCAATCCCGTAAACTCAAAATATCGTATTTAAATGTTTTATGCAAAAATACATTATTTTCAAACAAAGTCATTACCAATTATTTTCCAATATCAATATCCGTATTACTTTACGATATCGTAAACTCAGTCTGTGAATATCCAAGTTCACCACGTTTAAAACCCACTACAAACAACGTCGCAATTGAAACACATCGACACATCATCCCAACGCTAACGCGCGACTCTCACCCACAGGACCAGGAGCACCTGAAGCCTCAGATCGTGCAGGCCCTGTCGAACGCGGAGCTCTACTGCCTGGCCCTGGCGAACATCTACTCGGATCCCAACTACCACAATCAGAACCACACGGGCATCCTGCAGGCCCTCGCGCGCAAGAGCGTCAGCGTCGGCGAGTCGAAGACCCAGCTCACTGAGACGATCCTCATCCAGAACTCACCACTCAAAATGGTACAAAAAAAAACCCGCGCGCTTTGCGTTTTCCTCTTTATCTCGCGGATGCTCGACCTCGAGGGCTCGTTCCTTTTGTTGGCGGGGAAATGCGCCGCGAGCGAGATATTAAAATCGCGTTCTTTATGCCGTTGTCTCTCGTTGAATGTGTGCTTTTAGTGGGAGGGACTTGAGATGGTTTCCTTTGTTCGGTTTAATTGAATTTTGCTTGAGCTGCGATGTGTGGTTTGATGGAAATGTGTGTCGCTGAACGAATTTTCAAGTGAAGGGGCTTTTTTGGGTGCTGTTGTGATTGTTTCTTCGTTTTCGTTTAGTTTTATCGGTTCTTTGCATTGTTGGGCGTAGTCTGACAGCGTGAAAGAAACTCATCTTGAATGACAGTAAGAGACCGATGAGACAATGACGTATAACAGTTTTGCATTAGCTTTATGGTGCTATTCATTTTGAAATAAAATTTACTAGATTGTTATTATGTAGTAATATAATTATCGTAAAGGAATTATCCTAAATGGATAGTGAGGGTTAGTGACCAATGTATGTATTAAGCAAAAGGGCTATAGATAGTCGTTAATGTTTAAAAAATTTGTGATTAAATATTGTAAATAAATAAATAGATTCAGGTATAGTTGTGCCCATTTATCTCACGATTATTGGTATCATATGTACTGAAAGCAGGTGTATACAATGACATAACACATTAATGACAATTTCATCATTTTTTCTGGCTTTGTCCTTAAGTAAAACAAAAAAGTGATATAGTTTGATTTTTCATGAGTCATTTTTTTCTGCAGATTCGTAGTTTTCTGCACATGTAAAAATGAAATTAAAACAAAAATTTTAAATTTGTGTTCAACAACTGTCACTAAATGAGACATAGTTTTTAAATATACATACCTATAAAAATTTGTTCAAGTTGATCTCAATTTTTGTTCAGAAGTTACTTGAGGCTAGTAAAAATATTGAAATATTTATAAATAAATATGTTATGTTATTTTGTGCCAGTCTGTATATATCTGTAGTTTTTTCAATGCATATGATACCAATAAGCGTTAGGACACATCTGAAATTGCAACTATCTATTTACAATTAAGTCATAACAAATTTTGTGTCAATAGTTCTCTTTATGTCATAGCTGGGTGTTATTTCATTTTACTTCAATAGATAAAACACATTTTGATATCTTTTGAAATTGTTAACAGCTAAATATTTTTGTTACCACTGATAGAAAATTGTCTAGTTTTATCGAGACCCATCTAGTTATGCATGCTACTTTACTTTACCTCGGTAGTTTCATATAGATTTAGACAAGTTTTTCTTTCAGAGATACATTTTTGGAATTTTTCGAAAGCATTATCAATAAACGGTCCTAAAATTAGTTTAGATTCCTTGCGATATGATGTATATTTAATAAATAAGGTGAATGTTTCTATTTCTAATCATTTCTAATAAAGTATTTTTAATGTGTAATTAGAAACTAAATGGATTATTGTTTCGATAAGAACTTAAGCCATATAAAATGAATGCCGAAAAGCTAGTGAATCGAATTCTCACAATTGCATGCAAGTCAAATAAAAGTTGTTTCATAATATTTTAAAATATGTTGCACTATATTTGATTCCATGTAACAATGCTTATCCTAACATTCAAGATTAGTTACATTTCTATTGATAAGAAAGAAAAATTTATTGAAAATACCTAATATTGAAAAAAAAGATATACGAAATGATTATAATATAAATCAAGACACGGTCAGCAATAGAGACACTCACAATTTAAAAAAGTACAATTCCAATAACCCAACCCTCCCCCCACCACCTAACATCTCACATCTTCCCTCATCACTCTCTCTCTCTCTTTTTTACGACAGAGAATTGCATGGGTATTTATTTTTATTTATTTATTTATTTATTTATTTATTTATTTTGATTTATTTATTTATTTATTTATTTATTTTTATTTATTTTTATTTATTTATTTATTTATTTATTTATTTATTTATTTATTTATTTATTTATTTATTTATTTATTTATTTATTTATTTATTTATTTATTTATTTATTTATTTATTTATTTATTTATTTATTTATTTATTTATTTATTTATTTATTTATTTATTTATTTATTTATTTATTTATTTATTTATTTATTTATTTATTTATTTATTTATTTATTTATTTATTTATTTATTTATTTATTTATTTATTTATTTATTTATTTATTTATTTATTAGTTTATCTGTTTTCCCGCGTTTTATGTCTCAGTCGTGAAATATGTCATAAAAATGTATATATTAATAAGTAAGTGTGAGTGTATTTATCTGCGTGTGTGATGAGTGTACGTATCTGCTTAATTGTAATTGTTTTTAAACTGTGGCGTGATGGATGTACGGGTATGCAAGAATGAGTGAGTCTCCATAAATTGTTATGAAACTGTGATACATTAGATAATGCCAAATTGTGAAAGAATTATACTTATATAGTGACGACCTGTGAGAGTGTAACGTATTTTTGCCAAATGAGAAAATAAAACGTATATCTATCTATGTATCTCCCTCTGATTGCAGTCCTCGCATATGGCTGTGATAGAGGGCCTGATGGCCCTGTACGCGAAGGAGGTGGTGACGGGCGAGCGGGTCGTCGCGGCGATCCAGCGCTTCGATCCCCAGCCCCGAGCCGTCGAGACGCCCCAGGACCACGAACGGGGCCTCCTCCTCTGGATCAGTCACGCCTCGTCGGCCCTCGTCGCCAAGATCCAGGCCGAGGAAGCCACCTCCTCCTCCTCCTCCTCATCGGAGCACAGAGCTGGCGCGGGTAGTCGTCTGCCCCCGGACTTGCCCGCCGCCAGGGACCTGCAGTCGCTGTGCGACGGGGTGGGCCTCGCCGCGGTCGTCGCCTACTACTGTCCCGGCGAGCTCAACTGGCTGGACATACGAGTGCCGAAGAGGCCCTCGGTCGCGGACGCCCTACACAATCTGGCGATGGTCCAGGCCTTTTGCGCCAGGTGTTTGCCTTATCCGATCTTCCACATGCAGCCGGAGGACGTGACTTACATGAGGGGGTGAGTGGGGATTGATTTCTTTTTGGGGGGGGGGGGTATTTTGGAGATGGATTGGGGTGAGAGGGTGTGTGCTAGTGTGGCAGGAGGGGATTTTTGTTGGATTCTTTTGTGGATTATTAAAGAATGATTATTACGAAAGGAAAATCGGTAAGAATTGTAGGCTTTTTCTTACATGTTCATTAACACTTCATGAGTATAAATCATTCATTTTTTAAAATTGTAATTCATCTATTTTAATGTTTAATAATAATATTAAGACTGGCAGCTTATGTTACACATTTTTTGTGTGCAGCAGTTATTATTAGTATATTCTATTTAAATAATAAATGAGTGAAAACTGGACAAATTCATGACTTCCAGGATTTGATCTATACTGCTTATAGCATAAAATTCTAAATTATTCTTAATTAGTGTGGGATTAACTATCGTTTCTACTAGAATAACAGAAAAATTCGATTTTCAATTTTTTTATATTTATTAAAGGGCTAATAATTTAAATATTTAATAATGGGCTGAAAACATTGTAAAAAGAAATACTTTTGAATTTTTTATTTTTGATAAGTAGAATAGGTCAAATTATGGAAACCATAACATTTCTCATACAATTTAAATTATTTTCAATTAAAAATCTTTAATTGTTCTTAAAATGCTAATGAATTTGTAAGAAAAATGTTGAAAACTTTTATTGGTTTTTCTTAAAAAATGCACAAAAAAAGAAAAGAAAAAAGCACGTTAAACTAGAATATCCCCTTAAGCGCATATTGCACGAACTTTGATTTTAGTGGAATAAATGCACTATAAAGTGACAATTTCTGTATCTGTCAGCCTTTTCCACAAATCAATATTCGTGTCTGAAAATGTCGAAGCCATCCGTTTTAATTTCGTTGGGATGTCTCTAAAAAGGACGAAACCGGACATTTATTCGAACTGCTCTATACTTTTTGCAAAATAATATTTTCAATTGTTCGTTTTTGAAATTTGAACGTCTATGTAGATATGATAGAAAACTATGTAGCAAATTTTAAATGTGTCACCTTAGCGTCAAATTATAAGCGGCCACAAAAGAAAGTACAAATAAGAAAAGAGGGTATTGTCAGTTGCTAGTCATATTGATTTTTCAAAAGCGCGCTGTGAACGACGGAAGTAAAAAATGCAATTAAAGTTTGTAAACACGACGAGACCGTCAATTTCAGAGTAAATTCAGTTTTAGTTCTCATTTGTATTTTAAAGTATATTTATGCTTCTGTAAAGAGAAAGCTTCGTATTAACTTCTGGCAATACGTTCTAACCCTTTTTAAAACTTTAATTTACATATATTACTATTGCTTGAAATTCCTCTCATTTGCGTAATTTTTAAACTTATTTAACTAAGATGTTATTCAAAACTCAAACCATGACTTGAAGTGTAGGTTGGAATGAAGCATATCGCGTTGTTGATTAATTCATGCAAACTAAGTATTCTGCTTATTATGGCTGAGTCTTATTAATTTTTAATTTGTACATAAATTAATATAAATATGGATTCTTTTTCGTAATGATTATAAATAAAGTTATATATAAAGCTTTAATTAAATATATAATTGAAAAATATATGAATACATGAATTAATAAGTTTTCTTCCCACAAAATTAATTTAATAATTAGAATATAGTGTAAGGATTTTAAATGCATTTAAAATGATGTTTAATAGAAAATTGTAATTTGGAATTTCTTGAATACAATAAATTCATTTGTCTAAGAAATTGTCATCATCACTTACATTAGAAAAATATCTTTACTTTACTCCCTTATCTAAATAAATGAACCCTTCTCCATACCGCAAACTAAACCTTCAAATTCACTTTCCAGGTCCATGAAGCAAAATCTAGTAGTCTTTCTGGCCGAGATGTACAACGTCTTGGAGATCCACCCCGCCAAATGCGTGCGCTACCCCGGCGAGGACAGGGCGCAGCAGTACCTGGACGGTGAGTAGAAACCCAAGCCAGGGATGCTTCGTGCCGAAAACAGAAAAAAAAAGAGAAAAAAGAAACGCGCTCTGTGCCTATATATATATTGTTCGTTAGACGCGCGCAAAAAAAACTGAGCGGCCGCAAGGGCTCGTCCTCCTCCTCCTCTCTTTGTATTCCTGCGAAAAAAGTATTGTTTTGTGGTGGTGGGGTACAAATGACTGGTGAAGGCTGGCTGGCTCGCACGTATGAAATTTGATATAATACTTACTCGCTCTGTATATTTTTTCTTACCCTTTTTTTTACGATTTGTTATTCATGGAATTCCAGTTTGATCGCAAACTGCTGCTTCGTCTTTGATCTGGCTTGTTTGTGCTCAAAGAAGGTTTTTTTGGTGACAATTATTATTGTTTCTTCTTGTTAAAATTATTGTAA
Source organism: Gastracanthus pulcherrimus (assembly GCA_949152435.1). Classification (NCBI taxonomy): domain Eukaryota; kingdom Metazoa; phylum Arthropoda; class Insecta; order Hymenoptera; family Pteromalidae; genus Gastracanthus; species Gastracanthus pulcherrimus. The sequence continues at coordinate 160,885,427 of OX424575.1, read as the reverse complement.
TTAATATCAGTTAATTGATGTGTTTGTATTGTACATAAGTTAATTTGAGAAAACTTACACTGGTAAAAATAGAACGATTTTCTGGGCAATATCTGAGCATTTTCATTTCAAATGTTATTTTGCTATCAAGTAACAGTTTTTCGCTAATAAAAGACATTTTATGTTAATTAAAACAATACTAATATTTATTGTCTAATTGTATTTGTTCAAAATAACCAGTTATTTATCATAAAAGTATCCATCCTTTAACACGTGAACTCAGCACTGTAGCTACTAAGCAATCAATTATTTTATAAAAGAAGTATAGTAAGGAACATTTATCACATTTATTTTATACACAATGTTTTTTAACATAAAATTCTTTTCTTTTTCAAATAGTGCACACTTTTAAAATTTTAACATAACTGGACAATAACACTGCAAAGAAAAGTGGTTTCATTTTCTACCAAGGTATTCAAATTCTTGATATGTCAATTCTTGAATTCAGTTACACTTTGAGTACAGACGAATTAAGTATATTGTAAAATTTGCTTGAAATGTGAACAAGTACGCAAATCAGTTGGTATTGTCTGCGATCAAAATGGTGTCATGCTTCTTATTGGTGTCGATATATATACACATACACATAGTCTTGAGATATCGTTGCACCCAATTTACTGAACTGCTCAGTGGCTGCTAACTTGACATTATGAATATTCTATATATATAAATGTACAAAGCAAAAAAAAACATCTGCGCGTTTAAAAAAGAAAAAAGAAAAGAAAAAGACGAAGAGCGGAGATGAAAGGAAGGAAGTTTCCTGTAAAGGATTGAAAATACAAACAAACACAACAACAGCAGGCTGTCCTAAGGAATGCGATGAAAATTAACGAAAGATGTGTTAATATTTCCATATATCTCTCTATGGCGTGTCCACACAACTTCTCGCTCTCGATGCTTGCCTCGATCTCCTCTTCTCTCCGACGAACGAACGAACGAACGAACGCACAATCAATTAAGCAGCGTGCCCGCGCAATAGTCACGGCGTAGCTCATAAGCGGAGTCTACCGCAGTCCGTAACTCCGATACCTGATTTGAGAAGCAACCTCTCCGTGTCCGCCCCGGGCTTCACAGGTATCCGCACTAAACACCCACGCATCAGCAGTGCAAATTCATCGAACGTTTTATTTTTTATTTTGTTTTAGTTTTTTTTTTAACTAAGTGGTGTTCTCTATTTTGTATATCTCTCTGTCTTCATTATCAAGTATCAATGAGAACAGTCGTCGATTTATTATAATAATTAGCACTCAAAGGCGACTTGAATGTGTTCATGATTTCTTGTTTTTTTTGTACTTTTTTTTTATTCATTAAATTTTATTAATGAGCAAGTCCTTCGACTATAGGCTTAAGGGGTTGTAGTTATCGACAGTGTCTGCAATATTTGATCGCAATGTCGTGTTTATTAGGGTGGAAAAATCGAAATTTCTATAGATTCAAGAAATCCGCGGGCCTTCAAAATCATTGGAATCGTTCAAATACAGAAAAACGCAACAAAATCATTGCTTCTCGAGGTTGTTATTGCAGTTGGATAGAAGTAAATATTTAAACTTTTGACAAATTTAAGAAAGTTATTTCTTTTATTTCTTATTACAAATGTTTAAGAATAACATTATTATCATATTTTTAATCATGATCAATAGTTTTTAAATTTGTAAAGTAAATGTTTTTGTTTGATAAGGTTTTCGTATTTATAAAAAGTTGAATGAAACGTTACAGGGATTGATTTGTTAAATTGAAAGCTGCAATCGAAGATTAAGTGCAACAATGAAGAGAACAATCAGACTTTAGAAACAATAATGCGATTGAAAATATGCTGAACATATTTAAGGCACACTCCTTAAGCGTCAATACATCGGCTAATGCTTGCCTTGTCAGCTTTCGTTTCATCTTGAGTTTGCATGTTTTTTATTTTTATTTTGCGTAGTAGTACGTCTAGTCGCTGCTGAATCAGACGAAGGACTTTTAGTGCACTCTTACGATTCACTCCATATTATACGTTCGTTTGTATTTTTTTGCGATGTATCTCACTTTTTGTTCGCACACATTTTTGTTTTGATTCATTTCTTGTGGTTAATTTGTTTTCTTCTTTGCGTCGATCTTTCTCTTTTACTTGCTGTAAGGTGTATTACACTACTGTAACGTCTAGAACGCTACAATGCTGGCAGGTAGTAAAAATAAAAATGTGACTAACACTGTACATAAAAAAGATATTTGAAGTAATGTGTATGAACGTCAAAGTTTCACACTTCATTCTTACTATATCAATATTTTACTAACCACCTGTAGATTTTATGTAACATTATAACAAACTTAAAAAAAAATTGGAAAAATCATAATTTTTGTTTACTAACTCAAAGCATTTGTTTATTTTAAAATGTAAATATGTATAAACTACCAATTTAAAATGACACTTTGTTTTTGAAAGATAAAGTTTTAAGGTTTATGTGTAAATTAATCCTAAATATTCATTTTCTAAACTCATGCTTACTAATTTTAATAGTATGTACATACTTGACCTATATTGTAATTGTATCATAAAATCTTGTTTTAGTCAATAGTTATAGCATTATTCAAAAATAAAAAAAATCTTATTCTAAAATTGTAATTTTTATATATAGCTAGATGATTAGCTAGCAAAGATAACAATTTCATATATTTAAAGATTAAGACAATTAATATGGCTTGCATTTTATAAAATGTATCTGTATACTTAGAAGAATGAATTTGTAGTTAGTAGTAAAACATTTTATTTGTTTATGTTTCCAAATACCAATTAACATATACAATTTTTTTATTTTAGTTACAAAGCCTGTGGTACACAACACAGTAAAGAAGTCACAGTCTATGCATCAAACTACAGAATCTCATCTGAGCGACGACAGGTATACAGTTTAATTTGCATTTATTTTTACACATTGAAATACATCTGAACTGAAACTTATACACATATAATAAGTTGAGTACTTTTAGGTTTTATTTATGAATTTGTGGAAATAAAATAAATCGAATACATTCAAAGAAATATAATTAAATATTGAAACAAATACAGTTCTCAAATTGTTATAAATAGTATTATCAAAATAAAAGAATTAATTTTTAATATATTTAGATACATACAGAATCGCAATTCAATTGACTAGATTCGTAACGTTTACATTCCAATTCTTTTTCTTCTTTTATTTAGTATAATTTATTTATATTGCACCTTATACAAGTTACACCAAACACAGAAAAACTGAGCCATAAAAAAATATAGTTTGCATTTTGAGGTTCTTTGACAAAATAGTTGCTTATTTTTTAAATTAAGATAGCTGCTTATTCTGTCACTCCATGAGAATTGAGCCTGCCATCAAGCTTGTGTTTATGTTTATACTACATTTTCGTACACAACAGTAGAATCATTACGAGTTTGTAAACGCCGCGATAGTGGCGCTCTAACCTCGTCTTCTAAAGCTGTCATATTTATACTGGTATTGTAAGAAAAATCAAAGCTTACTCAATAAATACAGTGTCTACGAATTATATTGTATTTTGTTACATCAGTTGTAATGGAAAGAGTGTTGAGAAATTAGCAGTATAAAAATACAAGTTTGAAGTTTATACACTTGACTATCAAAACAATAATATTTAGAATATTAAAAAAACAACACCATCTTATGCATAGTAATGAATATTATAAAATCATTGTGTATTTGCAGGTACATAAGTGCATATAAAAGTAACAGTGGTATCAAAAATTTGTCAGTCATCATAAAAGTTCTGATAAGAATTAAAATAAGAATAGAAAATTATAAACCACCAAATTTGTTTACTTAATGTTTAGTGATAATTTATTTTGGTTCTGTTTGATTAATCCTCTAGTATGGACGTGATTTGTGTAGTATATATTTTTACTTTATTATATAATCTAATAAAAATTAGAAATTTAACTATTTACATTAACTGCAAAATATTGAATTTGCCTAATAATCATTGATTAATTTTAATAATTAGTTTGCCTAATAAGTATTTATTGTATTTATTAAGGTGATGCTAAAGCCACCGGTCACCGACAAATACGAGGAACCACTTTTCTCATTTTATTTTCAATTTCGAGTAAATATCTGTATGAAACGTTATTGTCCCTATAAAAAACAACAACTCTTCAGAGAGATATTTTATCAAAATGGAAAATTGAAAGAAAATAGTGGATCTCCGTATTTGACGACAATGGGGGGTTTAGCATCACCTTAATGTATACGAGTAAGGCTTAACTGCTAATTAAACTGAAGTTTTTCGCATATATGCTTTGATTAAAATGCATTAAGGATAATGAACTAAAACAATAATGCATTAACACCGAATCTTTTTTCAAAACGTTTAATGTTTATCGTCTACATTATTTATCTTAAAAAAAGTTTTGGATATGAATAAAATTTTGGGCTGAATCACTTTTCATTGCCGGTTTACACGATTAAGTAGATAATGTCCAAGTTTGATACGGCATATAATATTAAAAGCGTTGATTTAAATTCAAATTTTTTCTTGTTTTCATTATCTACTTCTTATTTGAATTTAAAAGTAATACCATACACATTACAATGAAAATCCTCAAAATTTAAAATAACAAATCAGCTATCACATTGAAAAAGATTATGAGCTCTCCGATGAACACTCTGCATGGCACACTAACAATCAAACAACACTTGCACTAACTCGCAACTTGCAGCGCTTTCGATGAAACAATCTAACCTTCGAAAAACGAATCCCTCCACGCTCTGTTCGCAGAAAAACGGCTAGCGAAGAGGCGTTTCTGGCGCATCGGGGTGGTAGTAGTAATAGTAGTCGGCCACCGACGCTGAGCTCGGTCTGCGACGACCGAACGCTGTTAAGAGCGGAGGCCGCTGGCCGGCCGAGCAACTGGGAAGACCAGCGTCGGAGCTCGTACGCCGGGCGCAGATCGCGGCGCAACAGCGTCACCACCGCCGAAGACTCCCAGCTCACGATCGAGAACTTCGGAGGGTCCCAAGTGAGAAATAATCTTGTTCACCAGACCTTATTAAAAAAAATTGAGACTATTAGAGTAAGACTAGGACTTGTTTACTTATTTACTACTTAGAGCTTTCGTTTGTTTTTTTTTTTACGTTATTGTCGTTTCGTTTTCTTTGCTTTATTTTTGTTTATATTTTATTTTCTTATATATACTGTACAAAAAACGGACAAACAATATGCTTTGTAACTAGACAGTCGTTTAATTATGCTGGCGCGCTTGGTAAAAGGTGCTGTGAGGCGGCTCTTGGGTGTGTGACGTTTATTCTGTTGTACAAAGCTTATCGAATAGTCATGTAAGGTACTGAAGTTTCGACGCTCTTTATTATAAGTATAAGCAAACAAAAAAGTTGATAAAAGGTTTGAGGGACATTTCCGTAAGACAAAGCATTATTTTAGTTACATTATTAGTTGAAATTTCAGTAATTTTTTTCGTTTAACAGGTTCAGTGCTAATAATGTATAAGCATTTGTTGGCCTCCCACCCTGATGGTTAATTCAGACAATTTTAAAAATAATATTAATTGAAAGATTTTTATGTGGTATTTAGCATACGTTAGCATTATTATGATGATATTTATCATGTATGGGTTCTGTAGAACAATCAATTAATCAGCAGGGATGGTTTGAATAACTAGAGATTCAAATTTCTATTTGAAAAAATTCATGGTACACATCATGTAGGATCTCAGGCAAACATTTCAAGGTACATATATGTACCATGTAGCACTGAACCTGTTAAGGGTACATTTTCATGTGAACGTGTAAGAATAACACATTATTCAAGAATTTTTCGCTTGAAAACTACCTATAAGTAGTAAAGTAGCTTATTAAAGAAAGTAAAAAGCTTATTGACATTTATTTATATATATTTAAAGCTACTAAAAAAGTATTTCTTAATATTTTTTGTTCATTTCACCTTGCAGACATGCGTCTGATACATGACGATGGAAAAAAGAGATATTTAAACGGTTCATTAAATCTAAACTTATAGAGATGGTTATCGTATCCAGTATTTTTATTGGAAAATACTAAAAATTTGTTGATGAGTTTTTGCGAAATTATTTAAACAGAAGTAATTTCTTCTTTTAAGAAATATGTTAAATAAAAAGTTTATATGTTTACTATAACTTTCGAATCTGTTTGACATAAATATAATTCATCAAGCATAGATCGTGCAAAGAATGTTTGAAACTATTAAGCCTTAGAATGTTAATTGAAAGAACGTGTAACTTCTAAAAATTTGTTTAATAATTTCGTAAAAACTGCTGCTGTACAATATTTCAAAAGGCATTTAAAAGATAACATTAAAAGTGTTAAAGTAGAATGTAAAAAATTGTTTGAGCATTTACAGGTGTTTACAAGTTTTTTCTTGTTACTGAATTTTAATAATTACTGTAATTTTTGGAAAAGAACATAGTATACAATCAATTCTTCGAGTATTATCTAATTAATTCCACGTGCAAATGCTCAAACAATACCTTAGTAATGTAGAACACATAAAAAAGTATTTGTAAATTATCATTAACAGGTTCACACCGACATGATTCAGCAATGGATCATGAATTGTCGCAAATTTGTCTATATTTTATAACATTAATAAAACTATTTAGGTAATCGATTTTGCTATTCTTTACAATCTTACAATGCTGTAGAAATGTCGAGTTTTTATTAAATGTTCAAAATTTCAATTAACTTTAAAAAGTTTTCCGAATATCGACTTGCACATTAGTCGGACTGACCCTGTTAAAGAGATTTTACAGTGTAAAGTGATGCCGATGTGTACCTGTATACGTTACCACTCTCTTAAATAAATCGTCTTTCACGCCTACACACACGAGAATGTACCCTTAAGCAACCCAGCACACACTTCGTCCTCACCCAGCACACCCCCATAAAGAAAAGACACACACCCCTATCTCTCTGAAGAGTCGCTCACCGCCACGTTTTACCGAGCCCCACACCAGCGCTAGTCCCATCGTCACCTGATAACCAAACGAGAGCCTCGCTCGCCGCCCCCCTTCCTCCGCTGTTCCCAGGACAACCTGCACAACATCGGGCGCAACCCCGACAAGGTCTCCTCCTCCTCGGCCGGCAAGCAGCCCCCGCAGCACGCGCTTCGCCACCCGCGCCTCCAGCCCGTCGAGCCCACCCTGCCCGCGCGCTCCAGCATCAAGGATGCCTACGGCAGCGGGGGCGTCCACCTCATCCTCGCGGACAACGGCCACGACGACGCGCCGCCGCCCTCCCGACTACGCCGACAGCAGTCCAATCCGAATCTCAGCCACCACGTCTCCCTCAAGAACATACTACATTCCACGGAGAGCAACAACGACAGCACGGACGGGGAGGTGCGGAGCGCCGCCCTCGCCGCCAGCAACACCAACAGCGCCACGAAGATGGCGAGCTTCGCGAACTTGAGCAAGAGCTCGGAGAAGGGGATCAACCTGACGTACATGGACCAGGAGAAGGAGGAGCAGCAGCCGAAGCAGCCGCCGAAGCAGAGCTCGACGACGACGCCGACGACGACGGCGACGACGACGACGACGACGACGCCGGCGGTGGCTGCGACGGCGACGGCGACGCTGGCGAGGGATAGGAAGCACGGCCAGAGCAATGGGAATGGATTCGTCGAGAAGAAGACGACGTTCGCGACGCTGCCGAACATGACCACGTGGCAGCAGCAGAGCAACCAGCAGAGCCAGCAGCTGGAGAGGAATTCGGGAGGTGGGTTGGGGGCTCTTGGGAGTTTAGTTGATTGAGGGGGGTTTACTGTGGAATTCAGTGTTTTTGAGATACTATTTAGGGGAATTTTGGAAGCAGATACAGTTGAAACTTTGATATATCTGTGGCTTTTGATTGCGTGTTCAGGGTGTTTAAAGAAGTTCGATGATTATTAAAACGTAGTTTTGCTGAAGGTTGGCGCTACAATGCTTGAAACTCTGTTTTTGAAATACTGTGTTGAAAATGGGCCTGAAGGAGTAGCTTAATCTTAACGTGAATAAATAATCCTAGTTTCACGGATAGAGACGCTCGTAATACTGATAATAAATGTTATTTTTTTCATTTTCGCCTGTTAAAGGCCTTTGCAACTAAATTGCTTTAAAGACATTTGAGAACTTCTTCAAACATACCTCAATTCATAGGTTGTGTGCTAAAGTTTATTCTCTTTGTTTATGAAATAATGCATAAAAAAGCTTTGAAATGCAGTATTAACATAATAAACCCCCCTAAAAGTGTTTTGTTGAATCGGCAATAATAATTTGAAATTTCAATCGAATTTAATTCTAGTATTTCACCGAGTATAGCATTACTTGAGCTTAATTATTAAAAAAATGACTGCTTATTAAGAAAATTTTTTTTAAACGGAAACATTTATATTAACTTATTTTATATTATTATTCAGACGAAAACAATGGTAGTGCAGTTATGGCATCTCAGTTAAATAATATTCGATTAAAATTAGAAGAAAGAAAACGGCACATAGAGAACGAGAAAAGGAGAATGGAAATCGTCATGTCGAAAAGACGGCAAAAAGTTGGAAAAGCTGCATTTCTACAAGCTGTCACAAAGGTCAGTCTACATTACATTTAAGTTTTCTAATTTTTTTGTTACATTTTCCCAGCAGTATAAAAAGTGTTAAAAATATTGAGTTGTCTATATTTGTTCATTATTATTTGTGACGTATTTGTGTGATTTGTATTATTTTTATTTATATAGTTTTTTTTTGTATATCAATTTAAGTTCACCATTACAATATGACTTTTATGGTCTTTAGATTTGTTTAATTCACAAAATATTTTCAATGCCTGTTTGCACGTAGCACATTATATTTACATATGTGTTTATTAATTTCATGTTTATTTAAATCACCTTCAATTTGCATGCTTCCTGAGTTAAAACTATAATAGATTATAGGATTGTCCAATTCTGTACATACAAGTTACTTTCTCACGAAATTAACTTCACGTTTGCTCAAGTTCATTGTACTCATTAATTAACTATATCTAAAAAAATTCATTTGTCAGTTTTTTGTTGAATAAAAATACCAAAATTGACTATCATACAAAACATTTGCCATTTTCATGCCCAAGCAAGCTCTATAGAATTCTTAAATATTTATAATTTTTTACAGTTAAAGATTAAAATGTATCAATGTAGCAAAAATAATAAAATAAGAAAGGATGTACAGTAAAATTATCAAAGAAAATGATCATTATTTTTTATTTGGTACTACTTTCTTTGAATTTCTTGGAAGATAAACGGTAAATAAAAGTAAAAAAACTGGTTTGTTATTAATTTTTGTTTGGTACTATTTTTCTTACCTGAGAACAGTAGTAAACAAGATTAAACCAAACATATTATACTAAGACCTGACTAATAATAATATTCAATGACAATTAACAGTCAAAACAAGTAAAAATAAATTTTACATTTTATCCGAACTATCTAGTTTCCTAGAATTTATAAATATTTCCATTCAATCTCGCTCAAAGCCCACTTCCAAATTTCTCTTCCCTCGCTACCACCTGCTCATCGTTCACCTCCCACCTTCCAAATAGTCAATTGCAATTAAAACTCCACAAAAGCAAAAGCTGGATAAAAACGAAAAGCAACAAATTCCCAATGAAGTTGAGCAAACGGAAACTTACGTGCACGCCCTACTCGATTGCCCATGTGACACCCACATGCGCGCGTTGTTTGTGATTGTTGATCGGTGGTGGAGCGCCAGACACACGCGTGTGAGTATTCATCTAACAAAAGCTGTAACGTTCCTTCCTCTTTCTGTTTTTTTTCCCCCTCTTCTTTTTGCTGGGTCCGTGCGCACGCGGGGTTCGCTTCCGTAACGTTGCAGGGTAAAGTTAAGTCTCCCTCCTCGTCGACGTCGGGCGCCGACGACGAGAGTCCTGTGGATCTGGGCCCCCCAACCCCCCTAAGCTCGGCGCAGGAGCCGAGCACCGTCGCCGACGAGTGCTCCGCTGCCGCCGCCGCCGCAATCGCCGCCAACGCCGCCGACGTGCTGTCCGTTGCTGTGGTGTCCGCCTCGGTCCTCGCACTTGGATCCTCGGGCAGCCATCAGTTGCCCCAGGAGAGGCCCCAGCGACCCTTCTCCTTAAAGGTATGCCACTCTCGCGCGCACCGCGTCCCACGAGTCCCACGCCCTCGTCCTCCTCGTCGTCATTGTCATCGTCGATGCTATGAACCTGCTCACGGAAAGATTGTTTGGTGATTAAGCCGGGGGTGTGGAGAAATTACGAGCGATTGGAGTTGATTGAGGTGGTTCTAGACGGATATGTATGTCATTGAGAACAAACATTTTTTACTACAATTTAATGTCACGGAATGGTTTGAAACTCAATGTATAATGAAATAAGGGGTTTTGGTAAAATTAAAAAAAGAATGACATCGTCAACTGTAGACTTTAAAAGAGAAAAAGTTGACAAAACACTGGAGACATTTTTATTTGTTATCTGATCTTAACTCTGTCATCTCATTTTGTTCCTTAAGGTGATGCTAAACCCCCTGTCATCGTCAAATACAGGGAACCACTTATTTCATTCAATTTTCAATTTTGAAAAAATATCTCAGAAAAATTGTTGGTGTTGATTACGACAATAACGTTTCATAAAGATGTTTGCTCGAAATTGAAAATAAAATCAGAAAAGTGGTTCCTCCTATTTGTCGGTGACAGGTGGCTTAGCATCACCTTAAAAGATTTCAGGGAGCGATATAAACATTGCAAAAAATCGATGAACCTGCAAATTTACAGCTAATAGTTTATACTTATCCACCTACGAATTCACAAAATAAACAATTGGCTGTTATTTTGCAGGTTCATTGATTTTTGCAATTTTTATATCGCTAAGTCCTCTGAAATCTTTTAAGGAACAGAATGAGACCTTCCCAATTATTATCGGATAACAAATAAAAAAGTAGTCAGTGGTTTGTTCAATTTTTCGCTTTTAAAGTAGACAATATCTAATTTTACAATAACGTAATTTCGATAAAAAAAATTTTTAGTTTTACAAAAACCCCTTATTTCATAATATAGTAACTTTCATATCATTTTGTGAGCTTAAATTGTAGTAAAATGTTTGTTTTTTATTACATATATATGTCTAGAACCACCTTTATTTGAAATTCCCGCTATTTTTACCGCTCGAGAAATCGAATAGTTGGCTAAAATTAAAAAAAATTATTCTTATATTTAGGCGAAATTGAAACTCACAGTGGTAAGGTCAGGGATGCGAGTCCTGGATTTTTATGAAACTTTGATTGGATATACCTTAGATCACGAGATATAGCTAAAAACATTAACATTATTGTTTATATTATTATTGCTAATGTTTTTAGCTATATCTCGTGTTCTGGGGTTTATATAATTAAACTACAAAATATTGTGAAAATCCAGGTTCCGCATCCCTAACTATGTCCTCATCAATTGCCCTCGGTATTGGAATAATTTACCATTTTACAAGATTACACGCAGAAATTTCAATTCCACCTTCAAAAATGATAGAAATCTGACGAGACGACCACACGTTTCGTTCAGGTATGGTTGAAATATGTACATGAAATTCTTCTTTTATTTCGAAATTTTGTATTGAAGTTACAAAATATGAGTATTTTTATAATTATAGTTGATTTCTTATTCTTTATTTAATAGATAAAACACTGGTGTGAGTAAAAGGTAAAGCTTGCAAATACGAGGAACCACTTTTCTCATTTTATTTTCAATTTTAAGTAAATATCTCTATGAAACATTATTGCCCTACTAAAAGACAACAACTTTCCAGAGAGGTATTATCTCAAAATTAAAAATTGAATGAAAAAAGTGGTTCCCCGTATTTAACGGTAACAAGAGGGTTTATCATTACTTAAAAACATTGATAATGAAAATTATCATTCTATTTCCCTTTTATACTCATGTTAATCCTTTTTATCATTGTAAAAAGAAATTACTTTGTTTTCGAATTGCTTATTATTATTATTGTGGAGATGTGAAACTTAATTTAAAGTTCAACATTTCCACCTTGAACTATAAAACATAACGATAAAAATATTTATATTTAGACTAGACTTAAACTCATTTGCATTATAAATTTTATTTCAATAACTTTTTAGAAACTGGTTAGAAACTCTACAGAAGTTAGAAACGGTTATGTCAGTAAAATTTGTTAAGTTGTATACACTTTCATACTAAATTTTGATTTAGATTTCAAATTTCTAAAATGTAAAGAAATCGAAAATAAATACTCTGTATTACTAACTACTTTTATAACAAAATGACGTGGATCTTTATTGATTAAGAAAGTAAACTCGTTAAAAATCATTAAACTTTTTTCCGTGTGCACACAAATATAGGTACAATCATGCTACATAGAACAGTTATGTAGGTACGTTAGGTAGCATCGAGTTTCATTTTCGCCACTCCTCCCATTACGAATTTTACATATATACCTTACAGTGGCCCACTTCGGGACTACGTTAACTAGTAGGGAAAGAAAAATGCAGTTGCTGCATCTATCTGCAGGAATCTAAGTAATTGTTTTTAATTTATTGATTGCTTATCGTAATTATTTTCTTTTATTTCGAATGTTGTTACATACGTGTTAGAAGAAGCTTGTGTACTTTGCACTGAATTGGCACAAAGTTTTAATTAGACTTCATTTAATTGTTATTTTACTGAGAAAATTTTGTTTTTTTATTCATTCAATTCAAATTATAAAAATCCAACAAAAAGTAAATGCTCAATTTCTTAGTTTTTAATACTATATAATATTGCAGTTATTTAGCATATGTGCTAAATTACCTAATGAACGTTTATATTTGAATAATTAGAATATGATATTAATAAAATCAAAGCATTCTTATCAAATTACAATTATGCAAAGTACAAAATTTCATACAGTATATTATAAAATGATTAGAGCTACTGTAAGGCATTTATATGTCGTTAAATTACCCTGCTTCTGGATGGCTTGAATACGACCTTTGTTGCATTACAGATGTACCCAACGTAGTCAGCCGAATATTACAATTATAAGCATTTTAGAATTTGAATATAATGAATAAGTCCAAGGCGTGTGAAAAAACAATAGTCTAGTCTAATTGAATTTTAAATATTTCATTATTCTTATATATAGAAATATTATTAACAATAATCAAAATTAACTAAATATGTATAAATATATATTTTTTAGTTCCCCCAAGGCTAATATACAGTATAACAACATTATTATTATTTATCTACTTACCATAACTATGTACCGGGGCATGTTTAGTTTACGACGGTTTTTGCACTTGTAAATTAAAACCAAATCATCTTATTGGCAATAAGTGTTTACATCATGGTGGTGGTTATAACTGTTTATAACTTAATAAAAAAAAACAACTTAGTTCACTTAGATCACTTAATTCGTTTGTGTTTATATACTATATTTGTGAGTGTGAAATCTTTCTCTTTGACGTTCTGTTGGTGAAAGGGTGTCTCATCGATCGCGTGGAAAAGTGATAAGCATCCGATATCCGCGCGAACCGCATCTGAGCCAAATGTGATCTACGCGCGGGAGACGAAGGCGAGGCAGATATAGGATGAGAGCGGGAAACCTTGACATCCCGCGCGTGGTTACATAAGATATTGTCCCATATTGATCAAACAGAGGGACATTATTGGAGGAGTGTCTTTTGCTTTTGACTCGGGCATTCCTTTGCTGTATATCGTTGAGTTTCGGTATTCGGGTGCATTAGCTTTTCGGGTGAAGTTTGAAATTCTTTTGTGGTAATCAACAGGCTGTAGTTTCGTTGGTTTTGATAAAAGTCCTGTGGTATTTTTTTTCAATGTACGAAAAGTCTTTAAAATTATTATTTGAAAGTTCGTCAATTAAAACCGATAATTTGATTAATTTTAATATTTAGCATACCGTTCAATTTTTAAAGTTTGTGTTTTATAATTCTAATAATGTAATAGCCCACGTAAATAGTCAAACAATACAATTAAATAAAAAGTTTGATAACTTATTGAATAATATATTATAGCCGAAGTTTGTGAATATGATTCAACATGGATTTCTGGAGAATTTCCAAATGTTTCTTTTTGCAAGAAACGGTAAAAACTGTACTATCTTCGTACACAAAAATAAGAAATTCTAATAAAATTGTCAATTTTGTTTGTACGTGTACACTCCGATAACGAAATTATGTCGAATGTATAGGAAATCAGCGAAGACGTGCGGGACGTGGAGCACAAATGGTTGGACCAGGATGGCGCGCCTTTCGTGGAGACACGACGAACGCCAGACATCGAAAACATGGATTACGACCAATATCACCAATCAATATCGCAGTCAGTATTCTCAAACCTATCGGATCGAATGATTGTTTAATTAATCTTGGAGCTAGTTTACTTTACTCTCGTTAACATTCCATTGCAGTATGAACAGTAGTTTAAGCGAAATTCAGCAAGATATTCAGCGTTTGGCCAGTCAACAGAATCAAATCCAGCAGCAGCACTTAATGTCGCAGCACCAGCAGCAGATGCATCAACAGTTCCAGCAGATGCAAAGTCTTAGTCAACAGCATTTACATGTGAGTTTGTAAAATGTAGTAGAAGTATAGTTAGGTGTTTGAGAAAAAAGGGTTTTTGGAAAATACTTCATTTTTGCGGTTCATTTTGCACGATTGTTTTATACAGACATACGGCGTGCCTCCACAAAACCCAATGACTGCAAGGGTACACGAACCTCCACAATCGCAGTTCTACCTTCACGATCAACCACAAGTGCCAAGACGTACGTGGGGTCAACCACAGCCAATACAATTAGGGAATGAAATATCCGCCGTCGGATACAACCAGTCCATGGACACTCGTTACGTTCCTCCTTCGGGTGAGAAATAAAAGTTCATTAAATTGCAAAAATTCCATTCTGTTTATTCTTATAGTATAGAATTCACTTTAATATATATTTTTTAAGTTATTGACATCGATGAAAATATTTTTAAATAAAAATTTGGATGTTACATGATTTTTTAATATCATGGTTTTCGTAGATTATGTAAAAATCACAGGCTGAGTTTTTCCTTTTTCTTTTAATTAATTCAAAATATATTCATACACAATATTGCAGTATGTCAAATATAATGTAAAATACAAATAGGTATTTGAAATGCCTATTAATTTTAAAAATTAATATTTCAATGAAAAAGAAACTAAATATCATTTTTATAAGACATTCTAATTTGAATTTAAATATTTTGCATAATAAATTAAAATGGTACATCGTTTAATAAAAGTGGGGTTGTTTTGCAGTTGCCTAATTAACAATTGTTCACAGTGTATCAACAAGACCCGCGGTTATATCAAGATACTCGATCATGGGGAATGCCAATTCCGCAGCAAAAGGGATTTATTTTACACGACACATCGCAAGAGCAGCGGTATCTTAACGGTGGAGAGCATAGTCTGTCTAGCAATCAGCATCACATGTCTTCGTATCCAGTGGCGCAAACGCTTTTTAGTCAAACTCCACCTTCTTCAGCTAGTCCACAACATCGTAGTGCTGTAAGTGTTTAAATAATTTGAAATTCGTTTTTTCGAATTATCGACCGGATTCATGCAAAATTTCAATTATAGAGAATTTTCATTTTCAAAAGGGTAAATTTTTTTAGAAGCTTTAATGAGAGTTTTTATAGTATCTGGTATAGGAATATACGAAAGCCGGAGAAAAAGTTCGTATTATGGAAAAATTTGAATTATCAATGTTCGAATTATCGGAAGTCGACTGTAATAAGAAAGTCATATTAAACTGTCTCAAATACGTAACATCACACATTTTTTATAGTTAAGGTAATATAAAAAAAAACTTATGAAATATTATTGAACAATAAAATAATTCTATCAAAACTAGTATTTATTTATTTGAATAATAAACGGTAAAATAAAAACTAACTTTTTCTTTATATTTGTTGAACAATGTTTACATCATTGAATGCTATACTGTAGTTAACGGTTTACCTGCGCGATTTTTTAATTTATCAATGCCAATCGTTACGGATATTACTCAGGACTGGTAGAATATCATATGTCGATTGATTTAAATATAACTGTACTGGTGTTTTAAATTTTAAAAATTAAATACGTCATACTAAGAAGTGCATACATTATTTCGCTAAAATGAAAAATTACGGAAATAAAAAATAACAACTGCAATATCAAAATCTCTTACCGAAATATTAAAAATATAAATGCTTAATATAATCATACACTTATATGTACATACACGTCATACACTTATGTTAAAATAGTACTTATAATTTAGTTTTATGTAATTACTTTCTATTGTCTTTTTTTGTAATCTTGTTTAGCGAAGTTTCGACGACTTCATTGTTGTTCCCTTTCAAGTTACACTTTTCACAAAATTATTATTCCCGTTGTTAAAAATCGAATTGTTGCTGTTTTCATAATGCATACATACTTGTGGAGAATTTTTCAATTCAGCCGTGTAATGTGTCCATCTCCTGATTTCATCGATCCTATGTAAAGCTAAACAAATTTTATTCATCCATACATCGACACTCCTTGCAAAGACTAGCACATTTTAGATTCCTCAAAAAATACCAGTTCTTTCCAGGAAACTCATACAAAAACTGACAATTTCTAGATTCTCATCGTATCATTTCTTCGGAGACTCTAAAAAATTGTTAACCTTCATTAGATAATTTCAAAAGTGTTAGTGTTAGTAAGAGCCACATGCCAAAAACTATCTCAAAATCCAGCATTTCCATTTCCTAATTCCAAATCAAAGAAAACCTATAGAATCCCAATCAGCCTCCCGGAATACCATAGTGCATCTGCCTGCATCCGAGCCATTCGGAATATGATCTCCCACCCACTCTCCACAACACAAGAGCACGCACCTACCAGACACACTCACACACATACACACGCACGCATACTCCGGCTAGTTCCCTTCTCACACACACACACACACACACTCCAGCCATTGAAAAACATCTCAAATACTCGCCTGACCACTGCCGGCGTGCACTGGGTGGGTGCTGTACAGCCGCTGCAAAACCCGTTGGTGATGTAATGCCACTCTTATAGGACACGGAGTAACCGCCCAAACGCGCGCGCGCGCACAAATCTCTTCCCACACGGCTCTTTCCTAACACACCTGTGTAGCGATGATCCCCGATACAAGTCAGCTTCGTACTCGATAGTCTCGAGGGAGCGCGTGCGTTGCTCTGGCTCCGATACCCATTCAAATAGAATGTATCTGTTTCATTCATCGGCCGGCACCGGCGGCGAGACGGCTTATAATTACAGCGGCGGCGTTAACGAGATCGTGGGTTTTGAATTTGTAATTGTAGCGCGACGTGTGTGTGTGTGTGTGTGTGTGTGTGTGTGTGTGTATGTGTGTGGGGAGGTTTAAGAGTGTTAGTGTAGAGCATCGCGAGTGTTTTGATTTTTTTTGTTGTTGGTGAGGTAGGCTTGCGTTTGATTCTTTGTTGAGTGTGTGAGGAGGAAAAGTGGACGAGGGAAAGGTATGTTTGATGGATTGATGCTCGAGTGCAGCGTGGATTATAAGTTGTTTTAGGTGGGGTGTACGGAGGAGTTGTTTATGAGTGATTTGTATAAGGAAGTTGATTGGTTGACTTTTTTGGAATATGCGCGTATTTTGGTATTGTATTTCTGTTATCTCACGTATAAGTTTTTATGAAGTTTCTCTTTAGTTGGGTTATGACCATTAGATTTTCTTATTGAAACTAATTTTTTTTTATTTTTTTTTTATAAACGGGGATCACTGTCCTTTAACCTTGCACAACTTTTCAACTTTGATCAATTAAGGGATTCTTGTCGTCGAAATAATTGAGCTAACGGAGATAATGCAAATCCGTAAAATAATGTTAAATATATTCTTAATTTTCTTAATACAAATTTTTACTAAACAACTTTTAAATTTGTTAGTAATAATCGGGTTAATAATAACGTTAATTGGGTTCATCGTTTACTTTAATTGGTGAACAGATAATAAGAAATTGAATGGCAATACATATTACGGTTCGATGCTTCGTATTTCTTTCTGTCTATTACGTCAACTTAAAACCTATTGACCTCTGGCGTCATAATGCTAACTAATGTTTTGTAAGCATCATGACATCAGAGTTTGAAACACATCAAAATGCAGTAACTTTTAAGTTTTGAGAAAAGAAGATGTACAGTTGAAGTATGCAATGTTGATAATCTGTATAAGAATATTTAATAATAATTTTATTTTATTTTAGAAAAAATCCTTCATTTATCATACCAGTCATATGAAATATCGAAAATTATTAAAATAAACAAAAATAAATCAGTTTAAAGATAGCATACAAACGAAACATATTAAAAAGCATTCATTAATCTTAAACCACAAGTATTAAGTAAAATTATTATACTGTAACATTCTAATTTAAGCAATTAATTTTTAATTCCAGGTTCATCGAATAAGTCAGTTGATGAGTGACAGTCCAGATGTTAAGCGGCAGAACATGCATCACATGCCGATGCCATGCGAGAGCCCCTTGGAGAAACGATTGAGCTCCATGCCGCCGGAAGAAATGGAGCCACAGAACATGTCCTACTTAGGTAAACCTCGATCTACCTCCGCACTCGTATCATTTACCCAAACGAAACACACAACTAACGTCTTACCAACCCCACAGTTAACGAGGAAGACTTCACTCAGGGCATTCGTAACTTGAACATCACGTCCGGCAGCCGGACGTACAGGATACCGTCGCCGACGAGGCCCTCGATATCCCGCAACTCGTTTCAGCCGCACACGTCGCTGCGGGAAACGACGCCCTCGCCGTCCGGCGGAGGCGGCGGCGGCGGCAACAACAGCACGGCCGAGGTCGTGCCGCTGGACGCCAGCGACGCGGGAGAAAAGGGCTTTTACATTTCCTTCGACGACGCGCCCAAGAAGCCCAAGCCCTCGCTCAGGACGAAGAGAGCGTCACCCAAGAAGGTGGGTTTGCATAGAGTGAGAGTGCTGGTTGCTTGTGTTCCTTTGAATATTGATAGTTCATTGTTTTACTCTTGTGTATAAAATTGGGTTGTCAAGAGACTTAGTTTGTAGATTCAATTTAAAAAAGACGTTTGTATGTTCAATTTAAAAACGATGTTCGAATATACAATTGATAAAATGATGTTCATAGATTTAAGCTAACCCTCTACGTCATAGTGGTAAGCATTCTTACCACCTTTTTGAAACCATTTTTTCAATATTTATCGTGTTCTTCACACATCCTAGTGCAGTTCGTAACTCTTTCAGAATGTAAACGGTTTAATCTTGTTATTTTGAGCATTAATCGTTCGATATATTTATTGTTTATTTGGTGTAAATACATTAGTTTAAGAAAAGACCAAAATTGAAAGAATAATTTCTAATTCAAGAGTTGAATACGATGTCCGTGACGTATAATAATAAATTTGTTCAAGAAACTGAAAGTCTTTGAACCCTGTGTCATAAGTACTTACGCAATGTCTTGCTAGACTTGGGACTACTCTACTTACGCAGAGTTTGACTATACCTATAACTAATGTCAACTCATGAATTCCAACTAAGTTGATCTTAATTTTTATTCAGTTAAAATAATGTTGGTTTTTATAAGTCATTTATTATCTTCAATACCTATATAGGCAATAGGTTTTATAGATTTTTTAGATTTAAATAAACTACATGGTACTTACAGTAGATACACGTTGACTTTGTTCAGACAGCCTTGCAAGTAAATTTCTCTTGCATATTATTAACAAAGATTTCCATGTTGATTGAATCTTAAAATGTGTAGTATACTTAACAAGTGTCATATTATTCAATAATTTAAATAACATAACATATAATACTTTACTATTCCTTCAGGAGAGAAGCGTCTCGGCGTACTTGGATCAGGACGACTACCTGTCGCGCTACGAGTCGGCGCCCGCGAGCGCAACCCTCGACAGGTCGCGTCAGATCGGCGCGCAAAAGACTTCGGAGAGAGAAAAACTGAGACAAGCCGAGGAGCGGGAGCAGCAGCTACAGGAGCTCAGGGACCGGGAGGTGCAGCGGGAAATCGCCCGGGACCGACAGAGGGAGAGACAGATGAGCGAGGGCGCGGACGCCCGCCAAGCTAACAGCGTTGGCTTGATCATAGGAAACCAATTGGCCAATCCGGATCCCGTGAGTCAAATATCCAATTTGAACACTTTTGATGTAAGGAATATTTCTGATAAGTTTTACTTTTTAAACTGATAAACTCAGTGAGTACATATTAAACGTGACATGTGGAAGGGATTGAGCTTTGATACAAAAATTTAAAACATTTTTAATCCGTTGTGACTTTAATCATTAGCTCCTGAGGATAAATTTATTAACGATTCTATTGAAGTCCTAGTGTAAGACCTCAACTATTTCGTATAATTTTTAAAGAAACTATGTATTATTTGTCTTGAGAAATAATAGTTTTATTAAAAAATATAATACATTTAAAAAATGCTTTTTTTTTACATTTATTGATCTAAAGTCGTCGGTGAGGTTTGTTAGAAGTCATATCCCTTGCTAAGGTTTAACAAATATTCATGTGTTTTAGAAAATGATAAATATTATTATAATGATAATGAAAATGATCAATAATTTTTAACTTGCCATCGGGAGCCACCGAGCCCCCCGATATATTTATAATTATATTTATATAATATTAATCTAATAAGAAAATTGCACGCTAAAATTTTTAGAGAAAGTTTGGATTGTTTGCTAATACAAAATGCAATATTTTTTTTACAGAACTCCATTGACGAAATGGAACGGAAGAAAGAGAAGATAATGCTTTTGTCGCTGCAGCGAAGACAGCAACAAGAGGAATTGAAAGAGCGAAAAGAGGCGGAGCAGCAAGCTCGTCGGGAAGAGGATAAGATGAAAGAAGAAGAGAGAGCCAGGAAAAAGGAAGAAGAGAAGCACCGAAGGGCAGCTATTCTAGAGCAGTATAAATTGAAGAAAGCCATAGAAGAAGCTGAGAGAGAAGTACGCCTTTAATTCACACAAATTAAAATAGAATCAATAATTTATGAAATCAATTATAAACGATAAACTAATTATAAACAACATTTGCGTTCTGCTTCCATAGGGTAAAGTTATTGACAAGGAATTGCTGAACGCTTTGAAGCCGGCTAAACTTCGGAATAAAGCGACTCCTAGTCGACCACGACCGAAAACGATTCACGTCGACGCCGGCGCGGAATTGGATTCCGGCGTCCTCACGCCGAGTAGAGGAAAGAAGGGTTCGTCGTCTAATCTCAGTACAGGTAATTTACACGAAAATACATTAGGAGCAGCCGTGCTGATTGATATTTCTCGGAAATTAACGATTTTTTACCGAACATTTACTTGTCAAATGATTAATCGCGCTGAGCTAGCATATTCCGAGAAATACTTTGTGACTTTTCGTTAGGAACCTTGGCCCAACCCCCCCCTCAGTTGTCAGTGTGATCAAATTTTATCATAGTCAATGTTGTTGATGCTCGTCTGTTGCATGGCACAAATTTTTATATATCCAGAGCAGTTTCTTTTTTCTTTATGTTGGATGAGTACACTTATGCGTCCCCAGTGAGCTTACTTGATGTTTCTTTTACGAGTGACTTTTTGATTTATTTATTTCCAACACAAACAAGACAAGCTCAAAAAATTCTGTCCTGCTCTTAGCCTGATGTATATTAAAATTCATTATACATTTGAAAAAAAAAATGTTCATCAGTTTCTTCACATTCAAACCTGATTTCAAATTATGCTACTTTAACTATTGGCAGGGTGTCTGTCAGACGTCATGAGATAAATTTTAAAATATAACGTATATTTCTATTACTGAATTATGTGTGTTTTGTTACTCAGATATATTATATATGTTTTCATTAGAGTAAAAGAATTATTTAGGTTTCAAGAAATAATGAAAAAACTTTATCTTTCCTAACAATAACATTTTATGATGATTTTCTTAGTTTTCGTCACAAAATACTTTTAAAATATAAAATTTTCACACGATTAAGATATTGCTATTTCGTGAATGTACACTCGAGCATTATAACAAGCTTCACACGAATAAAATAACTATCAAAGATTCGAGTGGTATCTGACAGACACCACGCCGATGGTCGGCACAGTAAAGTGTTACGGACGAAAGACCGTGGGATAGAAATTTTGAGCTGATTTACATTGTTTTTGGCACTTGAAAACACTTATGTAGCGTCGCTGACGTCACCGACAATGAGGCGAGACTACTACCGAGGTTCGCAAGACAGTCTAACTGCGGCGCATCTCGACGATCGGCGCTCCAGCTCCCTTTACCGAGGTGGCAGCCTCAGGGGTATGCACACGTTCACACATTACACGAGAGACACTAACATTTTTTCATCAAGAGTATGGCGCTCATCGATCGTTCATTCTCTCTTAATACGATAAATCTTTCCGAGTTTACTATGGATCTTAATCACTTTCTCTACTCAGTACTCTTTCTGATTTCCTTCATAACAAATCTATTTAACTAATAATTTAACCCTTTAGTACTCACAGGGTTCATCGAACGGCTTGTAAAGTCATTAGATTGATAAAATACGGAATGTACTGTTTTTCATCAGATAATTAGAAAATAAGTTGGTAGAAAGGTGATTAAATGTTTAGAAAAACACAGTTTCAATCGTTTTTTGGATAAATAACCTTTGCTAAATTTAAATTAACAAACTCTTGGATAAATATAACTTCATATTTTCTTTCTACAAATTGACCTTTGACATTTTTATGAAGTGTAACATTATCTAGAATTAAAGCAAAAAAAATATTAATTTTTACTTATTTTTAGATCTGGGTACTAAGGGGTTAATAAACTTTAATCAAGTGTCTATAAAAAGAACAGTAGAATTTTTAATATATCTTTTGAAAATTCGAATTGCAAGAATATTTTTTCTCCTTTGACATATTAAAATTTTTAGATTTGGCTAACTCTTATTTGGCTAACTCTAATTTAATCTATGTTCTTTTGATTGATGACAAGCAAATATTGAAAAAAATAAGAATATTGACACTTTAAAATATTTTATGTGCATCAAATAAAAATTCTATAATATATAAGAAAAACAGGAGTGTCATCTTTTTACAATTCAAACATTAAAATAACAAGATAATCAAATACCTACTGTCAAACAATTCAACCATCACTTTCTGTTCTTGTTGCACTGCATGCCCATCACTTGCATCACTATTGTAACACATAGAAGCATCAAAATCATCGATCATATATTATAAACGCATCGTTCATTCGCGCGCTAACCGCCTAATTAACCATAGTCCATAAGGCCTTTACTAACGTACTATAATAGTTTGTTACCCTATTTTAGTATCTTCCGTAGATTCGCCGGACGACGGTAGAGGCTCCTCGCCGTCTCGTAGCGGCCACCAATTGGGACGGCGCGGCTCCTACAAAACGTCTCGAGGTGAGTTTTTTCCGTCGACTAATTTACCTTGACAATCGTCGCTCGATAAACGCACTTAATTGTACAAGTATGGTCGACTTTATATATATTATCATTACATGTCTAGTTGAATACATATGCGTAGAATCGTTTACTTTTTGCAGGACCGTAATGTATATCCATGGTATGAGCATTATTTTTATGACGTATACATGTAAAAGAAAACAGCTCGTACACCGTAAACACATATCTGTCTATTATATTTTATCTTTTTTACTTTTTTGTTATTGTTTTGATTCCGAATGATTGTTCAATTATAAGAATAAGGTAGACTTGTGTACTTTATAGCTTTATATATGAGTTGGAACGCAACCCGTTATTCTGCACCAAAACATGCACTGGCTATATGTGTGTTATATATAGATATCTTGAGCTTCGATGCTCGGCTCGTAGTTAATAAAAAAAAAGTGAGATTGACGTATTATATTATACAAATTGAGAAGCATCCCTCATTGCCCCCCGTAAATGAAAAAAAAAAAACATTAAATGTTCGTGCAAATACACGTACGAGAGTGTAACACAACGGAAACGTTGCATATTATTGCAGATGCGCAGGAACCTCAGCAACAGGTTAGAGGCAGGCCTAAATACCCGAGTTACCAAAACTTTAAGGGAAGAAAGTCTAGTTCGTTGATGAATCTGTGCGGTAAGGAGCACCCAGTGACTTGGAAACATACATTTACAACCCCTTGAATATATTACCTCCTTTTTTTGTGTCTCGTGCAAAGTTTACAAAGTTTCTATGTTTCTTTACACATTATTATACATTTCTAGGCTTTAGTATAACAAACCAAATAATGTACACACGTAGTCTCGCATGGTGGCAGGTTGCAGATATATGAGATACAAGGTGGCAGCGTTAAAAATGATACACAACACTAATCCTAGACACTTGCATTCACCTCAACAGCACATCGTTACCTTAGTTATATCAAAGTTTTGCCAATAAAACATTTTACGCTTTATATTTTTGCTTATATATCTAGGAAAAACTGTGATTAGTAGCTACTTATAGATTACTAGGCATTTTACTTAGGTTACTATTTTGTAAAGAATTAAAAAATTTTGTAAACATTAATAATTATTTATAGTTTTTCCTAGGTATTGTATTTATCAGAAATTTTATTTTTTTAAAGAATAGTCAAGTTTTTAAATTATTACTTTTTATGCAGTGCAATATTAGTGAAACTTTGACTAAATTATGTAATTTAAAAGAAAAAGATACTTAAATCACTATTTTAGATTAATATCGAGGCTTGTTCGGCTTATCGTTGTACAGCACTGGTTATGGGTCCTGATGTTCTCAATGTCTTTCAGATTGTCTCAGTGGTTCCAGTATTTCATTACATTACATTGTTAATTTGCTATGACCCACTTTTAGGCCTTGATTTGTTCATTCATTATATTATCATGATTGTCAGAAATATTTTATTAATTCGTTTTCAGATACATAGTTATAGTACTGAAAGGTATAGCAAATTCTCTACAATAAAATTCAGTCATTTTTCACATTAACATAGGAATAAATATCATTAATCATTAACATTCAATTTTAAGAAACTGCATATTTTTCCATTAAAAAATTCATCATTCAAGTTAAATAGTTACAATTCTCAGAATTTCACAATTTTTCTAGACACAGTTTAGAAAATATGTACATAGAGAGAATAGAAACAGATAAAATTAAAAGTGACTAACTCCTCCTTTTTACAATCAAATATAATTTAATACTATATTGGGAATAAATAACGGTAGTGGTAATGGTTTCGGTTATTAACTGTGGTCATGTTGGTCCTATTAAGTTAAATAAGGTGAAAGGCATCTCGTGGGTTGTTTTTGTTTTATGTTTTTTTTTTAATTATCTCATAATTTTTACGGATAGATATTTTAATGATTCTCACATTGCATTTAATCTATACGCAGATACAGACAGTGGATTAGGAAGAGCTACACCACCACGACGAGCACCAAGTCCTGGCATGGGAAGCATGAGGCATCTTCCTTCACCCTCAGGACCTGGATCCTTACCACCAGGTCTAATGACGAAGCGAAGAGTCTTCGACGATGGTAGCAGTGACATTAGTAGTACCCCTAGTTCGATGATGGATTATAATGGTAATGAAATATTATTTTAATACTTAATACTTTTTTTTTTCTAAAACTAATATTAGCACGTTTATTAAGTTACAACTAAAAAATAATTGAAACATATTTTCAATTAAAATTTTTTAATATTTATATTTGTTGATTGAAATAAATAAAAACTGCAAAAATTGATATATGTAACAAGAATTTGGATAAAACTTGAATGAAGTAAATGAATGTTGATAATTATATTTTATTGTATTATAATTATTTTATAATTTACTCTGTTACAGGTCCGAGATTATATAAACAGCCAGCAACAAAGTCAAATCGAGGTATTATGTTAAACGCTGTGGAATACTGTGTATTCCCAGGTACAGTTAATAGGGAAGCAAAGCGTAGGGTATTAGACGAGATTTCAAGATCGGAGAGCAAGCATTTCCTTATTCTCTTCCGAGACGCTGGCTGTCAATTTCGAGCTCTCTATTCATACTGCCCAGACAGAGATGAAATCAGTAAATTGTATGGGACTGGACCGAAACAGGTCATAGATAAAATGTTCGACAAGTTTTTCAAGTAAGTTTGTTTTTAAGTACCACTTTATCTATTCTATTTTTTTGTGAGCCTTCAATTGTAATATAATTAAACTACAAGACGGGAAAACCTAAAAATAATCATGTTTATAAGTAATGAAATATAACAATGCTGTTTTGTTTGAATTGCAGATATAATTCTGGTGGAAAATGCTTTTCCCAAGTTCATACAAAACATCTGACTGTCACCATAGACGCCTTTACGATACACAATAGCCTGTGGCAAGGTAAAAAGGTGAATCTACCAAACAAAAAGGATATGGCTCTTGTCATATAGTTTTACACAAGAAACAAGTTTAACATTATGCTACTGTGCCCTCTGTTGTTCATAGTTACTATTTTAATACAGGCCCATATTAAATTATAATGAAAGCGTTGCGTTCTTAGTCAGTTTTTTATCGGAAAATATAGAGGCGAAAGAAAACAAAAGAAGTAAAACTTGTCACCGGTCGGTGCTGACGCGCGAGCATGAACGAATGATCATTTTTGAATGTGTATACATTTCCGCGCGTTAATTTTATAAGAATGCGTTGTTTATGGCTTTTTTTATTTTTCTCACGAGTTCGGCGCCAGCACCGATGCTCTACTGCTGTAAGATTTATCGGTATTTACAATAGGAATTGTTTATTGTCAGCAAGCTAATGTACCGGCGACTAACTCGTAATTGCGATATTTCATCTTGTTATCTCGCATAAGATTATACATAGTTAGTTAGTTTATTCTATCTGTACAGTTTATACATAAACTTTTTACATTATTCCTCCCGTTTTTTGTCGCTCCCCCTCTTAACGATTAAATTAAATTTAATTTACTTATATTGCAGTACAATATAGTATTTATTCCTGTTAGCCTGTTCTAAATATAATTATTTCTTATCCCAAAAAGTTTACATCTTATCTGAGCAGGTTGCCTTTACATACCTTTAATTTTCCTCTACCCTACAGTTATCACAGTTATCGATTATATATATATATATATTCGATATACTATTATTGAGTTTTTTTTTAAATTTTTTCGAATGAATAATCGTATTTTTCTGTATAACTTTTTTTAATCTGAAAACTTCGTTATTTTTAAATTGTTTTATGTTAATAAAATATATATATTTAATATTTATGCATTGGTTATACTCTAAAAGGTTAGTCATGATAATTTTTATTTTTTTCTTTAAATTATGTACTTAAAATTTTGAATTTAACAAAAATTTGCTTTACCATGACAATTTTTGCTTTCTACTTTGGGCATAATCTCAGATTCTTATGCAATACTATACTGAAACCTTATCTGAAAAGTTTTAATTTTGTTTGGTGAATTACATATTTCCATCTTAACACATTTTAACATTATTTTATATGCTTACATAATTATGTTCTACATAAGTATTTGGAATCTAATATTGCTTCTTCCATTACAATTAAAAAAATAAACGCGATTAGCGACTGACTTACTATGTAACCTTTTGTGTAAACTAATATAATTTTACAATAAATTGTACGAGTCATAGTCAGGACATTAATGTTAACATCAGCTTTGAAGACAGGATTTTTACATGTCACATTATTATGATAAATACTTTTTTCCGAAATAATTAATTTTTATAAATAACTGAGTATCTAAATTATTAGTTATTTAAAAAAATGACATTATGAGAAATGTTATTATAATAGTATTGCACAATGAAGTAAAACTTTGTCTTTCAGAGTAGTCAACGATGACCTGGTCATAGTTGTAGTAGGCTCGTTTGATATAAGTAACTAATAAAATAAATCTAGAACAGGATTTGCACAGAATTGTTTATCCATTGTGGATGATTATTATTTCTTACTGTATACGACTGTTTTTCATTGAAATGACTGTTCTGCAGCCCTATTTTGCGAGAAACAAAGTCGTCGAAAAACGCGCTTCGAATTCATTAACGATTTTAAAGAATTCAAATAATCTCATCAACTTTGAAACAATGCTCTATCTTGAAATTACGGTTTTGTAAAATAATGTGATAGGAACACACTGTGATTTTCATATCTCAGATGCAAGTTATAACGAAGAAAGTTATAACTGTTCTTGATGAAATCATGAAAATTATAAGTTCAAGAGAATTTCATAAATAGTAATAAAGAAGAAATACCTTCTCATTCGAGTCTCAAAGAAAAGACGAGAAATAAAGACAAAAATACTTAGATTTGAATTCTGCCGTATCTTTTGAAAAATCATTGAATTGTTGTAATGCAGGAATTTACGGTGTAGATGTTGTGCGTGAATGCGAGTGTCCTAATGCCTCTTGCGCGACTTAATTCTCTGGCATGCCCGCTTTGTCTCGTCTTTCAGTTCTGCCCGTTCGTTACATTCCTATAAAGAAATTGCATTACGCTAATCTTTTTTGTTATGTTAAATTTATATTATTGAGAAAAAATTTAGTAAACATTGCAAGCGAAAAAAAAGATTATCAGTGTGTGGAATAATTAAGATATATATAAAAGTAATTTTATACTATGTCTTGTAAACAATATTCGAGGCACAAAATTTATGACTGCGGTGACAATTTTTACAAACATTATGCATTTTTTAAATTCATCCCTGTCACTTGATCATTCCATGCAGCATGGTAATTGTTACAAAATGATTTTGCTAGATTAAAAGATTATTAAAGCCAAAAGTTGAAAGTAGCCAAGGAGATGAATCTTGTACATTACATTTTTAAGACAGAGCGATTAGCACACTAGCTTATTAAAACAACTATTTTTTGTGCCATAACTCAGTCAATCAATAGTTGCTGAACAAAAAAGGCTGATTCTCAACAAGAAAAAAAATATTGTAAAAGTACTTTGATAGTGTACATGTTTAGTACAATTGAAAAGAAATCGGGTACATAATACATAACTTGAATTAAAGGAAATTGAATCTGTAATGAAAAAAAAATTTCTTTCAATAACTCTTTTTATTTCAATTATTAAAAGTATATGTTTTTGACATAAATGTATATGCGCAGAAATCTTTTCGCTTAGTGTTTGTCAATGTTAAGTAAATTTAAATGCTCTGCTATTTGAAAAAAGATTTGAAACAAGTTTTCCACGTTTATTGAAAATAAGAATTTTTTCTCAATTACATATAATGATGTTATAACATATCGACTTGTTCGTGTTTTCAACAATTCGGCACATCTATCCTATTCAAGTGCATTTAGATAAGTCGAAGTTAAAAAAAAAACTGTGAGGAGAAGCGTTTTGAGCGAGTGAAATGTGTGATTTATTCTATTTTCTTCAAATGTACATGCGCAAACTCGAAGAGCAACGTTACTTAAAGATTAACTTAAGAGATAAAAAAAATTAAAAAGTCCGAAATGACAATATCAATTAACGAAATAGGTAAAAGTCATAATAGAGCCTGATGACAGAGAATTAACGTCGATGAAAATGAAAATCTAACGTAGTCACTAATTTTAAGGGTCGGTAACGGATTACAATGTCGTTTAGTGAACGATGGAATAATAGTGTTGAAACAGCACATAAACAAAGAAGTAACTTCCGAGTACTGGAAAAACAGTTACTGCTTACGCTTGATATTTATATTTTTTGAGCGAAGTGAAGAAAAATTAAAAAAATTGTTCTAGCTTTGTGAAGCAGTTCAGAAAATGATACATGTTTACTTATTGAATAAAAGCCTTTGAGAAAACGCGCAAATGAGAGAATAAAAATTATATGAAAGAAAAATACGAGGCATTTGCGCACTGATAAGTAAATTGCCCTTACTAATTATAAATACATTTATGTACGCGATCCTTATAATTTCAGTCATAACACGAAGACGTTAGTCGTGAAATAATTTTACATCCATGTCTGTAAATATTTATGTTTTTATATGTATACATACGAATCGAAAAAAACCGCTACATATATATATTTATGAAGTACGATAAGTAAGATTCGGATAATATTTTACTGTTAGCATCTTTCAGCGAATGTCATTAATAAAAGTGAAATAATCCATATGCGCTGGACTTTTGTATCTGAACCTACTGCAGATACTTCCTTCAAATGTCCTTTAACGCGCCGTTATTGAGGACGTAATTCATTTAGCTTTTAAGTGTATATATGTATAACTCGAGTAAAGATAAATCATTCTTTAAGGAAAAAAAAATAGATAAAGTCATTTCTAAAAATTCCTTTACATTTCATGACATTTATTAAAGATCCTGACATAGATAGCAAAGCAAATGATAATAGTCCTTAAAATGTATTATGATTTTTCCAATTTTTTTATCTCTATGTATTTTGGTTTGTTTCAACAGTAATACAAATATTTTAAAAATTGTATGTAAATTTCATATAAAATTATAAAATTACAAAATTACAATTCGATATTAATTTGTTATCCTAAACGTAATATTTTACATAATTAAAAGTTTCAAACATCAAAGCTAATATTTTTATTACAGTCGCATATATGAATTAAATAAATATTTATAGAAAATTAATCATCAATTATCAATCATCAATCATTTTATGTTACACTCTCCTAATGATATTACATATAAATTTAAGGTATGCATCATCACACTGTTTATGAAATACTTACAATTACGGTAAGTTGAAAATAAAAAATTTGATTTATTAAACATAAGGCAATAATTAAAAATTAAAAAGTTTAATTAAACTTATATACGTATAATTATGATTTTTTACTATCTTACTTTACCGCGAGTCAAGTGATAAATATAATATTCAGAATTAAGATTGATCATTAGAAATTCGATAAATAGATTATGTAATGCACTACTTATGTAATTTGGAAATAAATTTTATCATGTTTTTTTTTAACTGTTTTCGTACAAATATTAGTGTACTCTTTTCTTTGTCTTTCCTGACTGAACCAGAAAAATGTACAAAAAAAATACAAGATTTGTTCATTGTGTATAAATATATACAACATTTGTTATTTTATAGTAAAACAACAATCTTGAGAAATGTTAACTTATATTTAAAACGATGCAAATATAAATACTGACTTGATTCCAATTTTATCTTGATTAGACTTTTAAAATTTTTCCTCTGTAATAATAAATAAAATAATAAATATTTAGGAAGAACGCTATTTTCTGCCCCCTGAGTTCACACCCAAAATCTTTAAGACAATTTTCTAAACATTTCGTTGTTAACTGTAGGGAAAAAATGGGTACAAAATAAGGTTGGCTATTCATTTCCAGTTATAATAGTATATGTGGCCGTCCATAAATTATGTAAGGGTTTGAAGGAGAAGAAAATCATTGAAAATGTTTGACGTATAGTGAGGAGGGGGGGGGGGGGGAAGTAAATAAATCTTTAAAAAAGCCTTACGTAATTTATGAACGGCCCATATACCAATTACAAAATAAATTCTAGTACCTGTCTTTATTATGTAACTACTATTATAAATAGTTTAATAGTTTAACATTTATCAACCTATTGTATCCTACAATTAATAATGAAATTTAATGAAAAATTAATTGTAGATTCTTAGTGTGAATACAGAACACGGGAAAAAATTGTATAATAGTGAAAAGTCACTAAGGTTGGAGTCAGGACTGTACTTGATATATTGACCTAATTTCTTGTACAACGAGGAATTGCTTATTTGTTTGATACCTAATTATGGGGGTCCGTGTTCTTGATTCTTACCGACCCAGAAGTGAATAATTATTTATAATTATAAAAATATTTATATTTAGACAAAACCCAAACTCACTAGCCCTTCATTGATGGAACTATGTGCAAAGTTTTAGAAGTTAAATACAACGGCACCCTATAACAAATTATTGGAATGAAAATTTTATAAAAATTCATTCCAATAGTTTTCCAGGGTGCCGTAGTTTTTAACGTCTGAAACTTCGTACATAGGTCCATTATTGGTATGAAATAATAGTGTACGCAACTTTAGTGCGCGGAGGTCATCTCGCACTCGGGCTTTTATCACCATCGTGTACACGAGTTATATTATGTACTATTTGACAGTGCGTAAAGTAACAATTAATTTTACAAGGGTGTAGAATTACGTTTACACACTAAAAATGATTTCGAAAATTACTTTACGCACAGAATCACAAAAAAATTGTTTTTTGATCAGAAAAGTATCTGTGCTACATAGTCATTTCTAAGTCAAAATGATAATACCACAACAAAAGCAATGCGTATGACACAAAAACAATGTGTATGGAGTTTAGATTCTTTCTTAAAAATTCGGAGTAGTTACAATTTCTCGAATCCTTTTGATAGATACTTGTATAACACTTAAACTATCTAAATCAAAATTTAATCAATATAAAAGCATAAACGGCAGCTAGTAGTTTCTTATATCCACCTTGAAAAATGATAGGTTCTTAAGTTTTTTTTTCCTTCAACAAACTCTTCGTATACTCTTTTTGGACCATTTTCAAGCTATTAAAGTGCTTACCATATTTCTTTCTTCGCATCATGGCCTTGGGCCATAAAGGGTTGACTGTAGCAAATACATTTTTTAGCATTTCCAAAATAAAATATAAGTATTGTACAGTTTCTGGCGCTTCAGCGCGAGTAAGATCGCTATTTTTTTATGTGCAGCCTATGCGTTGATCCTGGCATCCATTCTCATTCCTCGAGGACCAGTTAATATCCGTCTTGAAATTTTCTTGAAAATTCTTGAAAATTTTCTGTTGGCGGATGTCTTTCTTAGGCAAAAGGATAACCTACAATTGAAAGTAGCTTATACTTCGAGAGTACATGTATAGTGACTAAGCTATAGGGTACTGATACGATTAGAAAAGACTAGATATCAATATTATCTTCAATTAACAAGTCAGCTAATCTAAAGCCAATTTCAGTCTCGTTAGAGTTAATTATATCACAAATGTTATCACCAGGGATTATGCCTCTGTTTTTAAAAAAAGCCAAGAGGTGATCTCTGCTTTTAGTTAAAGAGTTGACATTCCCAGATTAGATGTTCAACAGTATGGAGTAGGCTCTCTCTGTGCATATTAGTAGACACGACCGCCGCCGACATCATGTTTATTGATCCCTCTTGGTTCGACATATATTAAAAAGTAAAAAAAATCATGTATGGTATAACATAATTAGTTATTAGTTTTTACGATAAGAATTTATATTGTAAAAATTTAGTAAAAGAATTAAAATTACTCAAGATACAGCTAAAAATCAAATTTTTATGCCTTTTATGCGCTTTATTTTTCATTTTATCTCAAAGATCTCAGTTTTAGTGACGTTTTAGTGAAGTGTTGAATATAAAAAAGTTTTGTTTTTTCGAGATCTACAACTTTACTGTAGAAAATTTAGTAAAAATATAAAATTTACTCAAGATGTAGTTATAATTCGATTTTTAATATTCAAATAATATCTATAAAAGTGGTCCTATATGGAATATAGCCATCGGATTTGGCTGAAAATAGGACCGTCAGCTTCCAATAAGAAAAGTATCTCCTATAAATTTACATACATACACACATCCATACATATATTTTAGGGGATGCAAGAAATAGATTCCTTTTATTCTAAAACATGTTTTTATACAACAATTTGTTAATTTCCAATTTATTATACTTTTTGCGATATCGAAAATATAAAAATTGTACCATCGATCAAGTATAAAATGACATTAAATGAGAACAAATTATTTTTATTAATGGAAAATTAATTTATTAATCAATTAAAGTTTGCTTAAAATTATTGCCGTACTATTATTAGCAGGCATGTATCTACTGCCATAAATCACTTTATTTGACGCGAAATTTAATAGTATGTGTTTTGGTATCAGCTGATATATTCTATTTTTGTTTATAACTTAAGACTTTTAGGAATCAAAAATCCTTATCTGTATTGCAAAATTAAAATTTTAGTATCCCTTTTAAGTCCAGATTGATGTATGCGTCCATCTATCTTCAAGCTTTCGTATAATTTTGATAATCTATAAAAAAATGTTTTTAAATACGTATGTGACTCGATTATTTGGATGGATTCATGAAGAGTAAACAGCTGATAATTTTTTATAAATCTCAAAAATTTTCGTAGATCTTTCCATAAAACTTCCAAGAAAAGTTATATTTTTTACATTTTTTCAATAGGGAAGTAATTGTATAATAAAACTCAAAGTAACTTTTTATTAAGCTGGTCATTAAAATTTACGAAATTTTAGAGTGCAGCAGAACCAATAGTCGTTTTTAATGTTAATCTCTGAAAATCATATTCTGAGTAAGCTTTGTTCTTTAAAAAACTATTCAGTTCCAACATTTGGACCATTTTTGAGTTAACTAACTTAACCGACTTATTTTTAAATATTACCATATTAGATTTTGAGAAAAACTTGTTGGAATTCCAGGTAGATTTCCGGGCTGGTTGGACTATATTCCAGTTGAAGTCCAGTCCAATCCAGGTGGAATGCCTGCATTTTCTACCTGGATTTTTTGTCTCTTTTTGAACGGGATATTTAACCCATTTATGTCCGTTGGGATGTTTTCGACCCACTGAAAGACATATATATAGCAGCGATTTTAGGGAACTAAATATAAATACATCTGCACTGGGCTCTTCGTTTACACGTATTCTGACTCTGACATCCTTGACACAAATACTAACACTTTCCGTAACTTGGCCATGAAACATGGCACGTTTGTTGTACTTGTCAAGTTTATGACGGGCATAAATGGGTTATTAAAGTAATAATTTTATATACACAAGAAATTACACAGAGAGAAATTACATTCCATTTTCCCTTGAATACCTAGCAAGTGATTAACGCAAGTAGACTTCTTTTCGCCGTTTTTTATCATTGTCTTTATTTGTGTATAACTTTTCATGGAATTTTTAATTTTTGACGTCTCAAATTGAAGCTCTTGACGTCTACTTTAATTTTCTGTTTTGAACAAATTTTTTCGACCGAGTGCCGAGTTATTAACGACTCAATAAGAGCCTTTATAAAACACAAATTGCGTAATGGTAATGTGACGGAAGATCAAACTTGGCACTAGAAAAGGCATTGTTCACTATTTTTCTCGTTTTTAGAATGCCAAAATCATTCGGAAAAACCGGGTCTGGTAAGTGTGCACTTAAGAATTTATTTTTTATTTTTTTGGTCGAGTTGTTTCCGATTTTCTGAAGAATTACTCATGTGTTTCTTTTACTCGTGCGGACATTTCTCAAGAGCAAGTTTTTAACTGTTAATGAATGTGACATTAGTACATAAGATTTCGATCGCTCAAGTACACAATTCACATAGTATATCGGTATTGTGTTGCTGCAATGGGTCCTTGTTCTCGATATATAAGCTATTTTACTTGAATGTGCGTTATTTTAATTAAAAATGGTATACCTCTACTTCATACTATGAATACATAAGTTTTGACGGTAAAAAGATGCTTACAAGGAAAAAAGTAGTTGCAAAGAGTTTTAATTTAATTTTAAGTTTTGCTTCGTATACGCATATTCTGGTCCAAAGTTAATAACAATTGAAGGTGGTAATTGAAAATGCTTAAAAATTCAACGAATTTAAAATAGATGAATTTTTTTGAATATGCATGCATTAAAGTCACCATCTTCAATTGTTAAAAACTTTGGATCAGATTAATATTTTATACTAAACAAAGCAATTCCGATTACTGTTTATTTACTTTTACAAATTTTTTTTCTTACAAAACTTACATATTCATATATAAAGTAGAGGTACCATTTTTAATTGAAATAATTTAATTGAAATACACATATTTGGAGTAAAATATCTTATATTTCGAGACCAAGAGCCCATTGGAATAAAATACAAGTACTGAGCTTCATTTTTTGTGCTAGAAAATAATGAATAATATGTAACTTTAAGTAAAAGTTTTTCAGGAGTTAAAATTTATCAATAACTAATAAATTAGACATTGCAAGCAAAATGTCTTGACAGTAGTAACTATTATTATACGAGTAGAATTGATCAAAGAATAGTTTACTGCAAAGTCACTGTTTAGGCAAATATTATGGGAATCGTGCACATATTCTCTTTGAAATAATAATTTTAATTAAATGTTTAACACTCATAAAGTATAATTATGTTGTTTTTATGTTTCTAAAAAAAGTTTTAAGTGCCTATCTACAAAGGAAATATTCTAATTAGGCCTTAAACATTTATGATCATTTATAAGATTTAATACAGTTTTCATGATGAATTATCAATTACTTGTATGCGCAAAAAAAGTGTAAGAATGGTAGATTTAGAGGCAAAAGAATATTTAAAAGCCTGAAAATCAACTCATGATTTTTTTACCTTTCACCAAATAATATTTTTTCGAAATTCACTTTTAAGTGATAAGAAATATTCAATTATTTCTATTTTTGTTGTAATTTTAGCTTTACATACTCTTATACTTCAGAATTAATCTAGACGATATTTGGTTACAAGAAGTAAAAATTGAAAATAAATTAAAAATAGAGCTAAAAAATAAAATAAAAATATAAGTAGTAGATTTTTTTACTTTTTTTTTAAATATGCAGAGAATAAGAAAAATCAAAAAATTGCGAATCGATCTTAACTTTTTAACGAATGCAGATAAGATTAGACACAAGCGGTTTTATGATCTTTAACTGTACAAAAATAAGCAAAAGCTTTAACTAATAAATGCCAATAGTTAAGTGGCAGAGATTGATGATGCATGAGAGGGATAATCAATAATAGCGAAAGATGGAAGTGCAACCAGATGAATTCGAGACCGAGCGATAATAAAGCAGATAAATAGATAAGGTGAAAAAACATGATATTTTGTGCCATGAGAAATCGCAGAGCAAAGCTGTTAATCAAAATATTAAATATCTCTATAAATACCAGCAATATGCGTAAATGTGGAACAAAAGCGTATGCTGCATACAAATTTCATACCTATATAACAATTATGCCATCCAAAATATTATATATAGTAAATTGTATTAATGTAAATTAGGATCTGAACTCAGTGTATAAGTATAAATGATAAGTACAAATGACATCCTTAGAGCACTAACAGATCGATATCTTGTACTCCTACAAATATATATACATATATAAATGCATATATATATATATATATATATATATATATATATATATATATATATATATATTCCAGTCCAGTCGATATGTAAACAGTTTCGGTAGCTGGACACATCCTTAGTCTCATTGGCACGCTGTTGGTGCTGTTACTGTGCGCATCGATCCCAGCTCTACTTCGAAGCTTATAACACTCTGTATCATAGCCAAGGCTTGTTTGTTAATGTCGCGCTGGGAAAAGAATCAACCGTGAACCGCAGCTGCTTATCATCTGGCCAGGATGGATAATTATCATTCCAATAATTAAACGAAATGACCCGCTGACCGAGAGATAATAAAGACCACTGCGGCTGCTCGTCTGCGAGCTCGTGTGTGCTTATTACTCAGTTGGTGTGTCTATTTTGCTCGCGCCAGGAGGAGTGTAATAGTGCATCGTCGTCGAGAATTAGTTGGGGCATTCCGTGCCATCGATTGAGAATTGTAGTGCGCCAAGGTACGGTTTTTTATTGTAAATATGAAAATCAAGTTATGTGTGCACAATGCACAATGATCGTAGAATGATTTGTTTAAACTAGTTCTAGGTGCGTTAATGTACTCTAAAAATTGTTGTGCTTCTTTATGTGACTTTTTGAAACCAAAAATTATTCTTAAGTTTAAAATGATAGAGAATTTATTACTATTATTATTATTATTATTGAAATTCTAAATATTTTCTAATAGTTGTTCTGATAAGAGAAATAACATTTAAAAGTCATATTTTTATTGTATTTATCCAGTTTTGTAATGAATAATTAATAAAATCTGTTCATTTTTTAAAACATGTATAGTTTGAGTATATTTCAAATTTGAATAGTAATTATATTTGAATCATTATACCAATCAATTTATCTCATGTACTATAATATAAAGTCATCTAAAGCGCGATTAACGAAAGTATCGATTGCAAGTAATTTATTAGTAGATTTTTAAAAGGAAACAATATTGAAATAATCGTTAATTTAAATATTTGCCTCATCCACAGGATGTTTTACATTTGGAAAAGGGCATTAGTGCTAACTTTATTGGTGACACTCTTTGCCGCAACGTATTCTTTAGAAGATGATAAAAGTGCAAACGTTCAATCCCTATCGCAAGTTAACAAATTTGAAAACACTACAGATTATCGATTGCCCGATAATGTTATTCCTAACGAATATTATATTCGCCTCACACCTTTCATCATACCCGACAATTTCACATTCGATGGTGTAGTTAAAATTCATGCTACGGTCACCAAAGGTACCTCTAAAATTGTCCTTCACGTGGATGAGATTGTGACCCACGATTTGACTGTTTCGAGCATCAATCAAAACAACGATGCACCAACTAAGCTCGACGTAGCGAGTGTTACTCGATCGGAAAAATATCATTTTCTAAATATTATTATGAAGTCTCCAATAAGTGCCGGTACAAATATTAGTATTGAGATATCTTACACGGGAGTATTAAATACAGAAATGTACGGATTTTTCAGAAATTGGTATAAAATTAATAACGAAACCAGGTATGTATTTCAAACTTTAGCAAAGAAAGATGCTTATGGTATGATTCTATATAATTATGAATGTATACATATAATAGAGACTGGGGAGGGGGTACCTATCAATAAGCTGCGCTATATTATATTCAATAAAAACAACATTTATTTATACGTAATTTTCGTTTAATATCATTTTATTTACACAAAAAACTATAAAGCTAAATAAATAATTAATATGAACAAATTTTGCATTCGCCAAAAACTACAGGACTATGTAGGATACATGCTAAAATTAAACAGAATTT
Organism: Gastracanthus pulcherrimus; assembly: GCA_949152435.1. Lineage (NCBI taxonomy): Eukaryota > Metazoa > Arthropoda > Insecta > Hymenoptera > Pteromalidae > Gastracanthus > Gastracanthus pulcherrimus. Next base: position 160,846,296 of record OX424575.1, on the reverse strand, counting down.
TTTCACATTTTATTAACATTTTAACACCGTCAAATTTTTTAAGAAAATAAATATTTATTTTAATATTTTACTATTATTTAGAAATCCTGGGGGATTACCAGTTTGGATTTCAAAGAAATAGGTCAACAAGTAACCAGATGTTCACGGTTAGGTAGCTCCTCCAAAAGAAATAGGAATAAGGGGAAACGATACACCAATTATTCATTAATTTCAAGAAAGCGTATGACTCAATGATAAAATGTTTCACGTCTTAGTACTGCTAGGGGTATCAAATAGTTGGTCAATTTAATCAGAATGTGTCTAGATTACAGTCGGTGCATAGTCAGGTCAGGTAAGAACCTATCACAACCATTTGACAATTACAACGGGCTAAAGCAGGGAGATGCTCTATTAACCCTCCTATTTATCTTAGTTTTAGAATACGTGGTCTGGGCAGTACAAGAAAGTAAAGAAGGAATTATAATAAATGGCTCTCTAACACAATCGCTAGCATATATGAATGACATATACATTATAAGAAAAAACAGAGAAACCGTAATAAAAAAACGTAAAAATATTAATAAAAACAGCTAAAGAAATAGGCCTAAAAATAAGCGAAGAGATAACCCAGTATATGGTTGCTAGCAGAGCAGGGCCCGAGGTTGTTGGTACCGACTTGAAAGTCTCCGGAAAACTTTAAAAAAAGTAGACGACTTTAAATACTTTGGCACGATAATAGACCACACAAATAAAACTCATAAAGAAATAATAATAATATTTATCTTATATAAAACTCATAAAGAAATAATAATAATATTTATCTTATACTACTAATGCATGTCTGACTAGACTTGGCGCGTATCTACTTTCAGTTTTAGTAAAACTTTCATATGTCTACTTTCGAAACTCAGTTCTTGTACCATGGGCTTCCTTCTTTCGAATGATAATCGTTTTAGTTAAATATATTAATAATTTTCTTATTTAGATGGGTTCTTGGGACACAATTCCAACCTGTAGCAGCGCGAAGAGCTTTTCCTTGTTTCGATGAACCTGCATTAAAAGCAATATTTTACATAAGTATAGTAGTTCCGACAAATTATACTGCTTTAAGTAACATGCCTGTCAAGTCTGTAACAAAAGAGTAAGTACATTTTTGTTTTTATTTATCAGTATCTTAAGGGGGCAGGCCCCCTTAGTAATACCCCCTTATAAATACTTAGTAATATATTAACTTTTACTGTTGTAAAATTTCAAAATCTTAATCTTACACGTCACAATAAATCCCTATTTTCAATACCATATTTATTAAACTTGTCGTGTTCCTCACACGATTGCAGGTAACATGATGAACGAAAATATTTTTGTCGAGGGTTATTCGACTCTTGTTGACATGTATTACAAAAAGAACGAAGAACTTTTTCGTTAAAATATTTTTTATTACTTTTGTTCCGAGAACCACCAGATTAAAAATAAAAAATAAAATAGAATTTTTAAAAAAATTGGTAAAGCCCAATTACAATGAAACTCAGTAATTTTTAAAACCATTTATAACTGTGTTTTAACATTAACATATAATAACATCAAAATAATTTAAACAAATTAATATATTTATTATTTTCTAAAATAAGACCCCTCTTCAATAATATATACATTAAAAAAGAGTAATTCTTTTTTCATAAATTGGCAATTGAAAATGGTTTAAGGGGCTAGACTAGTTTCTAGTACTGAAAATGGGGTAGATTTTCTAGGATTTAAAGAAAAAACTATACGACCAAATGTTATGGGATTTTTTGGACTGTATTTAGCATCATTTAATGTAGTTCTAAAAATGTTATCACGTTGAAATATGGAGTTATAGCCGGGATATAAACCATTTTTTGGAGGTTCATAAAAAAAGTAACAAGACGGCTGCAGTTGTAAGTGACGTCAGAGTGCCTGAAATAAAATTAAACAGAAAAGGCGTTAAACTAAATACTATTCTGCATACCATGAACTAGGATTTTTGAAGAATATTGAAAATTGAGAAAATGGCGGCGTTTTGAAAAAAAGTTTCGAATTTTGCAAAAAAGATGTCCGTTTTTTGCATTGCAAAACTATCGAAAAATGAAGAAAAATAGATTTTTTTAAAGTGAGAAACTAGTCTAGCCCCTTAAGTAATAAAACAATGAACTCTAAATCCAGATAACCTAAGCTAAAAAATTTGTAATAGTACATTTTTAATACAGCCAAAATATTTAAATTTGAATCCTTAACCCACCAATCTGAACTACCCCATGTCAAACTATATACGCATTAAAGAGTATAAAAATTAGTGATAAAAAATTAGTGATAAAAAATTTGAACTATTGAACTGCAAATTCTAAGCCATAAACCGTAAACCCAAAATGCGAAAGCTAAGTATTTTGCAATTAAAAAAATTTAAACATTAAAAACGTAATCTCTAAGCTTTAAATCTAACTACCACAAGCTAAGCATTTTGTTATAATAAGAATACAAACTATGAAACTGTAAACCCTAAATCCTGAACCATAAACCCAACTATCAAGTTAAACATTTCGCTACAATAAAAATTAAACCTATAAAATTATAAATCCTAAACTATATACCCAACTACCCAAAGCTGAACATTTTTCAATAATAAGATAAATGATAATACGATAATACCGTAATCTATAAGCCTAAACCCTAAATCAAACTTTTACACAAAGCTGAGCATTTTGTTATAATAAGAGTTCAAATTATGAGACTGTAAGCCCTAAACCCTACTACCTCAAGCAGAGCATTTCGCCATAATCAACCTTTTAATTAGAAATCTATAAACATTAAACTATCAACCCTAAATCTAACTACCTCAAGCTAAGTATTTTGACGTGATAAAAATGTATACTATAAAACTGTAAACTCTAAGCTCTGCGCCCAACTACCCTAAGCTAAGTATTTTACCATATTAAAAATTTAATCCATAAAACTATAAACCCTAAGCCCTAAGCCTTAAGCCCTAAGCCTTAAGCCCGAAGCCCAACTACCACAAACTGAGCTTTTACATTAAAAAATTAAGTCTATTTCTAAAAAGCTTAGTTTGGGGTATCAGGATTTTAAGTTTAGGGCTTCAAGTTTACAATTTTATAGTTTAAATTTATATTTTAACAAAATACTCTGCTGGGGTAGTTGGAGTTAGGGTTTGGAGTTTAAGGTTTATAGTTTCATAGTTGGAATTCTTATTATAACAAAATGCTCAGCTTGGGCTAGTTGGACTTCGAGTTTAGGATTTAGGTTTTACAATTTTAAAGTTTAACTTTTTTATGGAAAAATACTCACTTTAGCAGCTTTTAGGATAGTTGGCTGTAGGGTTCAAAGTTTATGGTTTGCAATTCTATAAATAAAATGTTGATTATGGCGAAATGATTTAGGTTTAAGGTTTAGGATTTACAGTTTTTAGTTTAAATTTTTATCACGGCAAAATACTCACCTTTGAGTAGTTGTAGTGTGTAGTGGGTTTAGGGTTTAGGATTTATAGTTTAAATTTTTATTGTGGTGAACTGCTAAGCTTGAGGTTGTTGGGTTCGGGGCTTAGGACTTATATATTACGATTCTATCGTCTACATTTTTATCGTTGCAAAATGATCAGCTTAGGCTAATTGTGTTGGAGGATTTAGAGTTAAAGGTGTGCAGTTCTATATTTTTCATTATTATTGCGTCAAAATGCTAAACTGGAAGACTTGGGGTTTAGGGTTTGGAGTTAATAATTTTATAGTTTAAATTTTTATTATAGCACAATGATTAGCTTAGGCTAGTTTATAGCTCAAATTCTCATTTTGGCAAATTACTCAGCTAGGAGTAGTTGAGTTTAGGTTTTAGTTTTCATCTTGTTTTGTTTAAAAACTTTTAGATTTTTCAGAACATCTGAAGAAGGTTACCTTTATTACGATGATATTGTACGTACAGATATATATTCAGAGTTATTTTAACGATACATCAAATAGTGACAGTATTGAGTATGAAGATGTAGAATTAATAGAATAAAAGATTTAATAATTTTAATAGACTAGAAATTTTTTTAACTTTGTATTATGTAATAATCTATACAGTACAGTTTATCTTATATTTTTATACTATAAGTACTACTAAAATTGTATTAGGATTTTGATCTCATCTGGAAATTTTTAATTTTCACTATGATGACATTGTATGTATGTCTTGTTGGATCAAAAAAAGATTAATTCTTCAATCTAATTACTGAAAACTGTTTAATGCTTGTAGGATTTTTTAAAGATTGTTTATTTAGCAAGAAATCTTATTTCATCGTATGTGTAAGTAGTAAAAATTACTACCTTTTGCCGTAAAGTTTATGTTAAAAATAATTTCTTTTCATACGGTTCCTAGTGGAAATTTCAAACTGTGAAAATCTGTGAAAAACTGTGACAAATGTATGAAAAAGTGAGTAAAACTATCAAATCTCGTGAAAAACTGTGAAATTAGGTTTATATTTGGAACAGAATTTTAAAAATCGCTGCCAATTCATTGGCACTTAGCTTCCTCGAACTAAATTAATTGTTCTAATATAAAATTTTTTGTTCTAATAAATTAATTTTAAATTGTTATATCTTTTTTTAATTAGGAGCTCAAAAAATGTGTGCCGATTTATTCTTGATGGTTTAATTCACAACAGTTAATTCAACTAGCTGAAGCCATGATCTTATTTTTATTATACATTTATATTTCTAATTTACATCCATATATAAATTAAATCTGTTTTAAGCAGTTTTCTGTACCATTATTTTTTTAAATTAATAATTTTAATTTTATACATTTCACCTCGAATTTGAATTCAACAACATCTAAAATAACATAATTAGATCGTTCATACGTACCATTTTTACCCAGATTTATAAGAAACAAAACATAAAAAGTACTGATATACATTATTCCATTAATCTTCAAATACCTGTTCAATCAATATTTCAAAATATCAATGGTAAAGTTATAAAAAATCAGAAATATCACCGTTTATAAGTAATTTTAAACAACAGTCATAAACTTTTTTTTTTAAATCGCTCAAAATTATACTAGTAAAAATTATAAGATAATATATAGGAGAAATTCCGAACCACATGGGACAAATTAATTTGTAGTCTCGTAGATGTTGCGAGAATGGCTATCGTGTATCACTACTGTTCGATGAAAAAGGAAATTTCTACTAGATTATTTTTGTCAGTGTAAACGTTAAAAAATCGTATATATAGATATATTGTTAATGTTAAAGATTTTAGCTATATCTCGTGATATAGGGCCTATTTACAAGTATCATAAAGATTCAAGACCCACAACCCTTACTTCATCCTTATCAATGTAGTCATATATATTATTTTCAGTTAAAACGTAAAAAAAATTGACTGAAATCTAAGAAGGCAAGTCATTATATTTCAGAAATCATATTTCGCATTGTTAATTTAATCCATTTTACTCATTTTCAATATGTCAGACGGCATTTGACAAATTCTAGACGATAAACCAATCGACATTCACACAATCGCTTAGAAAGTAATAAATTAAAGTAAGCTCCTAATTACTTTAATTTCCATTACAAGTACACATCCGTACCGCCTAATTACAATAAAATACTACACTTATGCATCACACATTACTTCCAGCAACCTGATCGAGTTCGAAAAGACACCGCCTATGTCGACCTACATCGTGGCCTTCACCGTCACCGACTACGCAAGCCTCGCCCTCGACAATCCCGAGCGCACCTACAAGGTCTGGTCGAACTCGGAGCTCGTGCACCAGCTGCCCCACTCCCTGGCCGTCATCCCCAAGTCCCTCGACTACCTGGCCAACCAGCTGGCCATGCCCTATCCCGCCGCGAAGCTCGAGATGGTCGCGTTCCCGGACTTTCCCCCGGTCGCCATGGAGAACTGGGGCCTCCTCGTCTACTCCGAGATGTGCATGCTGTACGACGAGGGCGTCACGCCCCTGTCGCTCAAGCGGTACATTCGCAATCTCGTGACGCACGAGATAGCCCACCAGTGGTTCGGGAACCTCGTGACGCCAAGGTGGTGGGACTACCTGTGGCTCAGCGAGGCCTTCGCCGAGTACTTCGAGTACCACGCCTACGAGGATGTAAGTCCAGTGAATTGATCCAGGCGATACGGTGGGCGTGGGTGGCATATTGCTCTTGGGAGCTCTTAACTAGGCTGTCATTTGGCTTTCTGGCGAAGAACCTGCTTTATGAGAGCTTAAATAATTTTTTTAGTTCAAATATCAATATTCTTATACTTACGATTTAATTGGAATTATAATCAACGTTAATAGTGTAGATTTGTCAAAAGCGGAAACATAGGGTCTCTAGCTGGAAATCCATTTTGGCCTGATTAGAAATATACTTGGAAATCTACCTGGAGTAAGTCTGAAATCTAGCTGAGAATCCAGCTGGAAATCGACTTGGATTCCAACCAGATCCAGCTGGAATCCAATCTGGTCCAATCCAGATTGATTGTAACTAAATTTTGGGTCAGTTTCTAACTAGATTTGCAACTGGGGTACTTTTAACAGGGATAAAATCATTTTGACTTTAAATTTGGGTAAGAAGACATTAAATCACTTTCAATGGCATGCAAAATTAGCTACATTTCTTTCTGAAAGAGAAAGCTTTGTAATGATGATATCTCTTTCTAATTTTCATCGGATAAATATACTTAATAACCTTCGGAATTCGAATATTTTTCTCTAAAAAATTTTAGAACGACTAAGAAATCAATTTATAAATTGGGGGGAATTCAGGTTATAAATATGGTGAAGAATCAGGTGATTTATCACCCAATGTTAGTATATACTAATATATCATCTGATTTCGGTCCCTGATATATCACATGATCATAATTATATATTCTAAAAATAAACATTTCTTAAATAAATTTGTTTCCCTAATCATACTTGTGTAGGTGCGTGTGTATATGTGCGTGCGTCTGCGTGGGCGTGTGCGTATGAGTGTATGTGTATGCGTCTGTGCGTGTGTGTTTGTATGTGTATGTTCACGTGTGTGTGTGTGTATGTGTATGTGTGTGTGTGTGTTTATGTATGTATTGTATGTGTGTGCGTGCGTATGTTTGCGTATGTACGTATATATGAGGGTTATAGTATGTTTCACGTTACAGTTCCTAAACAGCTTTTAAGATATCTGGACCAAATTTTATACAGGTTATTTATTTATTTTTTAAATTTTTAGTGACGTAAAAGTTCTTAAGATTTGTTCCAAGATTTGTTCATATGAAAGTGTATTTATTTATAGGTAATTGATTTCTCAAAATTATTCAAATTTTAAAAAAGACTTTCAGAATTGTAACTTGTGTTATTTAGGAAATCTCGTCGTGGAATTTAGAATCGCAATTCGTAGTTAATGAATTGCACGAGGCTTTCGTTATTGATTCGATACCCGATATACACTCGGTTACGCACAAGGTCTACAGTCCTGACGACATAACATCTATATTTGATTTAATATCGTACAACAAAGGTGCTAGTTTGGTTCGAATGCTCGAAAAATTATTAGGATCGAAAATATTTTTCGGAGCTTTGCAGAGATATCTGCAAGCAAAGTTTGTATATCTATCAAATAACAAACATATTTGTAATTCCCATACAAAGTATTAACTTACACTGTATTCTAGCAAATACTCGACTGGAACTCCAGAACTATTGTTCTCGGCCATTGAAGAAGAAATAAAGCTCAATGACTACAAATTAAATGCAACTGTAGCTGAACTTATGAACAGTTGGACTTTACAGCCTGGCTTTCCCGTGATAGATGCTCATTTCGACGGTGATACTGTAACATTAAAACAAAAAAGGTTTTTCTTGAGTCCAAAAAGTACTTCAGATGAGGCAAAAAATATCAATGAAACGATTTGGGTTGTTCCTATAAATTGGGCTACACGTAGTAATCCAAATTTCAATGACACTAGAACAGTCACGTGGCTAAGGAAAAACTCATCATCCATCACAATTGAAAATGCAACCACCGATTGGATTATTTTTAATGTGCAACAATCAGGTATTTCAATCATGTGATAAATAATATGATTAGTCACATGTTTTGTCATGAAAGATTTATAGAGTAATGAATTTAATAATATATAATAAATATGTCGCATGATTAATAATATGATACAACATGTGAATTTATTTTCAGTATATAAATACCCCCAAAAAATCTTATACTTATTAAATTTTTTAATAACTAAACAAACTTGTTTTAGGTTACTATAGAGTTAATTATGACGAGGAAATGTGGGGACGTATAATACGAGTTCTTAAATCTGATAAATACGAGACAATTCACGAATTAAATCGTGCATCTTTGATGAACGATCTTTTCAATTTAGGAAGAGTTGGTGCCGTTGATTATAGCATAGTGTTATCAGCTTCTCAGTACCTTAGTCAAGAAACGAATTACATTCCGTGGAAAGCGTCAATTTCAGGCTTGACATATTTAAAACAGCGCTTTATGGATTATCCTGAAATTTACGAGTCTTTTAAGGTGAACACTTTTTACATACAACATTATATTAAAAATTAAAAATAATAATTTGTCAATGTTAAAAAATATTTTTGTACCATAAAAAAGTTCAATCCGTTGACTTTTATAGTTTTACGTTACATCCTTACTAGAACCAAGTTTCAAAAGATTGGGATTCAATGAGAGGAGTGGAGAGAAGGATTTTGACATATTACTCAGAGAAGCCGTTCTAAAGTGGTTGTGTGATTCCAATCATGAAGAATGTGTAAACAACTCTTTGAAAGCTTTTAAAACATTACAACAAAACGATAGGTAAATATAAGTATAAATCTATATATACTATAATACAAGAATTTAGGAAAAGGAAAAATCGTACATATTAACAGTAACTGGATAATTATTATAATTTATTTTAAGCATCAAAACCATATTTTACTCACAGTTTTAGTATATCACCAAATCTCCAGAGTGTTGTTTATTGTACAGCTGTTAGACACGGCTCAACTGAAGATTGGAATTATTTATGGAATAAATTTGAAAAATCAAATTATGCTATTGAAAAATTGATTATTTTGTCTTCTTTAGCATGCTCCAAAAATTTAACTAATTTGGAAAGGCAAGTTTATAAATATACACAACAATTAAGAAGTGTATTGTTCATAAAAATACTGTTTCTTTGAAAATAAATAATAATAAAAATGTTCTAGGCTACTACTTACTGTGATTACACCTATGGATGGCATTAGAAAACAAGATATGAAGGATATATTTAAGTCAGTGGCTCAAGCTAGTTTGGATGGGACTGAAGTAACTTTGGATTTTATTGACGCCAATTACGATAAAATACTGGAGTCGTAAGCCATTTTTAATGTTATAATATTTTTTTAAATGAGATTAACTTAATTATAACAAGTAAATATAATAATAAAGATTATTTAAAATAAAACCGACTTTAAGATAACTCTGAAATTAATTTGAATGAAAAATGAAAATATGAAAATTCAAATTTAAAATTGTTTGAATCATGACCGAAGTTATGACCTAAAACTTCATGAAATAAGTTTTATAAAATCGGTTCAGAAGTTCTGGAGTGATTCGCAGACAAACAACAATGGGAACGGTAATTGCACGTATCGCACCCCCAGATCAAGACTATGGTAACTCTAAATTATCTTTTTGCAAAACCAACCAAGTACTTATCGTAAATCTTTCATGAAATAAAATATTTTTATTTCATTTTTAATATTGTATTATAGTTCATAAATCTTTTTTAACCGTTTTTTAAAGTGTATCTATTTCTAAAAATCGAGTTGAAAAAATTTTGAGTTGTCATCATCTTATTCAGGGTGTACGATATGTACATACGTATCAATTTGAGGATCACCCTTTTAAAGTCGGTTAAGCTATAGAAAGTCAGTTAAAAATTCAAACTTCCCAAATTAAATTTTTAATTGAGGGTCAAACCCTTTTAAAAAAGAATAAAATATAAAAATTAAAATGAACAACATTATTACATTAAAATAATATTGAGATATAAAGTTTAATTAATATTATTACAAAATATTCTAACGGTAAAACCACATGGAGTAAAAACTTCCGCGTGGAAACACCTTCTAAATCTATAGCAACAAGGGAAGAATTGTCTGTCCCTATCTTACCGCATTTTCCTATTACTTACCAGGAGAGTGTCATGCCTGCGGGACACGGTTTTTGATAAAACTTTGGGAGGTGTTTTCCGGTACCTACAAATTAAGCCTAGCACCCGTAGTTTCGCCCCATAGGCCCTTGGGGACAATATATGACCGTTTGTGTTCAACATACGCGTTATTTCAGTAAAAAGTGATACCTATACTTCGTATCATAACTCTGCAAGTTGTTTTGCTACATAAATGATGCAATAAAATAAAAAAGTTGACTAAAAGAGCTTTAATTTAAACTTTGTTTCATATAAAAATATTTTTCTGTTGCCAAGTTATGAACAATCGAAAATCCTTAATTTTTTATAAATTTTTCTTTATCATTTTTGATTGTTCATAGCTTTGCAACAGAATAATATTTGTATGTGAAATGAAATAAACCTTCATTCAATTTTTATTATCTTATTACATAATTTCTCTAGCAAAATAACTTGCAGAGTTATGATATGAAGTCTAGGTACCACTTTTTACTGAAATAACGCGTATTTTTAACACAAACGGTCATATTTTGTCCCCAAGGATCTATGGGACAAAACTATGGATGATAGGCTTCATTTTTAGGTACCAGAAAACACCTCCCAAAGTTATGATATTAATGTAATTTTTTTCACTCTATTGTCAATAACTTTGGTATAACTACAAATTTTTCACATATAGCTGCTCTCAAATTATTCATAAAACTATAAACATAAAGAATATGTAATAAAACATTTTTCAATATTTGGTCAAAATCAGTGGAGTTCTCCTTTAAATTTGAAGTATAGAAAAACTTAATATTAATGAATTCATGAAGATTTATTAAGGATTTTTTATTATGTAAGTGCAAAATACACGCAGTTGGATCTTTTTATATCTTGATTATTTATCTAAATGCTATACAAAAAAAAACTTTATTTTTCCTTTGTAAATTTATTAAGTATCCAAAAATTGAACCCCAATTCAACGCCTTGATAAAGATGGACCTTTGCTATCTAGAATCTACCGAAAGATTCTTAATCTGTATGAATGTTACTCTGTCCCGTAGCTCAAATAATATTTTATGTCAAAATTAAACAAAATTGCGTCCGCACAACATTTTTAACCTTTTTAAAGCTGTTTTCCTTAAGATGTAGGTTTAAAAAAGAAGTATGAAATATTCATTAAAAAAACGTAAGCGTACACAAAACGTCTACTAGGGGCCATAGCCAATGGTTTGTGGATTACACTCAAAAAATTTCAGACCGATTGGTTGAATAGCTTTTTTATTATCTATCCCGCAGATAAGAAAAAAATCATTTTGAGAAAAACGCGATCAAAGTTCACTTCATAGACTTATAACTATAAGCAAAACAAAAAATAAAAAAATGAGTTTTACGTAGCCGACACGACATAATAAGAATACATAATTAATAATAATTTTATTAGTCAATTTAAAAATTAATGTTCCGTAATACGTATTATGGATATCGCAGTAAAGATACAGTAAATGCAGCTATCCAAGTCTTTGGTATATATAACTTACCTATTCAATTAATGTTTTAGCGTTGCAGACAACAGCACGATGGAATATATTTTCAGCACTATTTCTCAATTTATGTCAACAGAAAAGCTACTCAAGAAAGTAAGTTAATTCTTATTCTAGTTCAATAATAATAAAAATATAAAAGAAATTTTATTTAATAAATTATTTATTTCTGTTTTGTAGTATGCTGCTTTCATAGAAAAAAATAGCCAGAAAGTATCGATTATCTCAGATACTTTGGAAAGTTCTCTAAAGACCGCTAACTATGAGTTCGATTGGCACAAGAAAAATGCTCCACATATCTTTGACTGGCTGAAGAAAATTTCTCCTTCAGAAGTTACCCACAAAAAATAATGAATCGAATAGTCATAAAAAATATTTTGTATATATGTATGTTTATTATTTAATTAAATAAATATTCTTGAACGTTATAAGATTTAGCGCAAATTTTTATAAGTTTATGCTTAAAATTTTCAAAAAATGTTGAAAAATAAGTAACTGAATTTATAGCACTGCGTGACCTAAGTCCGCACTTATGTCACGCCTATCCGTAACATAAGTAGTCTACTACTTATAGGTCACACGTATCATAATGTACTATTATGGTGCGACGTCTCTTTAAAAGAGTAATAGGATGAGGGCCTATAAGGGCCAAAATCTTCCGCCATCACCCCATTCGTAAAACAAAAAGTTTCGAACTAAAAGCTATGTAGGTCACTGTAACTAGCTCCAAAATTATAGAAAAGCCTGGAACAAAGTCAGGAAAACCGCGATAAAGCACTCAATATGATTCAAATATCCGGAGAATAATGCATCCATAGACTTTTAAACAGAATTCTAGTAATAAGAAAAACATTTAGAAAGAATACGCACCGATTCGCAACAGCACTGTGAGGTCACATGGCTTATTCTTCAAATTTTTGAGTTTTACGAAAGTTTTGATAGGGGTCGATTTCGGCCCTTATATGCCCTCATCCTTAGTTGTATAATAGAACTATTATAGACATGTAATTAAGATAATCTTTAAAAATAAGTTAAACTTTTAAAAGATTAATTATATTTCTTAAAGTTAGTAAAAGAAAAATTATGTATAATTATGATATGAATAATATGATCTATAAAACTCTTTGTTTTAGAAATTACTATACATGAGTTTTTTTATTATGAATCTTCTTATGACACGAGAATACACTAATATTTAACCGAATGTTATAATCATTATAATTATACTGATTATATAAACGTAATAAGAAATATACGTCAATCGTATAAAAAGAACAGAGGGAATTCCAGTATTACATCCATTAGCGCTTTCTTTCACTAGTTTGTGTCGAAGTACACCAGTCGAGTATACATCGTTCGCATATACAATTCGAGTGTATATTTTTTAAAGAATTTTTAGCTGGTTTAAATGTCATATTTTTTCGATTAATTATTGACACGACCATTGCGTGCATAGTATAAGTTAATCAGCTTTTATAAAAGTAAGTTGTAAAACTTTGTAAATTTCTGTTATAATATGGAATAAGTGAAAAGATTGTCTGTATCTATGAGTACCGCTGAAAGTTCTAACAAAACTATGTATAGATTTCGATAAAACAGAACTTTCTCAGCTTATAATAAAAAGTATTAAGACAGTGTGGTCTATTTTTAACCCGCAAGAACGTACGTGGCATCATACTTCTTCAAAATAGCTTTCAAATAGCGAAGATATATTTTGATCAATATCAAACTATTGCACCAACCATATATCACCATTTAGCACTTTTTTAAGAGAATTTGATTCGGAACAACTTTTGTATTAAATATTTTTCTCTACGACTTCATCCGGTCAAGTTATTTTGCTAGAATGTTATGCTAATATATAGTGTGAGAGACAGGGAATAATTATACTTTTTCTCTCGCACCTCTATGTTAGCATAGCATTCGCCGCGAATAATTCGCTGCATGAAATCGGACCTTCAGGCTTCTTTACTTTTGACATCACAGCCTCACGTGACCGAACGCTGGGGGTACAATTTAAGCATTAATTTAGCAGTTTATTTTTTACTTTATTAAAATCAACGTTCGCTCGTGAGACTGTGACGCCAGAAGTAAAAAGGCCTAATAAGTGCCTAGCGAGGCAAGCGGCAAATACTATGCGAACTCATTGAATCGCTTGCATCACATTCGTATTTGTATTCGCAATTCGGATTTTCTTGCAAAAGCTGCCTTTTATTTTATAATAATAGTTTATTCATTATTAGTTTATTTATTAGTTCATTAAATTCAATATTTATAAATATATTTCGTATATTAAATATTTTTTGTACTGTAAGTGAATAATGGTTGGAAATGAAAATTAGCTATTTTATTTTAAAAATAAATTATTCCTTAGGATGTTTTACATACTGGCTGAGAATATTGACCAGCTCATAAAATATGAAATCTACAAACAAAGCGTACTGGTGAAAGCTGAAATGAAACGGAAACAAGCTGAAGATAGTAATAATAGGAATTAAACGATTTAATTATTAATCAGTTATTAAATATGATGTAAGTATAGGGAACATAATTGGATCAATGTACTTAATAAGTCTTGATTTATTATAAATAACTAGTATAGCAATTGGCGAGATAACTACTTGCTGCGAACACGGCGCAAATATAAGTAGAAGAGACAAAGTCACACGTACCAGAGCTACCTATAGAGACGCTACTTGTTAATTACGTAACACGAGCTAACTACGCTAATCAAAATAGAGACTAAATATAGTAGCGCGAATATTTGAGTATATTTTGAGTAATTAATTGAATTTAAGCTAATAAAAATACTTCACGCACCCTCAACATTAACTTATTTAACATTATATACATATCTTGTACAATAATCAGTCTTCTTTTTTCATTAAAACAGTAAATACAAAAATTCGTCGATAATTAAAATTACCATAATATTTTATAAAAGTTAATAAATAAAATTATTCACTTTCTTCACTCTTCAATCTTGAGACCTATCGTCTTCACGAAGTCTTCTAACTTGCCTTTGATGGTTGCTTTCGTCAGAGCATCTGTCAAAATGTGGTTAGAAGAGACAAAGCTTATTTATGTATTTGGTCCTTCCAATGAAGCGAGTATTTTTACCTAAATCAATCGCCCCTTTGTTATCACAATAGATAAATAAGGGTATTTCTTGGCGAATAATAAGGAGTTCAGAAGCCAGTCTACGAAGCCACAGAGCCTCTTGAGTGGCAGCTGATAATGAAAGGTATTCCACTTCAGCTGCTGTTCCAGCTGATAGCTGCTTCATGTAGTATAAAGGTGTATCCTGTAGTGGATCGAGGGTCATCCACGTCCGTTGCCCAGCTGGCATCGAAGAGCCCGTCAGTTGTCAGTCAGCATCTCTCGAGTATCTGTGTCTGAAGTTTTTAGTACCTTGTAAATAACGAAGAATACTCTTTACCATATTCCAATGCAACTCGGTGTTCGATTTTTGTATCTACTGATGACACTAACAGCATAACCAAGGTCAGGTCTAGTAGCCTGTACCAAATATAACAATGAACCCATTGCATTCTGGTACGGAGTGCGATCAGGATTGAAGGCTGATTGAGATGATGAGCTTCCACTGACATCTCCACTGGGATCTATAGGAGTGCTGGTGTGTCGACAGTCATTCATATCGAAGTTGGTTAGCACAGACTCAATATAATCAGTCTGCAACAGCTGCATGATCCCGGTGCCTTGTTCTGGTGTATACTTATCCCTAGACATTTAAGAGGCTCAAGGTCCTTCGAAGTCGACACTGTCAGTAAAAACGATCAGATCGTCGAGAAAAATAGCAACAATAATACATTTATTATTAGTGTAAAAGCTACGAGGGCTGTTCAAGTCCTTAGAAAATGCGATGACCTCGTTCGACGTAAACCGTCGTCCGCCAAGCCATTTTTTCAAGTTTGGAAATAAGAAAAAGTCACTGGGGGCCAAATCTGGTGAATACGGAGGATGTTGTAATAATTCGAACTTTAATTCCATAATTTTGGCCATCGAAACTGCACAGGTGTGCACCCGTGCATTGTCTTGATGAAAGAGGATCTTTTTCTTTTTCAAATGAGGACGTTTTTCCTTGATTTCTTCGCTCAACCGGTGCAATAACGACACATAATACTTTCCTGTTATCGTCTTTCCTTTTTCCAAGTAATCGATGTAGATGATACCGCGTGCATCCCAAAAGACCGTGGCCATCACCTCGCCGGCCGATTTCACCGTCTTCACCTTCTTCGGAGCCCGCTCACCTTTAAAAATCCACTGTTTTGACTGTTCCTTTGTCTCTGGAGTGTAGTAGTGTAGTCATTACATTGGGCTTGTACGACTGCGGAAAGCCGGCTAACATTAATGCTCCAATCAGGTCCGGCGGTATTTTAGTACCGATAGAATTTAATTTCTGGCTACTGACAAATTTATCGATTGGAAAAATATACCGCTACTCGTATGGCTCGCCATGATTCGGTTCTCTTCCAAAATGTCGATGCTCCAAAATTTGAAAATCACTGCTAAAGTTACGCGCATTTGTCCGGGAACGAGAACTTGTACAAATCTTCGTTGATGTGCCTCGGCCCATAACCTGATGTAAGTATAGGGAAGATAACTGGAGCAATGATCTTAATAAGTCTTGATTTATTATAAATAACTAGTATAACAATTGGTAAGAGAGGGCAAGATAACTACTTGATGCAAGCACGGCGGAAATACAAGTGAAAGAGACAAAGCCACAAGTACCGGAACTACCTGCAGAGTCGCTACTTGTTAATTACGTAACACGAGCTAACTACACTAATCAAAATGGAGACCAAATATAGTAGCGCAAATATTTGAGTATAGTTTAAATAATTAATTGAGTTTAAGCTAATAAAATTACATCAAAATATTTATCTCATATCTACTTTTCGTAGCCATTAAGTGTTAAGTGGAATCCATAGAACTAGCCAGGGATTTGCATTATCGGCTTCAATATTAATATTAATAATTAATGAGTAATTAATGATTTATTGTTTAATGATGATTTGCAAATTCCGCCAACAAACTTACGTAGCTAATATAAACATAAAAAAATCTCTTTTTATGATTTTCCCTTTTGACGTTTTGCTCCTAGAGTTTTTAATTAATCGACATCAAATTTGTTATGATGGTAGAAAAGCATATTATCTATGTACGTTTGTTGGCGCAATTTGTAAATCATCATTATTAATGTTAATACTAATGCCGATTACACGAATCCCTGCCCGATTCTATGGAATTTGAGTAGCTTTTAAAAAGTACAATTTGTTGTGTACTATTAATATTACTTGTTTCACGCCATTGCGCACTGTTCTTTAATTAATTGCGAAAGATTTTATAAACAATTGTCTAAATAACAAATTTTTACAATAAAAACAATATTTATATTACAACATATACTGTACTTAACCTCCCTGCGCAGAGAGCCGAGTATACTCGTCCAAACCGCACGTTATTTTTGTATACATTTTGTATCACAGATTTAAATCTTTACTTTGTTGGGACATCTACAACCTCTCAAATTAAAGCTAAATAGTATAGCTATTATTTAGAAAATGTTACGAATTTGCAGAAAATATTGTTGCAGACTTACATTCGATCTAGTCCATATACACGAAAATAAACTTCTGCGCAGGAGGGTTAATAATAATGTAGATATAGGGTAAGTTATGTTCGACGAAGACGCCTTGTTGATGGGTGGCACAGTATCTATAACGCATTACGAAAAACTTCTCCAATTACTGTGCACCGTTTAAATTCGTTTGAATTACTGGACTTATTTAATATAAAAAAAATATTAAAATAATTGCTCTAATGAATGCTTTATATTAATCTATACTAGTTTTATTTATATAATATATTTTTTTCATATTGCAAAACAATTTCGTTTATTCTATATCATCTTTCATTCATTGAGCGTTTCCTTAAGTATTTTGCTAAGATTATTTGCCAGAAAAAAGGCAAAATCGTACAGCACAAATTTCAAACGATCATTTTAGTATTTAAAAGATGGAAACTTAATATACATTCTATTCATAAACATAAATGAGCATTTGAAGATTAATTAAAGATATAATACGTTCTTATTCATGAAAGGATAATTAGTTATACGGGAAACTAAGCCTAGGATAGATTTGTCCAGCGACGCCCACTGCACATTTCGCGAAAAAGACAAATTATACCACGTGTCTTTTCACGAGACATTAGAGCGCTTTTCTAACAATCTTATCGGAAAATCGAAGGGGATCTTTTACCAAATGTCATTACCCACATAGTCAGAAAAGAACTGGTAGAATTTCATCTGGATTTACATGTGTAATTCCACATGGAATTCCACTTAGCTATTTTTGATAGATCAAAGGGAGAATTGAACACGGGAAAACGAGAGATACTTTTCTGCTTTTTTATTTATATAATTTTACCACGTCTCTTTTGCCAGTTGTTATTTTCCACGTAGTCAGAAAAGAACACGTAGAATTCCATGTAGATTTACATGTGTAATTCGACATGGAATTTCACGTGGCTATTTTTGATAAATCGAAGAGAGAAATGGACACGGGAAAAAGAGAGATACTTTTTCTACTTTCTTGTTTATATAATTGTACCACGTGTCGTTTACAACATGTCATTTTCCACGTAGTCCGAAAAGATCATGTGGAATTCTATGTGGATTTACATGTGTAATTCCACATGGAATTCCACGTGAATATTTAGGGCCATTTTTACTGTAAAAATATGCAGAGTTACGTTAAGAAGAAGACGTGCTTTTTAAATAAAATTATACGCATTTGAGATATAATGACTTATATTTCAAGGAAAAATGGCCTATTGGAAAAAACTACAGGTGCTAGGCTTCATTTTTTGGTACAAAAAAAAATCCTCCTGAAGTTTCATCAAATTCTGTGACCTGGAGGGTGTGTGTTGTCCTTTTAAGTATGTGAAACATTTGAAAATACAAACAAAAAACATGAATTAACCTAATTGTTGATTTTGCATGATATTTTGCGTAAATATTTTTACAAAATTTTACAAATAAGTTATTTAATTAATACTTAATATCACAAAAGTACTATACTGATTTAAATTTGCTAAGTATGGCAGAAAAACGAGATAATTATTAAAAACAGTTATTAATAATTAATCGCGCAGATAATGGTGTCTAAAGATTTTCTATGATTTTGATCAATTATTTACGCAAAATGATCAAAGTCATTGCGTCAAGATTAAATAAGATGCAAGCAAGATTGTCGAATCTGGTAAGTCATTGAAAATACGTATTAAAATAGTATGGGTGAATGTATTTATGAGTCTGTGAATGTGAGAGTATACTTGTGTGTTGGCGCAGGTACGTTGTGACGTGGTACTTTAGCATTTATAAATCTATTTTCAAAAATCACACGAGTCGTGAAGGGCACTTACCGCAACAGAGGCGCCTTGTACTCGCACAGTCATGTCCAGTTGACGCTTAAGACCAAGAGCGTACCACGATTTTCCAGCACTGCACGCTCGAGACTCGTCTACGCCAGGCATGTCAAACTAGTCCCGAGAATAACTCCCGGGACACAAAGGACTTTTACACCGTGGTGGCTGCGTGAAAGCAGAGTCACCCGGAGGATCGCTCTACCAATCCGGAAGAAATCGTCCGTGAGTACTATCCCGAGAGGTTCCCTGGAGATAATGTCGCATCGACTTCGCGTTTTTGTTCTACAGTAAATCGCCGTTTAAGTAGTCAATGATTCAATCGGTAGAGATTAATTAAAGTTATCCTTTTTCCCTCAAGTCTTATATAATAAGACATCAGGCATTTTGCGTTTATTAGAAGATACTATACACCTTAAAATTTTGATTTATAAAATTTATTAGAACGAGGCATGTCGGGCGCCCTTCGTGCGCCACATTTTAACGTCAGCATTCTCAACGCTGACATGAACTGCAACAAATAGATATTAATATCTTTTATGTATACAAAATTTTTATATACATTACTTATAATATAAAGTAGTGTAGTTTTAACTTAAGTATTGAATAATATGGTTAGAAAGATTATATAATAGTTTCACAGTAAAGTTCGTGAATAAGCGATTATGTGAATGAAAGGGAAAAAATTAAAATATCACTGAGAAAATCCAATGATTTACATTTGTAAAATAATGTGGAAAATCGCCTGAAATTTTAACACATTTTCTCACTTGATTGATTATCTACAATATTTTTAATAAAAAATCATATTCTGACGCGTATTCACTCATATATACATTCAGTCACTCTCACGCTTACTCACGTACTCACGCACTGACTCACTAACTCACACACTCTCGCACTCACTTGCTTGCTCAATTACGTACACATCCACTCATAAACTCACCCACGCATTCACTCGCTTATTCACTTAAGTACTCACGTACGATCTTACTCATTCGTTTCCCTCATTATGTTTCAACGCATTGAGCTGAAACTTTCAGGATAGATTCTTGAACATAATAACAACATAGTAACAATCTCTGATTTTGAAATTATTTTTTTTAGACGCGTAATATGTGTGTATAATAAAAAGTAGTGTTTTTTGTTAATTACATTGGTTATTACAGACCTGTATTTTTAAAACAAGTATTCGAGTATACAAAAAGTCTGAGATTGTTACAGTGTTCACTTTGCTTTGAAGAAAATGCACAAATCTTTTTGCTGCTTTGCTTTGAAATCTAGTGTGCAGAAGACTTAAAACTTAAAGATTTGTGCAATTTCAAAAAATTTCAAAATTTTATTTTTTAATGTCAATATGTGTACAAAGTTTGGGGAAAAAAGATTGAATATTAAAATAGTTTTCTATTTTGATATATAACCCCACCTTAAAAGGCTTGGAGAGAATTACAAATTTTCATAATTTTTATATTGCCCTATCTACGTTAGCTTTCCTTTACTATCAATACATTTACTCCTTTTTATTGGTACTAACTTAATATATAAATATATATATACTTTTTATTTATGCCCTACATTGTTTAAATATAATAAACGCAGATCTTAAACATTTTAATTCATTTTTTAAAGCTTTATCCTATTTTTTCTGATTATATTCAATCGAATTACTCAATAATATTATTATTATAAAGATATTATATCAATATTATAATTAAAAAATGTTTATTTTTAAATGATATTAAATAATAAAGTAGATACATCTCGCTTTTACTAATTTTTTAACTTACATGAATTCCGAAAATTAGTTTCATTACATTTTATTGTAAACTTATAATTATAAGTACATTACAAATATATCGCAATACACCAAACATCTTTTTCGCTGGACTTTATTTAATCACATAACTTTCTAATACGTCGACGAATCGCATCGCGTGAGAAATTAGCACTCAACGAAGCCTTCGACCGGGTCGTCGTTTGAATTTGAAACCTGAGTTCTCCCTTTTCGTAAATTCGATGTTACATCTTTATTGCAATATTTCGTTGGATTTTGCCGCTAACTGTAACAGTATGTATGTATGCATGCATGCATATGTATGTGTATATGTATGTGTGAATGTACGAATGTATGTATGTATGTATGTATGTATGTATGTATGTATGTATGTATGTATGTATGTATGTATGTATGTATGTATGTATGTATGTATGTATGTATGTATGTATGTATGTATGTATGTATGTATGTATGTATGTATGTATGTATATATGTATGTCTGCATGTATGTATGTCTGCATGAATGTATGCATGTTTGCATGTATGTATGTATATATGTAAAAATCGCGGCCAACTGCTTTGGTGCTATGCTTTCTCAAGGAGAATTTAATTAAAACTATTATATAAATAACGGAGAGCTACGCAGTACCGTCCGTCATGGTTATTTTTCTGTCTAACTATTTTATTATCGTAGGTATATATCGTATATCAGGATGTCAGCTATGTGCCATTAATTTTAAAATCTATTTGTATCTATAAAATCAAATTAAATCTATATGTATAAAATATTGAATTAATACTTTGCTTCCTCAACGAGGATATGATTGTAAAAAAAACGTTTTGATAAAAACATATTAGAAACATATTTTGATATAACGAATCAAAATACTCTAATCTACGGTAAAATTGAATGTTTCAGTGCTCATTTAACTAATTTATAAATATTGTTATCAACGATTGAAGTTTTATAATGAAATAACAAAAATGATATATTTTATAATAAGCAACTTTAAAGGCATGCAAAGTCAAAAATAAATTTTTGTAATTTTTTTCATCTACTACATAGCACAAGTAACTATATGGTGTTCACCATGCACCAATTTACCTTTTTATTTTTAACTTTTACAATTTATTTTCAGCTCATTTAAGTTAAGTCGACTTTTTTCTCGAGTTAAATATAGTACTTTATACCCATCTCAACTGTGGTCACATTTTGACTTGAAAAACGGGACTAATGGACCGTTAAAAGACGACATTGTTAAAAGACAATCGAAAATCAGAGTTATTGGTATAACTTGATGAAATAGAGGAATTTGGAGTAGTTTCTAGTGAAGTCACTTTTTTTCCGCATTTGCAAAAGTTTACTTTTTTCCCAGAAATGCGAGAAAAAAGTGATTAACGGGAAAAAACTTATTTTTTTCCCGCTAATCATTTATGCGGGCAAGAAGTGTAATTTTGGTCTCGCTTTTCAGGGACTATTACTTTAATATATAGAATAGTTAGATAAAGTATTTCTCATTAATATCCATTTTGTATCCGTTTTTTACATTTACTTGCGCCAGTGAAAAGTTACAACCATTTGTTTATAGCGCGCCCGCTTCCGCGACCTTAACATGCATCCATGTACATTGTCACCGAACTAAGAATCGGAACGTTCTTAAAAGGATGTCTAGCTCACATATGTTTCATTGTGTTATAATAAAGTTTTTTATACATTTTTATGTCAAATTGTCCCCTCTTTCGATTGGCGTAGATAATTAAAAAAAAATTAAATTGAAAAAGTTATTCGCAAAAAAACTTAATCGTGCATATGATTTGTTTAATAACAATTTAAGCACAACCTATACGATCTCAAACTTTTTACGTTATTGTTCTCCATATTTTGTAGAATACGTTACAATAAAGAATTTTCTGCAATAGGTGTAACGAAGTAACGAAGTTGCCAAGTTAAATTGCTTTACTTGTAACTTTTTGATAACTTCATTAGATTTTTATTAAATAATTTGTAACTAATTAACTAGTTATATTTTGAGTGCTAACTTGTAAATTTATATTTAAAAAATATAAGGTGCTTTAGTACAACTGCTTGGTAAATTTATACAAATTGATTAAACATTTAAGATCTAGGAATAGTTTCTAGTAACGCTATAACGCGTCTAGAGTACAGCATTCAAATCATATTACCCGGTATGGACTGAATTCAAAACATACACACCTAAATCTAAGTCCAACTTCAAGGACAAACATTTTCAATCTACAACATATTCTACATTTACATCTACATCTACATCTACATATTTTATAATAATTATTAATTTAAATTCTCTACATTTCTGGAGTAAATTTTCACTCTTTTGAAATGAAGTTACTTCAAGGGATTGTAAAAATAGACACTTAATTTAGAGTGAATGTTCAGTTTTAGAAACATTGAATAATCCAATCTTTTATAAAAGTGACTTTTCCACTCTATTGAGAGTGAAAGAATACTCGTAAAGAAAAAAATAATTATTAGATTAATTATATGATAAATTTTGTATTTGTATTCAATATGCAAAAATAATTAAATCGTGAATTAAAAACACAATAGGGCTGCGCGTGACCAAGATAAGACGATATTTTTGATAATATTGTCTTGCTCTCGAAAAAATCTAGACATAGGCAGTTTTGTTTTGGTCATCCGAAAAAATGTCTGGTCTTAACTTATGGTATTTGCATTAACTCTTATCTATTTTGTAAATCACAGTAGAATCATCTCTTATGTAAATCACACCAAAATCTTTAGCATTAAATTTTAAATTATACAATCTTTTTTTGATAATGATTATAAAATATTACTTGTTTATGTTGATAATTTCAATACCTTCAGAATGTTTCTTTTAGTATTCCGTAAATATATTTGTATGTCATTTTACTTTTATAAACAAATTACATAAATAACAATAATATATGATTCATTCAAAACCCAAACTGTGGTGTTCCTGCTTAAATTAAGTTAATTTTTTTTTAATTTCTTTTTCAGTAATTTTCGTGTGAAGACTAAACCAATAAACACATGGTTACAGTATTTGCGATCACGCTATATAACGCTGAAAAGAAAAAGACACAATCATCACGAACTACATACATAGTGTACTATTTTATCCCATTATTTATAACATCAGAAGTTCTTCATTTATAGTGATTCAATTTTCGCAACTATTTCGTGCAATTTTTGTTACTTAAAATTGGACTGTGTGCTTTTAATTATGTCTACAAGTACAGAATTTGAACCGAGACTTCGTCCCCGGAATCTCACGAAAATTCTACCAGAAGAGGAGATAGTTATCAGTGGTATCGCAGGTCGATTTCCGGAATCCGACAACTTACAGGAGTTACACGAAAATCTCGTTAATAAAATAGATCTGGTGACTGACGACGATCGTCGTTGGAAATTGGGTATGTACTTTAATAACAAAAAATAAGTTAATTTTGTCACTCATATATTATGGGTGAGGATAGAGCAGGATAGGGTGGGTAATAGGTAAGGAACAGGAGTAGGGTAATGTAGAAAGTGAGTTACAGTAAGAATCCGGCCTGGATTCGATGCCGTAGAATTCGAGTCAGATTCGAATTTGACAAACCCATTTGATTGATACGGTCCGAAATTGATATGCAATGGGGGGCAAATCTGGGCCGTAAAATATGCCGTAGTCCGATTGGAACTCCGTCCATTTCAGGATAGAACTCGGCTTACTGGACTAAAAGAGGCACACTTTTCCCAAATACTTTTAGTTGTAAAAGAAGCCTTAGCACGTAAAATCTCGCTTAATTTGGAAAATACCGTTTATAAGTCTTATGCAGTATTAAAAATTAAGATAATATACCATCTGGGAAACGTAGCGTAAGTGGCGATTACAGTCATGGTGACAGTAAATAACGTCCCATTCTAATGTCAATTTCGGCAGCTGGTTCCGGCACGAATTTGCGCCTCATTACATTTTGGATTCGGCACTATACTTTCTCCGAGGTCGGACTAGATGATCAAGTACAGGTGATAAAGGTGAAGTGTATGAAGTTAGTGGTAGATGGTAGATAGTGATGGTGGAAGGTAGGAATGGGAGTTGTGTGTTAAGGATCATATGGAGTGGATAATGTCCAAATGTCCACGGGCTTATTTTTTAAGCATATCACAACGTGATAGAGTCGATACCCACTTTTTTTGGCAAATTAAAGATATTCTTTAAAGAGGAAAACGGTTGTATTTTGGGTGATATACTTATAGAGTAAGTAAGCCCCTGGTTGAGACGGATGTAGAGAGATAATGATAGAGGTGGCGTTGAAGTGTAGGAGTTAGAGAGTAGTGATGAGGATGGCGGTAAAAGGTATTATA
Source organism: Gastracanthus pulcherrimus (assembly GCA_949152435.1). Classification (NCBI taxonomy): domain Eukaryota; kingdom Metazoa; phylum Arthropoda; class Insecta; order Hymenoptera; family Pteromalidae; genus Gastracanthus; species Gastracanthus pulcherrimus. Next base: position 160,821,000 of record OX424575.1, on the reverse strand, counting down.
GGAAGTGGTTGGTGGATGGGAAGGGTGGGGGCATGGATCGTGATTGGTGAGTGTAGAGGGTGATTAATTTTAATGTAAGTAGCAGGTATATGGTGGGTCTTATGGGTGACGGGTAGGGACGATGATTTAGGTAGTGAGGGTATGGGGCAGGATGCGGGTAGCGCGGGGTTGAGATGTAGAGAATGGGTGGTAAATGGTTGAAGTATTATGTAGAATGTAGACGATCGATGCTAAGGGTATAGGGTAGAACCTGGGTAATGAGGAGCAGAGAAGACATGTAGGGAATACGTGAAAGTAAGGTGTAGAGAGTAGAGCTGAGGATGTGGGTTTGGAGGTGGGTAGTTATGGCAGAAGCAAGGTATGGGGTATAGATGCTGGATAGTGGATAGTGAAAGTCAGGTGTAAAGTACGCGTGGTAAAGGTAAAGTGTAGAGAATGGGTTATGGATAATAATAATGGAAGTATGGGTGAGTGGTGAGAGTGAACGATAAGAAACGAGTATCGGATGGTGAGAAGTACGGGGTGGATAGCAAGTGATAATTGGTAAGGGTTGGGGTAGGGGAAAGATGGAGATGGGATGGAGTGGAATGGAAAAAATCCTTTTATTGCAACCTCCTTTAATCATGATTAAAATAGTTACCGAAGTTTTATTGTTATGTAATAAAATGTAGAGACCTTTTTAAAATTACTGCTGGACCACCTAATATGATTTTATTAATTCAACAAATGTAGCACTAGATTTCAATACATTTTTTACGGCTTTTTAAAAATATATTGTTTTGCAAAATGTATGAATTGAAATCTCCTTGAGAGTAACAAATTTCTTCAATCCTAGATCATCCGGAAATTCCTCAGCGTGTAGGAAAAGTAAATAAGATCGAAAAGTTCGATGCCGTCTTCTTCGGTGTACACTTTAAACAGGCTCACGCTATGGACCCAATGTGTCGGATGATGCTTGAGCATGTCTACGAGGCTATCATTGATGCAGGAGTAAATCCTAAATGCATTCGCGGTTCAAAAACCGGTGTATTTATAGGTGCCGCTTTTTCGGAATCTGAAAAAACTTTGCTCTACGATAAATCTCAGGTAATATCTCTCAAAAGTCAATTTATCTAACCCCCATCCCCTATCCCCTATTATATTAAAATGTGTCTGGTCGATGGTCGTCCTCGGGTATAAGTTCACTTCATCCCCAAAACTACCCCTCCTAAGGGGTTGGGGTAAACCGGAACAGGGTCAATAGTGAACCGGAAGTCGACCGGAAGTAAACCGGAAGTGAACCGGAAGTGAATCGGAAGTGACAGGAAATAACCGGAAATAATAAAAAATGAACCATGAATGAACCAGAAGTGACCGCAAATAACCAGAAATGAACCGGCAATGAACCGGAAAGGAACCGGAAGTGAATCGGAAGTGACCAGGAATAACCGGTAATGAACCAGAAATTAACTGCGGATGAACTGGAAGTGACCGAAAGTGACCGGAAGTGATCGGAACTTTTCCCTTTCTAAGGGTTGGTTTCACTTTTTCTCCTAAACTACCTTTCTAAAGGTTAACTTTTAAGGAAGTCGAACCGAAGTAAAAATAATTTATGTTTGTGTTTCGTCTTAGGTCTCTTCTTTAGACTCACCAGTGAGGCATGAAAAACGTAAACTTTTCTTTCTCTCATTAAGGGGACTGCACCATTATGAGAATTGATACATACATATATATATATATATATATATATATAGATTGAAAGTGAAATAAAAATAATATACTAAACTAAATTAATAAACTTAAGATAAACTACTAATAATAAACTTAAGATAAACTACTAATAATAAACTTAAGATTTAAACTATTAAAAATATTCAGGAATAATGTACAATGTAAAAAACATTATAAAACTGATAATATATATACCTAAGTATATTTAATAGTTTAAACCTTTTTATTACATCAATTTTTCTTTTATTGATAATTTAAGGTGGTGCAGTTTTCTTAAAGCATTTTAAAATACGTTTCGCAGAAATAACAGATGCTGCCACAGACGCTAGGGGAAGGTGGGGCAGTACGGGCACCCTAACTTCAAAAGAATCCTGTACTTTCTATTTTGTACCAATACAAATTATTAAAAGTGCTTCTTAAAGTAGAATATCTCAAGATTTAGATACATTATTTTTTATTATAAAATATATATTGCATTGTTTTTTATAATGCAAAGTACAATACCGCTAAAACTGTCCATTTTCCCCACCCGTGGGGCACGATTGGCATGGAGGTGGGGCACGATTGGCACGATGAATTAATGAAAAATTTATTTAAAAAAAATATTGGACGTTACTATTAAATTTGCATTTTATAGGATTGAGGATCAAAACTAAAAACCAGACGTATGTGTTATAAACTTTACTATTTATTAAATAATAGAAACAATTATTACTTTACGTATGATTAGTTTTTAAATAACAATTATGTTTTAAGTGAAGGATTATTTTTTCCAATCACTTTAAATATTTATACTTTTAATCACATTTTGACACATTTTCTTTAAATTATAATTTTTAAATAACAATTCAGTTTTATGTGAAGGATTATTTTTTCCATTCACTTTAAATCTTTGTACTTTTAGTCATATTTGATCACATATTCCTAAAATTAGCATTTATAGTACGTATAAATTAATAATACTTTACTAAATAATACTTTGTTTTAGGGAAGATCGGGTCAAATTTTGACACTTATACTGCCATTTTTGAAGCAAATATTGCCTATCACAGAGAATTAGAAATTCTAAACAATTAAGTGTTAAACTTATACCCGGTCTCCGTTATATACATAATTTACTTAAAATTAACGAGGTCTTCGGAAAACTGCACATTATTAATTGGCAATTGCACATCTCCAACTGGAACTGATTCGACAATAAATGGTTCGTACTGTCCATCAGCAGTTTGCATAAAAAATGTACTATTAACGACAGGAAGGTCATCTGAATTAACTACATGAAGGATTTGTGCATTCAATGAATCATTTGGTTTATTAGCTTGAATGAACTGGTAGTTGAAGTCAGTAAACGGTTGTCTCTTTGGTACATCAATCTTCTTCTGAACCATTTTCTTTGGTAAAGTTTTTGGCTGTTTCAATGCTACATCTGACTTAATTTTTGGTATAGCTTTCTTCTTTTCTTGTGGTTCTTTTTTAATTTTTTTATTTTTTTGCAGATTCAGTTCTTGAATATGCTCATCACTAGTTACGATAGCAGCTGTACCTCTTTTCCTGGACACTACAATTTTTTCTGACAAATGGTCGACATTTTCTTTCATATTTTGAACAACTTCATTCGATGGATTCGCTTGAAGGTCATTCGATTGTACTTGCTTATTTGACTCATTGCTTAAATTTAAAACTTGTTGAACAAGAGTAGAATTCTAAAAAATAAATTAATAAGTTATTTTGTAAAATCTATCTATTATAAACAATTAAATTTTTTTATTAGTACTTACAAGCAATGAAAGTAAAGGCTTAGCATTAGTAATGTAGGAAAGAGGGATCGTTACTACTGGTTCTAGTGAATTTGGACTAGTATCACTTGTCAAGCTAGAACATGATACAAGTGGAACATGAGATGTAGAATTGGATTCTACATTTTGGATAGAGCTGTTGTTTGAGACCATAATATTGTCAATTATTTGTTTATATTCTTTTACATTAGCAGTGGATTCTATAATTAAAAAAAATATTATTAGTTATAAATTTTTAAATGATATATTTAAAAAAAAACTTACCCGGATCACTTGAAGTTCCTGGGGATGAGCATAAATCATCATGCGGATTTTGAAACTGTGAATCAAAAATATTGACATTTAAAGGGGTTATGCCAGTTTTCTTAAATGCATTTACTGCAGTCTCAATCTTTGCTGCCTTCTGCCAAGCTCTGCCGAATATTGAAAATATATCCTTCATTTGCACTCGTGTACCACTACGTTGGAAGTGGTTTATTTCCTCGGTATAAAAAGTGCTTAGAGGTTTCATGAAGGCGACGTCTAAAGGCTGCATCTTATGTGTGCAATGAGGTGGAAAGCACAAGATGGTGACACCATTAGCTTTACCTAATTTTGACACTTCAAGATTTTTGACGTGTGTGTGGTGACCATCTAATAATACGAGTAACAGGATTGGATTAGTTACAGAGGCTCTAGAAAATATAATGAATTTCTTAAACCATTCTGTAAATATGTCTGTCTCCATCCATCCACTTTTGCGAAAAACTGCCCAAGATCCTTCTGGTTTACCTTGCAGATAGTCCTCATTCACTTTTACACGGGGGAAGATTAACATAGGTGGCATAAAGATGCCAGTCGCAGACATACAGATTTCAGCGCTCACTGTTTCTCCTCGTTCTGCAGAAGTCTTTCCTCCAACTTGTCGTCTTCCTCTTCGAGCAATGACCCTGGATCCTGACTTAGGTACGATAGAGATACCGGTTTCATCTACATTCCAAATGTTAGATGCACTAAAATGGCATTTATCTTGAACTCCTTTCAGTAGGACAAAAAACTTTTGCACTTCCTCCTGATTGAAACCATTTGCTCGGGCTTCAGATGTAGGTTCTGCCTTTCTATTCGACAGATCATGCCTTTTCATGAAGCTACGGAGCCAGTCTTGGCCTGCCAAACCTTTTTGAATAAAAACAAGATTTATTATAATTTCTATAAATTTAAGTAGTATGCTAATTATTAGACATGCTAATTAAACATTAAACATGCTAATTATTAGACCTATTAGATCTCAAGGTCTCTTACACAATGAAAACATGCAGATAATATTAATATGAGACATGATAATTATACTCAATAATATCGACGAAAAAAATGATAAAATTATCAAATTAACTATTATTTAAGTATCATGGAATGCTTAAAAGAATATTGTTTTTTATATACTACTTTTGATTAGAAAATGTGATTACTACTTTTGATTAGAAAATGCACCCTCCTCGGTGACTTTGATTGGTCGCTCTTTGACTCTCCTGATAGTAACGTGAACAGCAAATTACAGTGTTTGAGTAATAACCTTATTATGACAATTGAACAGCTAGCCCCACTCAAAACGTGTCAACCAAAATCAAAACGGCACCCCCCTTGGGTTGATGTCGAACTCGAACACCTATGTAACAAAGGTGATGCTTTACGTAGACGATGCTGACAAACAAGGGACAGTAGACTATGGCAAGAATACTTCCACGGTAGAATGGCGCTCGCAAGACGCTCGCAATGCTTTTCTTCAGGTAAAAATTTTCAAGGCTCTTGAAAGTAAGAAAGACATCTGGAGGAACCTGAAGAGCGTTGGGCTTCCGCTAAAATCCCGCGAGGACTTGCACGGCTTCTTACCAGATGAATTAAACTTCCACTTTGTGGGGGTATTTATTTCGCAGAATGAGTCTGAGGAGGACATAAACAAGATTCTCTCATAGGCCAGCGACGAAGGTTTTACCTTCATGGAAGTATCCTTTGTTGATGTAGTCGTGGCAGTTGCTCATTTATTTTCTCAGGCGAAGGGTGTAGATGGCATCCCGCAAAGTGTGGTCTAAGGCTTTCCCCTTCATTGGATATAATCTCGCCGCAATCTTTAACTCCTCTCTGTCTAGTGGAATTTTTTCCGTAGCTTGGAAAAAGGCTCATCTGGTGCTGCTTAAGAAAACAGCAATTCCATCTGCTGCTACGAACTACCGTCCCATTGCCCTTTTGAGCTTTCTATCCTAGGTCGAGGAAAAAATTGCCCATGAGCAGATATCCGAGAATTTAAAATCAAAGAAGATCCTCGATCTCCTGCGGACGGGTTTCAGACAGTACAACAGTATGGAAACAGCAATGTTAAAGTTAACTGAGGATATCAGGACTGGAATAGACTGTGACAGACTAAGTAAAAAACAATTATTGACCGCTTTGCTGATCTCTCGATAACTCGTTTTAGTCTTTTAGTGATGTTTCTATCAGTTTCTATCGAGAGAGCTTTGAATTCCCATCTTTTTCGATTCGAAATTTTAGATAAGCTTCTTCTGTACTTTTGATATATAGATATACTTTAATTCTTTTAATAGTTATACCTCAGAAACGTATGATGGAAATTCATTCAATGAAGATCCATATTGTAAGAAAATTACGTCCTAAAAGTAGAATTTGAATTATTTTTAAGTAAAGCGTCGTAATAGTAATCTAACCCTTATGCGCAACGTTGAATTATCATTCAATATAATCATTTTAATTAATTGTAATTAGAATCGAAATGATACTTACTGACCATTTAAATATTACTTTTAAATTAAGGCAAAGTTTTCCCTGTATAGTGAGGCATTTTTCGCTTCAGCATTTTTTCCTTGTACAACTCATAATCATAATACGTACATATAAATGATTCTAAAAGTATTTGAAACAATTGATATACATAATATTGGAGTTTTTTCTAGATTACTGGATTAGGTGTTATTGGTTGTGCCCGTGCTGCGTTAGCGAACCGAATATCCTACTGGCTTGATATAACTGGACCCAGTTACGCAATCGACTCAGCTTGCAGTTCTAGTCTGTACGCCATGGACCATGCCTATAAAGCAATTCGTGAAGGCTATTGCGACGCAGCAATAGTAGGCGGGGCACAGATTTGCCTTCACCCCTACACTTCTTGGCAGTACTTCAAATTAGGTACTTATAAATTATCCCGATAAAAGAAACCTTTTATAAAGATGAAGTAGGACACGCTTTAAGGCTATTCTTATATTAATTGGTAAATTATATGTACTGTGAACTAATAATGTAGCCAATTTTCATACATAATACTTATAAAATTTATAAAAGTCATAAAATTAAAGAGAGGAGGGAGGGGTATGTTTGGGTTAAACTTGATTAATCTAGTTAAAAATATTTGGGGTGTTTTTCCCAACGTGTTCTATTTATATAAACAATCGATGATAATATCCGCTGTAGTAACACACACATATATATATATATATATATATATATATATATATATATATATATATATATATATATATATATATATATATAGAAAAAATTATTATATTTAGCAAAATAAATTTTATATATTTTATTTATTGTATAATAGAGACTTTCCACCTCTTAGTGCGGCTTAAACACGCATATCTTCCTTAGACTATCCTAAGCCCATACGACTACCTTAATTCGATGGCAAAATTTTCTTGCTTTAAAACAGCTTGAGTAATTTTCATCAAAAATTATAAGGATAAAGTTTATAGCATGAAAATAAGCTAAAATTTATGCTGTTAACAAATCTTCTAATTGTCTGGTTTGCTTAAAGTATTTATCAAACTACCTAGGCAGTAGTCTTAATGTATGATTAAATTATGGCATTTAGATGAATGAAATGTTTTCGCTAGTGCATTCTTTTATTTGTTGGCAGTATGCCTAACGCCTAAAAATTAAGCTGAATGCCAGATTCTACTTATTGTTTACGAGATATATGTTGAGTTAAAGCTCAATTCATTTACAACAAGTTTTTATTAAGGCGTACTATCGGCGGACGGTCGATGTAAAACGTTCGACGAGGCTGCCGACGGCTACGCACGTAGCGAAGCCATCACAGTAGCTTTTTTGCAAAAAGCTAAAGATGCAAAGCGTGTCTACGCTACCATTATTCACTCTAAGACCAACTGCGACGGTTTCAAGGAGCAGAGTATCACCTTTCCATCTAGTCACATGCAGAGTATACTGCTAGATGAATGTTACCTCGAGTGCGGCGTATCGCCATTAGATGTCAGTTACATTGAGGCTCATGGCACAGGCACGAAAATCGGTGACCTGGAAGAGGTCAATGCTATCGATAAGGTTCTGGGGCGTAACAGGACTAAAAATTTGCCTCTCCTGATTGGATCTGTCAAGTCGAACCTCGGACATGCCGAGCCTGCTAGTGGATTAGTCTCTGTCAGTAAGGTATGCAGAACAACTAATATTAATAATTAAGAACTTATTTAGTATTTGTTTAAAAAATAAAATCTTCTATTATACTAATTTTCTTCCATTGTTTCGTTCATTTCGAGAAGATATCTTCATTTTTTGAAAATTAAACTTAATGTGGGTGTACGTACATGTGCATCAGTTTATGTGAACACGCTTAAGTGGACCGTATGTTAAAGTAACGTTATTATTAATGATACCTATTAAAACAATATCCTTTGCGTTGCTAGTTATTAATGATATTATTTCTTACAAAGATTGTACTGGCGATGGAGACTGGTGTACTTCAGCCAGACATCAATTTCAAAAATCCTCGCCAACAAATCAAGGCATTTGCAGAAGAAAGAATTAGAGTTGTATCGGATCCTACTCCTTGGAATGGTGGGTATGCTGGGATCAATGCTTTTGGTTCCGGGGGAGCTAATTGTCATATACTGCTTAAATCGAACACCAAAGAAAAGGTTAATAAAGGGGCGCCAAATGATAATTTACCACGGTTGGTGGCTATATCAGGACGATCCGAGGATGCTGTCTCAGCTATATTAAAAGATGTAAGATATTGAACAATCACATTTTAAAATGTTACTAACTCTTGCTTTTAAACTTAATACTTTCTAGTAAAATACTACTTACTAGCAACGTGCGTATTGATTTGTATTTATTTAAGAAAAATGATCTAGTTTTGCTTTTTCAAAGTGAAAGCATTGTTTTGATAAAAAAAATTTATTGCCATTTTTAATACAAAAACATATTATATGACTTGTGGAGTTGGAATAAGCCACCCCCAAACATGTTCGCTGTATTAAAGTGTGTGTGTGTATGTGTGTATATGTAAGCTCAATCCTGTGCGAATATTCCGTGGTAAACCTAACGAAATTTTGCATGGCTATTTATTATCAATATTTAGGAGGGTCTTGAGAATATTATCGCATATGATCGGAAACTTATAAATTTTTATATATTTTTTCGATATTTAAAAAATTTTTAATTTCTGTTCCTCAATAATTTTCCTAAATTTTTAATAATAATTAAAAATCCTTTATTTTGTCACTGCAAATGATGTAAAATGAGTTGTTTTTAGTTTCAATTAGTTGTTTCACCTATTTCTCGTAAATACAGTTATGACAACTTAATATTTAATTGCCTCAACAAAGCATACTCAAGTAAATAAGAAATGTTCGCTTTACTAAGATATTTCTGTCTGTGTAATTTTAACTTGCTATGAAGAAAACTTGAAATTCTCAATTTTTCTCTTCAATAATCAATTTGTAAAAACAAAGAGTATCACTAATAGTATACACTGTTCTGAGCATAGCCATAAAATATTCAAACCTCGCATTCCGATGTTTAGATTAAAGAAAAGGCTTTCAAGATTCATCAATGAATTTAAACTTTATAATTAGACCTCTCTCTTTCTGTTTTTATAACGAATAGGCATAAAAGGAAAGTAAATGAAATAAGAAAATGCATTATGCTTCAATGATGTATTTACATGCCTTCCTTACTTTATTTTTATTCCTACGTTTTCTAAATAGAATGAAATAACTTATGAACTTATTGTGTTAGTATTTTTCGTACCTGTTTTTATTTCCAAGCATAAATATGTGCGATACTAATATTTTATACAAATCGATACATCGATACATTTTTCACGACCTGCAACTTAATGTTACTATTATTTAAAAACATTATGTTTATTGATGTTTCCTTTTAAAAATATAAATAAGGCTGAAATAATTATAATGGCAAGTAATTTTGAAAACAGAATAATTTATAAGGCCAGATAAATTATGATGCTCGGCAAAATAATGTCCAAAATATTATAAAGCCCAAAAATTTATGACGCTTAAATATTGATAAGACTTAAATAACTATAAGACCCAATAAATTATAATGATCAAAATATTAGAATGACCAAAAGAATATTAGGCCCTAAAAATATAAGGCCCTAAAAATATAAGGCCCAAAGAACTATGAGTCCCAAAAATTATAAAAACAACAAAATTGTAAGATCCAATAAATTATAATGACCAAAATATTAGAATGCTCAAAAAAATTTAAGGCCTAAAAAATGTAAGGCTCAATAAATTATAAGGTCGAAGAACTATGAGGCCCAAAAATTATAAAAGGCAACATTTTAAAACCCAATAGCATTAGCCGGAAAATAGCATTTTTTAAACTCGGTGCGCGAAACCCGATTTCTCATGCTTGTTTGTCGTGTGCGAAATACACAATTATCGCATTTTAAGCAAGCAGTGTAAGTGTCTTTAAATGCGGTAATCGGGTGTTTCTTACATGTCAGACTAGCAGGAAAAATCGAGTTTTCCGCACTCGTTTAAAAAAGTACGCAACGGTTCGCTACGTTCGAGCGACAAACTACACCCGTTCGAGAATCGCCTGCTTTGCGCACTAGTTGCGTAATGTACTATTATAAAATTATTCATTTTTTTAAATTCTATGCAGCTTGAAAGTAAGCCAGTCGATGTGGAATTCGTTAGACTGTTACATGACATTCACTCGGAAGACATAAACGGTCACCTCTACAAAGGTTACACGATTCTGCCACCAAGAGGAGTTACCGATACTCCAATAAGAAATATCAAATCTGCTATTGGAGTAAAAAGGCCCATTTGGTTTGTATTCTCCGGAGTGGGATCTCAATGGCCTGGAATGGGTATGAAAACTGTATGCGATTAATAATAGAAATTATATATATATGTAACGAATTTATATACATAGAATAAATAACATTGCCATTATAAATTTTATAGGAGAAGCCTTGTTACGTATACCAACATTTTTGGATGCTATAAAAAAATGCGACGCAATTCTTCAACCTCATGGTATTGACATTTTTTATATAATTGCGAATAAAGATGAAACGGCGTTCAATAATATTTTAAACATATTCGTTGGAATTGCTGCCATTCAGGTAAAACTTTATTGTGCCTTTGTAATAAGATAGTGATCAAATTTTATCCTTACAAGCTGCATGTTTTTATCAAAATCTTTGCAACACACACCTATTTTAACTAATTTGCTATCATAAATTATCGTAGAAAAAAATTATATTTCTTCCAAATATGATATAACAGTATTTGATATGTAAAATAGAGAATCGGTAAAGATAAAAGTTATTCACCCGCATGAAAATAAAAGCGTCTGCTTATGGAGACATATTTTTATAGATTGGTTTAGTAGACGTTTTGCAAATGGTTGGTATTAAACCAGATAATATAATCGGTCACTCCGTCGGAGAGTTGGGCTGTGCATATGCCGATGGCTGTTTCACCGCTGAGCAGACGATCATGTCTGCTTATTTACGAGGTTTAGCCTGCATCAAGACAAATATTATTCGAGGTTCTATGGCGGCCGTCGGTCTCGGTTATCAGAAACTTAAAGACATGTGTCCTCACGACATCGTAGTAGCCTGTCACAACCATTCAGAAAGTGCGACCATCAGTGGACCCGCAGAGTCTATGAAAAACTTTATTACTGAATTACAGGTAAATGGGAATAGGGAAGTTTAGCATGCTATTATTACTTATGTCAATGTAACTTATTTGAAACATAAATATATATATTCTGAATGTAATTACATCTAGGCAAAGGAAATCTTCACAAGGGAAGTTGCTTGCAGCAATATACCATTTCACAGTCGTTACATTGCTCCAGCTGGATCAAAATTTCTTGTTTATCTGAAGAAGATCATTCCCAATCCAAAGCCTCGCAGTTCAAAATGGCTGAGTACTTCAGTGCCGATCGATAAATGGGACACCCCAACAGCTCGATTTTCGTCTCCGGAATATCACACGAACAATCTCCTCAATGCCGTATTGTTCGAGGAAACCACGGCTCTAATACCGAGGGATGCGGTCACTATTGAAATCGCACCGCACGGTCTTCTTCAGCCTATTCTTCGCAAATCTCTCGATCCTAACGTGGCGAATATTGCGTTAACACAACGACACAATAGGGATAACGTGGAAGTTCTTCTCCAGGCTCTCGGAAAACTGTTCAATCTAGGATTTCATCCTCAATTGGGTGAACAAAGAATTTGTTTACACTAACTACTTTTATTAACTATTTTTTTGTTACTCTTTTATAAATACTACTTCAAAATACTCATGTAGAAGACGAAAAAGGTAAATATAATGCATCTATTGCTTTCTTAGCTAACATATATCCACGCGTGGAGTACCCAGTCAGTCGTGCAACACAGATGATTTCGCCGCTAATCAAATGGGAACATTCCGATGATTGGTTCGTAGCCTCTTACAAGTGTCAAGAGAATACCTCTTCCGGCGAGAGAATAGTCAAAGTATCACTGTCGGACAAGGACTACGAATTTATAGCTGGCCACGTTATCGACAATCGAATTCTTTTCCCAGCAACGGGCTATCTTACGCTCATTTGGAAAACTTTTGCTATGATGCAAGATAAGTTCTACACAGAAATTTCAGTTGTTTTTGAGGACGTAAAATTCATAAGAGCTACTGCAATTCCTAAACATAATGAGATTGAGTTTACATTGACGATTCAAAAAGGTTAGATAGCATTTTAACATATTTAATCTTCTTAAATATATCATTTCATTTAATTGGTACTTTGCATGATTTTCAAAAATGCATAAATGACTTAGAAAATGGTTCATTGTTGACAGTAAAGTATTTTTGCGAATTTCTTGAACTCGAATTTATTGAAAAAAATCATTTATATTTGCGATTTTGAATTTAGTCGATATTTGGCGTCACGGTGGTATAATTGTGGAAATATATTACGGTAATATGATTAAACGTAGAAATATCTCACGGAAAATATTTCTAAACAAAACAATACGGCACATATCCTTTATAATTTTCGACCAGGAAACCAATAGTGTTATTAGATTTTGGACCCGACATATTTTTAAGGTCCATTTACGGCCCAACTTCATTTTTTCAAATCAGAACATATTTTCGAAATTGTTGCGCAAGGAACTTTTACTCAAATCAGGCATGAAATAGCCTGTTTTGTATGCCTGCAAACAGGTTGGAAAATTACGCATTCTAAGCGAGTTTGATCAAAGTATTGAGAAATATCCATTTCTCACCCGAAAAGAGGTTTGTTTCAGGAATGAAATGGATATTGTTAAAAATCCCGTATAAGTACCGCATCACACTTTAGTTAAAAAAAAAGTACGGCGCGTAGCACGGGAAGAAAAGCTACTTTAGACTCGGGTGAGGTTTTTACAGCATTCGTCTTAGTCTCGGGCGCCTTCGACGTTATTGACTCCGAGTCATGCTGCACACCTCACCCTCGCTATATATAGCTCATTTTCTCCACTGGATGCACAAGGTACTATGAGAATTTAGTTACAAAGTAAGCTTCAATGTAAATAGTTTCACTTAACCGACTATAAGTTTGGTAGACCTAAGAGTTTTGACATTTAACAGGCCTCAACATATCCATAAAACTATAAACATAATAAACATGTTATAACATTTTTTTTTGTCAAATTCAATGGAGTTCCCCCTTCAGAGGGCCACCTAAGTTAAAATGATGAAAAAATCAATTTTTTTTATTCGTATATTTGATAGGAAATTTCCCGTAAAATTCGCTCTTGTAACCTGTTTCGCATAATTCGTATTCTATCCTAAGTTGTAGGAAAAATAGTGACAACATGTTATATAGCGGATTTTATTAATATTACGTTTTATTTGACATATTTGTACATTAGTCCTTACATTCAATCTATTTCAACTTTGATACATAAGAAAGTATATCATTTAATAACAATTTTACAAATAACGTATTCTTATTACTATAAAAAATGTCGAATAAATTCTCGAGTTGCAAATAATTTAAATAGAAAATAAAATATTTTTAATTAATTACCAATTGAATTGTTTAATGAAATATTACTTGGTAGGTACTATTAATAAATTTGATTTTTTTCATGTCGAAATTAGAGATAAAAAATATTAAAGTACGTTTTATTTACAATGGTTTAATAGATAAAATTAAGTTTATTGCTCTACATAATCTTCAAAAGATTTTAAATTACCGCTCGTTGTAGCGCTGATGGAAAACGCAGTTCCTGAAGTACCGACCGATTATCTCAATTTTCGTGTAAACATGTTCTGATACTTCTGCTCTATAGTAGTGTAACCAACGAATATAGACTTGTATAGAAGAACAGTTGTAATGGAGCGCTGGGGGATCGAAAGTGTTAGTTCAGCGCTCTCCGCGAGATGTCGCCATGACACATTTCTTATCGTTCTCTCTCTCTCGCACTTCCGTAATGCGCACATGCTTAGTAGGAAGATCATCCGTGGCGGCGCCAAGTGGCTGGGTAACATAACTACCGCTTCGTTACCCACGTTTTGATCCCCGATTCGTAACCGTTCTTCTATATAAGTCTATATTCGTTGGTGTAACCATCAACTTGTCATATATTGTAAATGTAAATAAAAAACATCTACAAGTAAATTATTTATTATGGCGTGCTATGGTAGTCAGATAAGTATCATAGTTTATTAGTATATTATTTTAATAAAAACACTTTTCTTAAAGTACTTATTTTTTTCAGAACAACACTAATAACATCTGGCTGGATAAAGGTTATTTTTTAGGGCAATCTTTGCATTGAACATCTAATCATACATATATTTAATGATCATTTAAAAATAATTTTATTTAACTATTAAGATATTGTAATGATAACAATTTCATTCTTTATATTGGCAGAAGTAGTAAGGCACTAAGATCTACTATACCCGGGTCATAAAAAATTAAAAAGAAAGTATATATTTTGAGTCGAAAAGTAAAGCAACTAGTATTAGAAACTTAAAGTGAGTAATGTTGAATGTAATTACATAATTATTAAGTTAAATCTTCACACTCACTTTTCTCATTGTTTGTAATTTTATGATTTCAGCTCGCTTACCGCAGGATTTCTCAGCTTATTCATGATGAATCGACTTGTCTAAGTTTGAGTGAATGTTACATATGTACTATATACACAAAAATACATTTTATTACCAACACTAAATATTAAAACTATATAACAAACTCTATATAATAAAACACTATATACACAAAAATACTTTTATTATCAACACATGTGTGTCTAATGATTTGAAATAATTATCTTTTTAGAAACGTGTTCCGGAAAACTCTAAAGATACTAATGAAAAGCAGTTTAAGACTTAGTACATCGAAAAATATGCACTATCAGCTTCAAAAAGCTGCAGTAAGTGAAAAAAAAAGAAAAAAATCCAGAGTTTTAATTAATGGGCTGTAGCGAAGACCCTTTGTAGCTAGATAAACCATTTTGGGGTTATAAAGTCTCATATTATATGTACATTTCAGGTATTAAAAGATACATTTAGGTACTAACAATAATTTAGTTATAAATTAATTAATAATTTGCTAATAAACATATTATTGCTTTTTTCAGGATTTAACTCAGGTCGGTCCCCTTAAATGAGTTTAATAGGATATTGTGTACCAAGGACGAAAAAAGGTATTTTTGACCGAGTATAGATTTTGCAGTACAAGTGGTAGTTGAGTGCGTATCGCAAGCCGAAGACGAATAATGCAAACAAACGAGGTCAAAAAGCCATGTCGCCCGTGGTGGACACCACATATTTTGTAATACATGTACGGATTGTTGCGTTTTTGTATGCCTTTGAAGCAGACTAAAGTTGACCGTTTTGCGACACGTCAACCACACGCCTATTAGAGTAGAAAATTAGAAAGTCTTATACGCCCGCTTTTTGCGGGCGCAAAAAGTCTTTTGTACAGTGGGATCTCGATTCTGCGAAGTCCTCGGGACCGACTTCACAAAATCGAAGCCTAATCGCGTAGCGCTTTCCCCAGCCGTGCGACTCCCCACCTTGCGGTACTACGCATGCTAAATGCGGGCGTTACTCCCCGCCACACCGCAGATGCCGCCGCTTACCCCCGCCGTCAACTACTCTCGCTTTACAATTAGAAAAGACCTATATTGTGCGTGTAGACCTATCTCACGCTTTACAATTAGAAAAGACCTATATTGTGCGTTGCGATTAAAAACGTACTATCTTTTTTGAGGTTGTTTTGTAGGCTCTATTCGATGTTAAAAATTTATTATAAAATGATTTAACACCTCACTTTTAATGACGCGAAGATGATAATCTTAAATTAGTAGTATTAAAATGTCAATAAAAGTAATAATTTAAATTATCTTATTATTATTATATGACCTGAAAGTTAATGTAAGAAATGACCTCAAAAAGATAGTACGTTTCTAATCGCAACACGCAAGATAGGTTTTTTCTAATCGTAAAGCGTGAGATAGGTATTTTCTAATCGTAACGCATAAGATAAGTCTTTTCTCTTAGGACCTATCGATAAATTCTCATTTGACAAAAATTAAGTTGGACCTTAAATGTTCTTTAAATTAAATAATTCGCGCAAAATTCAAAATCAAATATATAAATAATAATATTTTCTTCGATAAATTCCAGTTGGAGAAATGCTAAAAAATACTTAACAATTAATAATGAACCATTCTCTAAGTCATTTATGCGTTTTCGAAAATCATGGAAGGTACCAATTGTTAAAATTATATAACAATCGAGCATTTATTGTTCAATTTTCAGAAACTGGAACCTTTTCGATATGCGAAGGTGGCGCAGCTATAGTAACGGGCGTTGTGCGCGAGACGACCAATCCCGAAGCAGAAAAGATAAAGGTCAATATACCCGTGAATTACGAGGATGAGACTGTGACTTTTCACGATGTCTACAAAGAACTTAGACTTCGCGGATATTACTACAGAGGCTTGTTCCGTAGTATAACTAGATCGACGATAAATGGTTCCAAGGGTCACATATTCTGGCATAACAACTGGGACGTTTTTATGGACAATATGCTACAGATGCGAATCTTTGGCAAAGATACACGAGCGTTGTTAGTACCTACGGATATAAAAAAACTCACGATTGATACTGCCGCTCATCTTGGTCAAATTAAATTGAACGAAATGAAAACAGGTGAGTAATACTATTTAAATATCTATTGCTAATTCATTCGAATTTATTTCCAGCAAATAATGATTGTTCCGATACTTTAATAATTCTATTTTTATATGTATTTATTTATTTATTTATTTATTTATTTATCGACCAATCCATCCATCCATCCATCCATCCATCCATCCAATTGTCAATAATAAATTTTGCAACACTATAATTTATTTATTTATTAATCAATAAACGGGCTATGTAGTCCTTTACAATAGTAAATATAAGATTAAATTTGTTGGTTCAAACAGTCACGGACTGATTCCTTAAATTTTAAACTGATCACATTGTATCGACAGTAAAATGCAATCCCTCGGTTCCGTTTAGAGAAGGGAAATACAAAAACCCAAGTAGACAAAATCTAAAGTATTGAGCAACGTAAGTATAATAAGAAAGTTACAGAGTAGCAGATAAACAGATCGACTAGAACGAGCTACAGAAACTGTATATTAAAGATTTGACCCTTGATTTAAAAATATCAATAGAGGATTAATTTCTGATATCTGCAGGAATAGAATTCCACCTATGCTTCACTCTATTTAAGCAGGAGTTAAAATTATAGTTCGTTCTAGAATCACCTTCCTCAACTTCACGAGGGTTACATAGTGTATATGGTATTTGTCGCCGTACTAGGGCAGTACTTGATATGTCTGAGTCCATGGTTCTGTTCATTCGTTTGAAGGCTAGAATGCAGTCATGATATTGATGCAAAGATTTGATCGAACCAATATTTAATTCCCTAGCTAATTCATCATATTCGTGATCAAATCGATGCATCGGCCGATCCATTTTGTACGCAGCATATCGAAGAAACCTGTGTTGGCTTGACTCGAGCATCTTCATCTGAATAGCAGTATATGGAGACCAAATTTGCGAGGAATAGATAACGTATGGCAACACTAGAGAATTATACAAATATGTGATAGATGCAATATTGGAAAATTGAGAAGTGGAACGTTTAATGAAACCAATCATTTTTGATGCCATGGAAGATATGTAACTAATGTGGTGTTCAAATGAGACTCGAGTCAAGCCAGATACCCAGATCCTTAATTACGTAAATTCTTTGTAACTGAACGCTTTCGATGAAATAATCGAACAGCAACGGACTCCGTCTTCTGCTGAATGAGATTATAAAACACGTAGAAGTATCGAGTCGGAGCCTGCAGCCGTCCGACCACTCCACTAGCGCCTTCAGGTCCAACTGTAGGTACCTAGCATCAGCTTCAGATTTTATGATAGTGTAGAGCTTGAAGTCGACAGTGTACATTATGACTTTTATATTTTTAATTTCATGACTAGGTCATTTATATAAACACAGAATAACAAGGGACCAAAGTGAGAACCTTGGGGAACTCCCGACTGAACCGCTACAGTTTGCGAAACACAATTATTAATTCTAACAGCAAAACTTCGACCACTTAAGTACGACTTCAACCAATTTATTAAATTACCCCGAATACCTAAATTCCATAACTTGTCTATGAAGAGATCATGAACTACTGTGTCGAAAGCCTTGGAGAAGTCCGTGTAGATGGCATCCATCTGGCACGAACTCTCCGAGGCCTCCGTCAGGTCGTTATTAAACACTAAGAGATTCGATAAAGTAGATCTACCTTTAATGAAGCCATGCTAGTCCCTGGAGAGATGTACCAGAAAATTATCAATCAAAACGTTAGTAATTATAGCATCTAATAATTTAGACAATGTACCAAAAATGGAAATGGGCCTATAATTTCTCACATTCCGCCTGACGCCATTTTTATGGACATGCAGAATGTAAGAAAACTTCCAAGGCTCTGGAAAAAGACCTTCAGTAAGTGATTGATTGAAAATTTGCAGCACCGGCGCTTCAAGTACATTCCAACATCGCTTTAGAAAATAAGGCGGTATAACCTCCGGACCGGTATTAGCATTATCCTTTAGCCTAAGTATCTCACACCTAGCCATTTCACTAGTGACAGTAATATGAGATAAAGCCTCCCCCTCAGAGTCAAGAGCACCGGCCGCGCTGTTACTATTGTTATACACATAAGCGTTATCCTTGTAAGTAGACTCAAAAAAACTAGCAAATATGTCAGCGCTCTCGAGGTCTGACGAGGAGGCTTCGTCATCATAGTACAGGTTACCAGGAATCCTATCGCTAGAATTTAGTGATTTAACATAAGACCAAAAGACACAAAGGTTCCTCTTTAGATTACTTTCAACCGATTGTATATAAAGCCTATATTTTAACCTAGATAACCTAATGCAGGAAGCTCGAAGCCTCTTAAACTCAATATAATCACAAAGCAAACGAGAGATCTTCCATCGACAATGCGCTTTCTTCTTATCATTAATCGTACATTTTAATTAGCGAACTATGACAGCGGTCATACCATCGGGGATATGAATCGGGAGCCTCAGAGGTGTAGGGCACAAACTTATCAACAACATCATCGAGGACTTCATATAGTATTTAAGACTATTATCGGAATTGCCACTACCCATCAGGGGGTCCCAATTCACCTCCCGGAGGGCATGGTTGATACTATCATAGTTTGGTTTAATAAAATTGCGCTTTCTGAGAGACGTAATATTCACTTGAACCGTAGTCTTGGCAGTGAAGAGGCCTGGAAGATGGTGCTCGTCCGTTGAAACCAGCTGATCTACTACATCATGAGAGACGAGTCCTGGCGGAGCGAACAGGAGGTCCAGACTGTATCCCTTGCCATGGTGGGCAGGATATACTTGAATCAGATTGAGAAGAGACATGGTGGCACAAACAGAGGCAGTACACTCTCTCTCTATCATCAGGGCACATATAACCAGTCTGAGAGAAGCAGAGAGCGCAAATATCGATTGAGGCCTAATGTAGACTAGACCAACAATTATTTTTGTAAACTCGTTAGGAGAAACTTTAAGAAACAAAAGATCGACCTTGGTTCTCACCGGTATTATGTTGACAAAAATGTGGTTCTTGATGGCCACCAAGACTCCTCCACCTCTGGACGCACCTGCTCTGGACATGTCCCTATCATCTCTGTATACTGAGTAACCCTCGAGACCAAGTTGACTGGAATTGGTACTTGAAAGTAACCACGTCTCTGAGAAAGCGATGACATTTGGCAAGGAACAAGAATTGTGAAGATTAGTTTTTAATTCCAAAAGCCTCTCTGCTGTTTTTAAAGAGTGAACATTCTGGTAGTATAATGAGAACTCCGTACTAACCACCTTAGCTAGTTTTTTGCAACCTTTTTTTGATCCTCTTTTTGATCCTTGACGAGTGTAGCTGTTCCATTCACATATGTTGCCTTTAATTTAGTTTTGGGGTGATCCTTGTTATGCGCAACCGACTCTATCTTCAGCTTTTTAAACTGGTCCCTCTGAGCCTTAGTGCGATCAGCAAACACTTGTACACCTGGTGGGAGACGTTCCCAGTTCCTGAGTACTCTGCCCACTTGATCGCTGGATACCATTCTGATAAGAATGGGAGGTGGAGAATTCTCTCTTATGGATTTGGAGAATCTATGTACAGAGATGTAATCAAGGTTGACATTCTCAATGACTTGCAAAACCTGACGAACAATAACTATATCCTGTTGATTGGCATCTAGAGAGAGATTATACAGAATAATGTTCCAGGATCTATGAAGACGGTCTTGTAGTTCGGCAGCCATAGATTCAACTGATGCCTCAGATGGACCCTTGTTGGCCACAGGACCAATGGGTAACTCCGCCGCACCAAGCTGTCCTGTCAACTCACTCAACTTCCAATTAGCAAGCTTTCGGAACTAACAGACTAGTTTACTCGAGTCACCTGAGATTTCCTCCAGGATTGGTGAGTGCGCTCTCGATGAATTGCCAGAGTCCGCTTGAATGGAAACATCAAGATCCTGACGTGGAAGGGCATAGTGCAGATCAGATGTTGAGAGGATCTTCTTATTTTTCACACAACATTTAAACCGGTCCATGGCATCCATAACTGCTCTACCAGGTCCAGCATAAGAAGTGTGAAACAGATTTGAGCACGCGTCACCAGAGTAGAAAACACCTGCAGTGACTTCTTGGTGACTATGAGGACAAATTTTTACCTCATTCATGTTGACAATTACAGCCACCGAATGAGCAGAATGAACTACACTTGTGCTAAACGAGGATAAGAACTCCGCTTACCAATCTCAGTGACGCAGAGTATTCAGAAGCAACAGCGAGCCGAAAGCGATCTCGAAGCACACTATATCTGCGTGACTCGGTACTAACGAAGAGAGAGTAGGCTGGCGATATAATTTACAGGTTAGGCTGCACACTCATATAGGCCGCAAAACAAAACGGCATGGAGTATCCCCGTAAAGAGAATGAGCACGAGAGATAGTCCAACCTTCACGTTCACTCCTCTAAATAAAATGTAATACTCCTTTCGCACAGAACAATAACTGAAAGACTATCGTGATGCACAGCACCGGGAGAGAGAAAAAATGCGCGTGATATGAAAGTCTGCTTACATGCCCACTGCCCCATAGATCAACCATCACCATAGAAATTTATAACCTACACCGTTGCGTTTAAAATACAGCAATTTAAAGCTATGTAAATAATTAGATCGATGCGTGAAAAAATCTATTAGGTCCTTCAGATAGAGAACAAGAAAATAATAGACACGCATTTTTCTTTTTCCATAAAAATCAAAATTATAAAAGTTACAGTCGTTTGAAGTTTACGTATTGTAGGGTAAAATTGGTAAGATGACTGGGAAATAAATAAATGATACTTATTTATATTAAAGGAAATAAATAAGTGTATTAATAAATATCAACAAATGGGTCGTGGATTACGATTAAAAAATAGACCATATATTAGTACATGTACTTTACAAATAAACAGAGGAACGTTAACTCACACATACTACGCATACAAATCTTCTTTCTTCCTTTCTTCGACGATGAATATTAGTATATTAACTTGATATTAATACCCAAAATTTAGGGTGATGTAGACAGCAGATCTGCGTTAACATGAATCCGTCCCTCGGATTCATGCGGTTTTATGAGGCAAAGAAATTATTCAGCTTCTGCGCTGATGAAGTAATTGAAGTGTAGAGGATTGCGAGCGAGCCAACGGCTCGCGCCGCGAGTGAGAAAAACGTACTTCCTCTTCACACTGTGGTGTGTCGCGATCGAGTCCTTAGTTTCGGCAATTATTCATCTCTCGTCACATTTCTCCCACTTCTTCACTTTACTTCAAAGGTTTGTCGCTAAATTTTCTTTTTCTCTGAATCCTCTCATATATTCTATTACAGTATTTTCGATGTATACCTATAGGTATACGTATTCACGCCAGTGGCGTCACGCGCGCCAACCTCCTGTATCTGCTTCAATTTTTAAATAATTAAAAAATAAAAAAAATATTTGTTTATTATTTTTTATTCTCTATGTGATGGACCTAATGATTTTTCATTTTTTTTTATGCAAAGTCCCAATTATAACAATACTTTACTGTTAATAAAATAATTTAAATTTAGAATGTTTACTTTTATTGCTACAAATAAATAATTTCATATTTATTATTTTTTAAATCCATGACTTCTTCAAATAATAGAAAAGGTTTTATATACATATTAAATACTTTGAATATAAAAAACTTTCACAGTATGTACGAGAAAAATGTAATTTTTATACAATATAAACAGTTTAAAAATAGAAATATTACTAAAACATTATTACTTTTGAAATCTGATTCACTATTTCCTATTTAATAAACAATAATATATTGAGTATGGAGTTTATGAAACAAAAAAATTATTCATAAAATGAAAGTAAAAAAATTCTAACCTCTTATACGTATGATATATTACTATTACTGTAACTTGCATAGGCATGTACTTACACATTGTTAATGAGTGAATAGTTACAATTTAGAGTACCGCAAAATCATATATCATAAATTAGAGTTGTGTTCCTAAATTAATTTTTATTAATTTCCGATACTCAAAAGTTAAAAGTTCCAGAGAATTGCCCATATAAAATACAAATGTAAAATACAAAAACATATATGCATTGTGACATATTGGAGTCCGAAAAAAAAGGGGACACATTGTCTTTAAGTACAAGGAAAGGAAGAATTAAACAATCATATTATTTCTAAAATACAAAAATAATTTACCTTATCGATTCCAGAATATCGTAAAATATCGTAAAATAAAGAAATCATTCCAAAACAAAAACGGATCGATGAATCTCAAAATTTCTTTTCAATTCAGAATGTTCATTAAAAATGAAAAAAATGAGCCTAGGTTTACAAAAAATGACAGCGCCGTTCTAGAGATAGAGGTTCTAGAAAAGATAGGTTATTGTATGCGCTTACAAATCCAAAAAAATTAATGGATGATATTATTTCAAACATACCAAAAAACACGAAAAACTGAAGCCCAAAGATTAAAAAACCGCTAAGAAGCAAACATACATACAGCCCCCTTCTTTAAAAAAAAACATATTAATTGAGCCCTGAAACATTAATTTTGACCGTGAATGTTCAAAATAATCTTCATCCACATCCGTCCACGCACACACACATACACACACGCGTGCACGCACGCACACACTCACACATCCACACGGATATTTTCTAAGAATAGTGTATTTCGATGCCTTATGTCTCAAAACATGTTTCAAACATGTTTTTAGAAAAACTATTTTTTTGAGGAAGAAAAAATAATTATTATTAAATAACTGATTTACAGTAGAGGCACTGATCCACAATGAGGTCCGTAACGGTATCTTTGAAGGCACTTTTTATCACTCTCCCTTGGTACTAGAATGAGAGTAAAATTTTATTTAATTCACGTTGTTGTGATGTAAAAAACTTTTGGCAGTTTTAAATAAGGTTTACGGGCACAAAGGTGGCGACAGCCGAGGCACACTTTGCATTGTTTACATATGAAATTCTTTTATTTTAATTAAAAATGAAAGTGCAAAAGTGGTTGACAGCTCTGAAAAAAAGCTCTCTAAACACTGTGAATTTGAAAGCTTTGCATTTTCAGACAAAAACGGAATTTTATCTACAGCACAAAAGAACATCAAAGTGTCATAGTACATAATTATCATGCCAGTACGCATGCATAATGTATAATATACTTGCACAAGCATGTAATTGCACCAACAGCATATTCTTTCACATTTAGACTTTATATTTATACGTTTTACCACCACAATAGAAATTATATGTACCCGCGAACCTTATTTTAAGCTCTTATTTATTCCAATGGTTGTTTTAGAAGTAATAGATAGAAAACCAAAAACCCATCTGCGGAATAAATATAAACATTCTGAGAAAAAATGAAACAAGTAAAAAAGTTGTGGCATAATACATTTCTTTTAAAGAGTAATATGGCGCTGAGACTAGCTTCGAAAATTATAATAATGTCCCGTGATACACCAAGTGAAGGATAAATATTCTAGAAAAGCTTCCCCTACGAGGAAGTAAAAGAGTTTCCAGATTTTTCCAATTCAGCCTAATTTCTAATTATTTTATCTTCTAATTTTTATTTATTATATATACAAAATGATTATTTGCTTACAATATATTCATGAATACTCGAATAATTCTATGAATAATTATACGAAAGCCAAACAATAAATTGGTCTTTTATAAACGATAGAGAATCCAATTGTAAAAAATAATTATTTGCTGAAATTAATAATGAAAGACCATTAATGTTTTGAAAATATTCGCCTCCTGTATTATAGAGGAAAAATTCTTCAAATAATTACAGTATCCTGACATTTATATTAAGAAAAATTAATATTTTATACAAAATATGTTAATAAAATAAAATATACTCACTTATTTCAGAATTTCCAGTATTCGTCAATACACTTCATGACGTTGTTGTAAGCGGTGGTGTGGAAATTCGTGGTCTAAAGACTAGATCAATCTCTATCAGAAAACCTATTAGAGATCCTATTCTGGAAGAATACAAATTTGTTCCGTTCGCTGATAGAGCAGAAGTAAGTCTCTGTGACATTGCTAGACTTTCTACTCAGATTAGTGCAGAAAATCACTTCGGTATTAAAGTGAAGGTGCTTGAGTTTATCGAAGATGCTGATCAAATACCATTTAATGCTCTTTTATCTCCCTGGCTTTCTGAGAGTTTTGGTGATATGCCTTTGGTCCAAGCTGACATCAGTATTGTTAGTACAAAATACAAATTTGAAGATGGTACTTTACCAACAAATATATTTGTGGTCGATCCAAAAAAGCTGAAAGCTGATGCAAGTGCTCATCTTATCGTCGGTTATCGATTATTAACAAATGATCGCTCAAAAGATTTAGATTTATTGCTTCCGGAATTGAAACAAAGCGGATTTGTATTGACACGTGAAAAAGTTGAAGATGTGAAAAACGTGGAACAAGTTGCCCAAGTTAACGGATTTTATGTCATTTTAGAAAAGAAATCTGGAAATGAGATATTTGTTCTTTTAAGGAAGCAAGACAAATTAAGAAAAAGAGCTTTAGTAATTCACGTAATCAATGAGAAATTTGATTGGGTAGAAAAAATGCGAAAGACAATGTCAGAAGAGTTAGAAAAGGAAACTGCTGGAATCACAAGAATATTCTTCGTGGGGCAAAGCGATTTTGAAAATGGTATATTGTCTGAAATTCAAAATGATCCAAATTAAACATTTTTATTAATTAAATATGCTTATTCTTATTTTTAGGCTTGATTGGTCTAATAAAATGTCTAAAACTGGAACCGGGCGGAGAATTGATTCGCGGAATTCTGATTCAAGATCCCAATGTTCCTGATTTTTCCTTGAAAGATCCTTTGTATCTTAAACAAGTGAATAAAGACTTATCAATATCTGTTCTACGTGAAAATGGCGTCTGGGGTAGTTACAGACACTTGCCTCTACCACCATTGAAACCGAAGCCAGTACGACATATTTGGCTGAATCAAATGATACGCGGCGATCTACATTCATTAACTTGGCTTGAAGGGCCGATTCAGCTTGGTTACAGAAACAAAGATCTCATCCACATCGTTTACAGCCCCATCAATTTCAAGTAAATTTCTTAATATGAATTTTATATGGAGCATGCGGTTAGTTGAATACGCAAAATATATCCAAAAATTTTCCGGTCCCACTAAATATGAGGTATCGTCCCAATATTACATATGAACTACGTATTATATATTTAGGGGGGGGGGGGGGGCGAACGAATCTACAACCTTTTTTATGTATTCAGATTATGCAATAAATTCGGGTAGCCCGATGAGATTCGATATCTTGATGAATTCGAGTAATCCGACTTTTTAAGGTACCTGATAAGGGTTTCCTAAAAAATTGGCAATCCGACCCAAATAGGAAAAAAATCCTGATCCGGTTCGAGTCGTGTTTTTTGGGTACCCATCCCGCGCAGCTCTAGTTGACAGTCATTTTACTATATTTTCCATTCACAGAGATGTCATGCTGACTACCGGTAAACTTGCTGTTGAGTCAATTGCCGACACTAGACAAACCCAGGAATGTATAATTGGAATTGAGTACTGCGGGATTGACACATCAGGAAAACGAATAATGGGTATGGCTGACAGTCGATGCATGGCGAATCTTTGCATTGCTGATCGTGAATTATCTTGGGAGGTTCCCGACAATTGGAGTTTGGAAGAAGCCGCTACTGTACCGCTTGCCTATGGAACATGTTATTACGCGCTGTACTTAAAAGGTGATTTATGAATTAAGCTTTTCACGCTACTAAAATTAAGAATTTATTAAATTTATAGCATAAAAAAATATAAAACTATTTAAAACTTAATTTTACAAATATTAACTTAAATTTTTTATTTCAGAATTCATGAATAGCCTTAATGCTGTTGATTAAAATTTTCCCTTGAATGTATATGAATTAGAAGTTTAAGTACCGGTAAATCTAGAGTGGCACAATTTTCAATAGAGTCTTAAATTGTTAATCTTGGTATTCGCTATGTGCAATATTAATGTCGCCATCTGGATCAACATATGCTTTTAGTCAGATTCGCGCCTTTTTGCACCATGGGAGGAGACAAATTCGTTTTTCATGTCCCTCTAATAGAGTTATGTTTTACTCTAAATACAGAACATTTTTTTGCTACCTTTCTATTTTTTTTAAATGAAAGTTATCTTATTTCATTCAATAGGGACAAACTAATAGCAAATAAAAAAGATATTAGGATAGAAGAATAGTTATGTAAGTTATTGAGAATAATAATTTTGAACCAACTCTGGTGTAAGGACTTTACACGAGAGAAAGTCCATTCAACATCTGTATATTGATTAAATACTTAATTGAACTATGCAGTATTGATATTTATTAAATTAAATTTACAACCACTTTTATTACTTCTATCAATCTTAACTTTTCGAAAAAAATTTTTTTTTTGTTCAAGCGGATTGGATGAAACAACAAATATTTATTGCAAAAGAGAACATGTTATATTAGCACTACAGTACAATACAATGTAATTTATCTTTAATGCCATTTTTTATATAAATAATGGGTGATCAAACTTAGGAGCACAAATCATGCCGTATCTTCCCTACTGATTTTTAAAGTGAAAATTCACTCTTATTATAGTAAAACTTGACTTTAATAAAATCAAATTTTGACATTCAGTTTCTTCAAAATTTCACCTTTTTTAAAGAGACATTTCACTATATAGTAAGTTACATTTTATTATATAATAACAACGTAAACATTACAGAGTTTATTCTCTCCGAGCATGCGCATAAGGTGAAAATCCGACAGCTTCTGTCTTTGCTTCTTGATTTAGGCGATACGACATCTATAGGGGGACCTGAACATATTTGAGAAGGGGGCGTAAAAATTTACTTTACGACCACTATAGCGAGTGTAAAATAATGTTTTCCCACTAATCTTTTATCGCCCGCCGGTAGGAAAACTGTCATTTAGTCTCGCTTTTATTTATTACCTAACATTGTATCGTTGTCTTAAAAAGAAATCCTAAAGTTGGCCTTATTTTATTATGATTTGACCGACAGGTATCCTTAATCAGGAATCCCAATTACAGATTTTTAAAAAGTAGCTTCCTAAAAGTTAAAACTTCTGCAGAATCTCTCATGTATGTATTAAACTTTCTTACTGTTTTGTATCAAAGAATGAGATGAATTAGATTAGAATCGACTTTTAGAAATTATATTCATTAATTACTACAATTGAGACATTTCAATATAGCTATTAATATCCACATGTGTAAGGTACAAATACCAGTAATTGGACAATTAAGGAGGGTCTTTTGCTAGATATAGGGATATAACAAAAAATTATATGAGAGTTTATAAAGGTTCTATAATAAAACTAACGAAATGTACTTAATAATAGTCCATAACTACATGAAAAAGAAATTGTTCCAAAAACGTCGTGACCTCACAAGTATAAATATTGTCAATTTAAAAAATATTTAGTTAAATCTCAATTTTTTTATTTCTTAACCAATTTTAATATTTTGGGTCTTACTTTTTTCCTTAAACATTTCTCTACAAAGTTAACGAAAGAAAATTATAAAATGATATACCTGTAATAAGAGAAAGCTAATTATTTGTAAGTAATCGCGTACAATTTTATAAACAATTGACTTTCTCTAATAATAGATATATTATTTTATAAATGTATTCCGTTAACTTTGTAGAGAAATATTTAAGGAAAAAAATTAGCCCCGAAACATTAAATTTGGTTAAGAAATAAAAAAGAAATTGGGGGTTAATTAAATATTTTTTAAATTGACAATATTTACACTTGTGAGGTCATGACTTTTTTTATACAATTTTTTGATCATGTCGTTATGAACTATTATTAAGTACATTTCATTAGTTTTATCATAGGATCTTAATAAACTCTCATATAATTTTTTGTTTATGTACTATATTTAGCGAAAGACCCTCCTTAAGCTCAATATTTGGAAACCTAAGCATTACGTTATATATTTTATTCCCAACTCAACCGTAATGGGCAATTTATTGACTTGAAAAGCGAGATAAAAGTAGCATACGATTCTTGCAAATTTACTTTTTTCCCGTAAATGCAGAAAAAAAAATATAAAAACGTTTTCTCGCAAATACATTCTTTTTCATTTTCCGCAAATGCTTTCTCTCTTTTTTTCAATATTGAGCTATTTCTTTCTCTTTTTGTGGGTCTCACACTTCAAATCAATAAAGTGGCCACAGATAAGTCGGAAATAAAGTTCTATATGCAACACGGGAATTAAGTCGACTTTATTCCCTAGTTGCATAATGTACTATTAATTTACAGTGCAATTTCATATATTAAATAAACTATAAAAATAGTTTAATATATAAATATTCTATAATTATTACCCAAATACAATTTGCAATAAAATTGTTAAATTTGTTCAAACTGGACATTTCCACCTTATATGAATAAAATCAATTTAAGCTACAAATTAAGTTAAAAATGATTTAACTTGCTTTTGCACAGGAAAAATGAGGAAAGGCGACAAAGTATTGATTCACGCAGGTACCGGTGGTGTAGGTCAAGCGGCTATCAACTTGGCCCTGCATGAAGGCTGCGACATTTTCACAACGGTGGGCACACCGGAGAAACGACAATTCATACGCGAAAATTTCCCACAGATAAAAGAGGATCATATCGGCAACTCTCGCGATACTAGTTTTGAACAAATGATCATGGAGCAGACGAACGGTCGTGGCGTTGACATTGTATTGAACAGTCTCGCGGAGGAGAAGCTTAAAGCGTCAGTATCGTGTTTGGCATGGGGAGGGCGATTCCTTGAGATTGGCAAATTTGACCTGGCAGCAAATAATCTATTGGGAATGGAATGTTTCCTGCGTGAAATTAGCTTTCAAGGTGTCATGCTCGATCACATAATTAAGGAGCCAAAGGAAAAAATAGCAGATTTGAAGAAACTTGTGGCTGATGGGCTGCAAAATAAAGCAATTAAACCACTCATAAGGTAAGGTAACGTGATTTTTTTTTAAATCAACATTTGTTTTATAAATGGCAAACGTTATTATGATAAACCAGGACCGTCTTCCCGAAAGATCAGGCAGAGGCAGCCTTCCGCTACATAGCTGCTGGAAAACATATAGGAAAGGTCATTCTAAAGATGCGCGATGAGAAAGAATCGATGGAAACGCTCGATCTGGCTTTACCGCGATACAACTGCTTTGAAGATCGCAGTTACTTAATCTTGGGGGGCCTTGGTGGTTTCGGTCTGGAATTAGGTATATTTTTATATTTTACGCTTATAATTGTTAATCTAAGCATGTTTGAACTACCGAATTATATATATTCGAACATGCATCAAGTTCGGATATGTTTAAATCTCATTAATCCTTTATGTCGTAAATTATTCTAAGCAGCTTGAAACTTATGTATGTGTGTATATATATATATATATATATATATATATATATATATATGAATTGGAATTTTGGATTAACAAACAAAAAACACCAAAAACTAAAACTTATACCATTTAAAAAATAAATTTTGACCTTAATTTCCAATAAACCGAATAAAACGGAAATTAACTTTAAAATATTATATTCAGTTCAATAGAAACAGAGATTCTACCAATTACATGCACGCACACACATATACCTACACACATACACACTTACTCCATACGGACATTTGCTAAATAAACGTCTTTCTACTCCAAATACCTCATGCATATTTCTCACATCTTTTCTCGAATTTTTTTTACTATATAGAAAGATTCTCTGCGAGAAACAATATGATGAATGTAGGTTGGGGTCCAGTGCTTTTTTTATATCAGACGGGACCTTTTATTTTCATAAAGAAAAATCTACGTCAATATCTTGATTTTTACAAGACTTACGCGTTATTAAAGTACATGATATACTTACATAATACTTACTTACTATGCTTTACCCAATTTATCATACTCTATTTTGACACTCTCATCTATTTGAAATTTGTATGTTATTTTATAATGAGTGGATTATTTCGTATCTATGATAAGTAATTTTAATTAGCGTCTGAACCCTTTGAGACGAGATAGCAAAATACACCATTACAGAAAATAAATTGATGCTCCGGTTTGCTTAGGTCTATGTCAACATTTCTCAGTGTGTTGAGAAAAGTTGACCGCGGAGAAATATGTAATAAAATATAATATTTTAAGTCAAAACTATCATGTTTGATTTATTCTAAATAAATTTGAGTAAATAATAGTGAAAAATTGATATTGATTTATATCGAAAAGATCTTCCTCTTTATTTGATATATTTCTGCCGTATTCGTAGGCTTTCTTTCGTTTTAGTTTGAAACCGATTAATAGTCTTTCGTTTTCAACAATATACGGGTGATTTTCACGAAACTGTCCTTTTTAATGTCCCCTCCGTGGTATCAAATTGCTTTTATTACGCAAGACAGAGCTTATATATCTGAATTTTTATAAATGCATGTTATACATTAATTTGTTAATGTTTGATTATAATACATTGTATTTGTGGACTTGAAAATTATTTTCGGTTAGTCAGACATGCATGTTTATTGCTATGGAGGGGACAGAGACACTGATTCAGTGATATTTTAAACTAGTATATTAAACGTTTACAAACTTTGACCGCATACAAAATTTGCATATTAATTTATACTTCAAGTTATTTCGCGTGCTTATGTTACTTTATTATGCTGAATATGTTATTTAATATCATGGATCTTTTGTAAAATATATAATAATTCCATAATCACATGATTTGAATTATAAAAAGAATTTTCCATAGCATTCATAAGATAGGCCCTCAAAAAGGACAGTTTCGTGAAAATCACCCATATAATGAGTGAATTTTTATAGCTGATTGGCTGGTTCTACGTGGCGCCAAGAACTTAGTCCTCACTTCTCGCACGGGAATTAAATATGGTTATCAGAGCATGCGGGTGGAGTTATGGAAGAGTTACGGAGTAAACGTTATCATAATTGCGGGAAAGGAAGCGTCGATGCGCCAAGACTGTCAATCCATACTTGAAACAGCGGGAAAACTCGCGCCGATTGATGGAATATTCAATTTGGCTGCGGTGTTGAAGGATGCATTGTGGAACAATCAAACACCACAGTCATTCGAAGAGTCGTTCAGGGCTAAAGCCTGGGCAACAGCGCATCTGGATGTACTAACGAGAAGACTCTGCCCGATGCTAAGGCATTTCGTTGTTTTCTCCTCAATATCGTGTGGAAGAGGAATTGCTGGTCAAACGAATTATGGAATGTCAAACTCAGTAAGATTATTTATTCAAACCAAATTAACTGACTTTTTAAAAATTTGGATATACCCTAACATTTAGGTGATGGAGCGAATTTGCGAAAAACGAGCTGCCGAAGGTCTACCAGGTTTGGCAATACAATGGGGAGCAGTAGGTGATGTCGGTCTTGTTGTCGATATGCAGGAGGACGATAAAGAGCTAATTATAGGTGATACACTGCATCAGAAGATAACATCGTGCTTACAGGTACTCGAAGGATTTTTGCTGCAAAGTCGACCGGTCGTATCTAGTATTGTAGTAGCCGAGAGAATAACAAGTAAATTAGATGCCCTCAACATTGTCGACGTCGTTCTTGATATCATGGGTAAAAATACAACCTTATTTTTAGTTCAGCAAGGATTAGACCACAGTATATTTTCGAATACTTTTTTGTTTTTCCCATAATATTTTTAAATAACTGAGAATTAATAATTTCTAGATATAATTTTGCTTCTTTAAAGCGGAAGCTTTGTGATAGTAAAACAAAGTTTTGCTAAAAACGTGTTACAAACATGTTTTGAGATTTAAGAAATTAAAATATACTATATATTTTTAGAAAATGTTTGTAGGGATGTCTGTGTGTGCGTGTAGGTATATGGACATAGATCATCATTACACTTCATATACATGGTGAGACTTAATGTTTCAGGGCTGATTATTTTTGGTTTTCTTAAAGGAAAGCGGCACAATAAATTTATTTTTCTTTTTGATTCGTCTTTGTTTCTTTAGTGGTTTATGGATTTTTCAGTTTTAGTTTTTCGGATTTTTTAATACCTTAGAAATAATATCATCGATCCAGCGAAAAAGTATTTGAAAGAGCATAAAATTACCAAACTTTTCCGACCTAAAAGTTTCCCTTCTTTTATTATGCACGAAAACGTCATTGTTGTCTAAACGGTTATATCTCGGAAACATATGACAGAACATTTTTAAAAAAAATTTAAATGATTAAGAATATGGAGAAGAATGATCAGTAGAAATGTTGAGTCTTGACAAAAAAGACTTTTGTCGACAAAAAAATAAGTTTGTTGAAAATTCGATTTTCTTTTTCCGACGATATTCGAAGTAAATCGGAAGCATTTTATCTGAAACTTTACATGACCTGTATGTTTTTTCAGATCATGAGATAATTTATTTTATTAATTTTATTTATTTTATTTATTTTATTTATTATATTTTTTTTTTCTGGGAGGTGTTTTGTGGTAACCAAACGTGAAGCCTAGTACCCGTAATTCATGCTAATGGGTCCTCAATCTCGAGATATGAGGTAATTTACGTAAAATATTAGTTATTTTAATGAAAAAAGATACCTCTTCTTCTAGCCATAATTATACAGCTTCTATTATAGAAAAATAACCGAAAAGATAATAAAATGTGGACAAAAGGAGCTTTAATTTAAATTCTGTTGCGTATAAAAATATTAATTTGATCAAAAGTTATTAACAATTGAAGATGGTAACTGAAAATATATGGAAAATCAACGAATTTAAAAGAGTTAAATTTCTTTGAATATTCAAGCAATTTCGGTCACCATTTTCAATTGTAAAAAACTTTTGATCTGATTAATATTTTTATACGTAACATAACTTAAATTAAAGCTCTTTTTGCCTACATTTTATTATATTTTGAGTCTTTTATCCATAATAAAAATTTTTAGAGTTATGGCTAGAAGATGAGGTATTTTTTTTCATTAAAATAACGAATATTTCGAGTAAATTACCTCATATCTCGAGAACAAGGGCTCATTAGAATGAATTATGGGTACTAGGCTTCATTTTTGAGTACCAGAAAACATCTCCCAAAGTCTGACCGAATTTCGTTTCCCGGAGGGTGTGCCCTCTCCTTGTTAGTTGCGCAATCGCAATAACTACTTTTGTTTTAGTAGTAAATGCTACATTAACAGCGGTTATTGCTATTTATCTATTAATATGTATTAACGAGTGTACGATAATCTGCTAAATAATTATAGTAAATGTAGGTATAGTATAGTGTTGTTTTAGCTTTATTTGATTGTTAGTTTTAGTTTTTCTGTTTTATTTTTATGTTAAATATATTATGATCAATTTAGTGTAATTTTTAGAAAATCATATTGATTTTTCACCATAGAATTAAGTAGAATAAATAATTTCATATTGGAACAATGTATAATATTTGAGAAAGTTAAGTGCCAATTAATTGGTAGTGTTTTTTTTACTATAGCTCATATTTACTGTATAAAAAGTATCCGACAAATTATCTGATAAATTTTTTTTTGTATTCCGATGGATGCTTTTTTATACTACAGCAAATATGAACTGCACTTATCATATCGCACACTCAGAACAAAACTATGACAATTCAAAATTTGATATGTCTGTAAAAACAAGTTAACAATGTACATTTTTCATAAATTTACATATGTTTATTAAAAGTTATTATTGTATTATAATTTATTAACCTTTTTAAACCAATTTGTATGAAGGTTTTCCATTTTCATACAAGCAATATTGTGCACCAACATCAAAATGAAAAAATTTTGAGTTTTCATAATCTTGTTCTGGGGACGCTATATATGGTATCTAAAAGTTATTATTTCTCAGTTTCTTGAACATATTTCGCAAAGAACATATAATTATCTGAAATATTTTTCAGTTGCATATTTTTCGAAGTATTATTTTATTTTATAAATGTAATTTTTGTTTAACATTGTCCTAATTGTTTGCAATTCTTTTACAAACACCAGGTCTGAAAGACTTGAAGGGAGTCTGTCCCACCATGTCATTAGCCGAGCTAGGTATGGACTCGATGGTGTCTATCGAGATTAAGCAGACGCTCGAGCGCGATTTTGATATCATCCTCACGGCACAGGACATCCGTGGTCTTAACTTTACCATACTCCAAGAGATGTCGAGCGCGGGCAAAGTTAGATGACGGGTAATTGGAAAAAAAACAAGCACCGTGCGTGACGAAGAGAAAATACTGTAGAAGATTTAAGTGTAATACGTGCGGGTTTATTTCTTTTGCAAAAAGGAAAATAAGTCAGCATCTTATCATAACGTAAATAAATAAACTAAACAATTTTTGGATAATGCACAATCTAACTATGTTCAATAATATAAAATATTAAATACAACTAATTATTTTATGAGCAGAACCTATATTCTAAAAGATTTGTATATATTAATCAATTAAAAATTTATCAACGTTATATATACAATTTGATAGTATATTTCTAATTCTTTTTTTTTTTAAGTGGCATTTCGAACTCGAAAGTTCATCGCCTCATCTACGCAAGCCTTCCACGTTTCCCTATTTTGTGCCAACCCCATCCATTTCGCGCCTTCCCGCCCAATTTCAGTTACGTCTGATTTTACGTTATCCTCCCATCTGCGTCTAGGTCTACCAAGAGGTCGCGTTGCTTTCGGTTTTCCTTTCATTATGCGCACTGCTGTACGATCATCGCCCATTCTTGCCACGTGCCCTGCCCATCTTAGTCTCCGTGATTTTATTATTCTGTTAATAGTATATTTCTAATAACTTTATTATTACTTGAACTTTTGCCACCCGAAATAAACATTCAAATTACCCGCATGCATAGTTTTAGATATAGAAATTAAAATAATTTCATTTTTTTTAGTATATTTCTAATAACTATTAAAAATGAAATCAATAATAAAATACTGTAAATAAATTATGTTAAGACGTTACCTTATTATTGAGATGCAATAAGCATATATGGGTAAGTTTCCCTTATTAAAAGAATCCCTTATTGAAAATACGCGTCAGATTAGTACGACGTAATGCTTAGAAGGTAAATAAGAGGGGTAATGGAAGAATAATAAACCCTACAAGACCCATAAATTGCATAAACCCACAAAATCCTACAAACTCTATGAAACCAGAAAATATTCTGAACGTCATAAACCCAATAACATCTACGAAACCCATACACATCGTAAAATTCATAAAATTCATAAACCCAATAAAACCCATAAAAATCATAATCCCCATAAACCCGATAAATCCCATAAAGGGTTTAGTGTTTTATGTTCTTTATGGGGTTTACGATGTTTATGGGATTTATCGGGTTTATGGCGATTATGATTTTTATGGGTTTGATTGGGTTTATGAATTCTATGAATTTTACGATGGTATGGGTTTCGTAGATGTTATTGGGTTTATGAGGTTCAGAATATTTTCTGGTTTCATAGAGTTTGTAGGATTTTGTGGGTTTATGCAATTTATGGGTCTTGTAGGGTTTATTATTCTTCCATTACCCCTCTTATATATATATATATATATATATATATATATATATATATATATATATATATATATATATATATATATATATATATATATATATATACTCATAAACTCCATAAAACCCATAAACCCCGTCCATATATATATGGGTTTTCTGGACGGGGTTTATGGGTTTTATGGAGTTTATGAGTTTATGAGGAGAACATCCCAAAATGCATACTAAGCGAAGAAGCATGGAAAAAACCCGCCCTCAGCCCCCCACCATATATATATATATATATATATATATATATATATATATATATATATATATATATATATATATATATATAGAGGAGTCTCTCCACCTTGCGTTCTGAATCATAGTAGCTTCGAAAAATACTGCGTAGATTCGAATTAATTTTTTAGGAAACAAAAAGCATCTTTCTTTTTACGGCGAAAATCTGGCGCCAGTCAGCATCAACAGCCCAACCAACAACAGCTGTGTCCCGCTGCCTCTCAAAGGCAACGAGTCCAGGCACGCCTGAAACGTCCATAAGACCTCGTAGCTCGCCGTATAATATCATCGCAACGAGCGTCACCGTCGGCCGCCAGCATTAGCTACAAGTTAAGTAAATCTTCGAAGAACACAGCTACTCTCTCCTTACTCTGCCTCTCTCAGTTCTAAGCATCTGCCTGGTAAGGTAAAATACTTCTTAGTGTAGAAGTTAATTAATTAAATTTAGATTAATACTAGTTTTAAGGAAAAGTTAAATGAGAGAAATCAAATACGTTAAATTTATTACGGTTTAGTGATAAAAAGTAAGATTCAGAATTAAGGTGGATGTAGTGATAATTTCGTTGGCGAACTTGTGTAAAATTGTACCTTTGTTCAAAATTGGAATATTGTTAACTCACAGTATAAGGAAAGTTCACTAAAACTCGGTCATTTTCAACTTTGTGCCTCGTGGAAGACTCGGGAAAACTTTATTGTGTATAATTTACAGTGTATCCTACCACTCGAATACGTCCTCAGTGAAATAAAAGGCACTGCATTCATTTTAAATCTATATATAAAGATCATACTATTTTATTTTTTTGTGTTGCCTCCCTTCTATGTGTGTCTGTTTGAACAAGCTTCGCCTATGTTTTCGTGTGTGAAGGTGAAATAAAAGAAAGGAAGCGGTAATCGTCGAGACCCCACGACTCTCCGCGTATATAAACAACTATTAGCAGGCCGTGTCTGAGTGTGAACATTAAAAGTAGTTAGTATAAACGAGAACTCTCTTTCGGGGAGGAATCGAATAATAAATTCAAAGTTTATGACGAGGGGCACTGCTCGTCACAGATCGCCAAATTTTAACTA
The DNA here is from genome assembly GCA_949152435.1 of Gastracanthus pulcherrimus. NCBI lineage: Eukaryota > Metazoa > Arthropoda > Insecta > Hymenoptera > Pteromalidae > Gastracanthus > Gastracanthus pulcherrimus. The sequence goes on along the minus strand of OX424575.1, from coordinate 160,783,105 downwards.
ATTTGGAATACAGTGCCTCAAATTTGAATAAAATTATGACCCTTTGGAGGTCCACGTTTGATTGCTTGACGGCGTATATCGATTGGCAATTAATAATAATTTTCTTAATAATTTGCCTAATCCTTATATACCGTGATTCCAGACCACATGCCCACGGCAGTCCGAGCCACGCATTTTAATAATATATTATATATATATATTAAGATATATTAAGATAGATAGATATAGGTACAGCGCGTTACTGGAAAATTCTAGAAGCGTTGGGAGTGAGAGAGAGAGAGAGAAAGAGAGAGAGAGAAAGAGAGAGAGAGAGAGAGAGAGAGAAAGAGAGAGAGAGAAAGAGAGAGAAAGAGAGAGAGAGAAAGAGAGAGAGAGAGAGAGAGAAACTTAATTGCTGTACATTATATTGTACAATATTTACATATAGAAGTGTAAGACATAGTAAGTAAAAACTAAAATAATAACAAAAATAATAATGATTCAGATGGATGAGATGAGAAGAAAGGGGATGTGCAAATAAGAAAATTATGGAAGTAGAAGTGAGAGATATTGTGATAGGGATTAGTTAGGAGTTGTCGAGAACGAATAGGTATTGATGAAATTGATGCTTGAAATGATGAATAGAGTGAATACTACGCGAATGGACTAATGATTTGCAGAAGCTAAATGATAGGCCACGCTTGTGGGGGTGTAAGCTCCTTAAAGTGCGGAATACTTGCTGGCAGATGTGGGATACTTGCCTGCCCCAGTTAAGATCAGGAGTCAACCAAACGCCTCAGTTTTTGATTTCTTTTACGAAAGGAATTGTCATGCCATTGACGGAGATTGTTGGCAGGAGATCAAGGTTCACCAAAGAAAGATTCAGAGTGATACCAAGAAGCATGGCTTTAGTTTTTGCTAAATTTAATGTGAGCCCATTCCTAGCCGCCCAATCTGCGAAGGCCGCACAGTCAATCGCAATTTTATTAATCACATCAGCTAGTTCGTGACGAATGCAGCTTCTATATATTTGAGTATCATCCGCGTAAATCATATGTTTGGTGAACCTGAGTACTCTGGGGAGGTTGTTGATGAAAATGGCGAACAGCAGCGGACCGAGAACAGAGCCTTGAGGCACTCCAGCCCACGTGGTAATCCAGTCAGAGATACTGCCACCCTCATCAACAACAGCCTGGCATCTGTCAGCAAGATATGAGATGAACCACTGTAATGAATGATCACTAATTCTAAATGAGCGCAACTTATGGATTAATATGTGGTGAGGAATCCTATCAAACGCCTTGGAGAAGTCAAAAAGAATTAATATGGTAAATCGAGAATTATTCATCGCCAATCTGACGTCATCAAGAACCCCGAGCAATGCTGTCTGAGTGCTGTGACCTGTTATAAAGCCTGCTTGACGCGGAATGAAAAGATTATACTTTTCGATGTGAGATATTAGCTGTTTTAACAAAATCTTTTCTAGGAGCTTGGAGCACTCCGACAGCCTCGCAATGAGTCGGAGGTCTGACACATCAGAAGGGGATGGAACTTTGGGGATTGGAGTGATTAGTGTCTGACGCCAAAGCGTTGGATACGATGCCCTAGATATGGATGAGTTGAAAATGGTAGTTAATGGTTCAAGGATAGATGGACAAGAAGTTAAGAGATGCTTAATGGTGATGCCGTCAAGTCCAAAAGTCTTGTATTTAGCTGATGATAGTGTTTCCTTGACATCACTGGAGGTGATGGTAGCGAATGTAAGTAGTGGAATGTCAGATGAGGCCAGAGGAATGATTGGCAAAGGTAGTTGAGGGGATGAATTGGATGCATTCGATATAGATGCGAAGTGTGCGTTAATGCTGGCATGAGAAAAGAGCGAAAAGGGTGAGATAGAACGAGAAGAGACTATACCAAGCCTATTGAGAGAGCTCCATAGGCGATTTGACCGCTGTGCCTTTGTTATTTCTCTCGCATAGTATTCGTTTTTTGAGTTTCGCAACATAGTTAGTACTCTGGCACGTAGAGATCGATCTCAGTGAGTGGAAAACCATTATCACGTGCTCTCTTATATATTCTGTCGCGCTCTTTTATGGTTGCACGAATCTCTGGTGAGATCCATGGCTTACGGTGGCTACTGATAATTACGGAGCGAAGTGGTGCAAATCTATCGAGAGAGCTCGTGACAACCATATTGAAGTGACTTACCATGTCACTAAGATCAGTTATAAAAGAGAAATTATAAAGCTTATTAGAAATATCAGAGAGATATCGAGCTCTGTTAAAACCACGGAAGTCACGACTAATTACATTTCGAGTAATGTTTTGTGATACGCTTAAATGAATGGTTAAGTCTATTCGATCGTGACCATATGTAAAGGGGGCTTCTGATTTAGAATAATTCACAACAGCTGAGAGTGAATGGACAATGAATAAATCCAGCCATTTGTGAGACTCGAGTCGATCCTTCTTTATCGTGTGATGAGTCGCCTCAGAAGCAACCAAGTGTAGCGCATTTGACCGAATAATATCCCGCATATAATTGGCTTCGAACGATGAGGATAACATATTACAGTTGAAATCACCTGTGATGACCAACCCTTTGTAACGCGGGGAGAAGATAGAGAGCTTATTGAAAAATTCATGCGGCAATGCCGTTTTTGGAGGGCGATAGACCACTGCAAACAGGAGTGAGTCTTGGCCATGGGTGATTTCAACTATAATATACTCCGGTACAGTACTATTTCGCAAATCGGATGTGGACAATATCTTAAAATTTAATGTTTGTTTTATATAAATAGCAACACCTCCTCCTGTACGCCCCACGCGGTCATGTCGAATCAAATTATACCCATCTATGGCTACCGAGGTATCATCAACATCATCATCACCCCATGATAAATTAGTTTCAGTTATTACTACAATGTGTTTTGGGTAAAGATGAAGGTATGACTCAACCTCAACAAAGTGCGTTTCTAGGCCGTTAACATTGGCATGCATAATTTGAACATGCTCGATGGGGGTGGAGGGCGAGGTGCTGTAAAATTTAAGCACGTAAAGAGCGCCATAGACTTTCCTAGTGACGTGTCTAGCGTGCAATTGCCAATCGAGGGTGGGCGTGATCCAGACCCCGAGGTTGCGAGCTTGAGACACGTATTCCAGCAAATGACCGTACACGGATAATTTAGGAATATGAGCTAAATTTATAGTAGCGATGTAGGCTTGGCTGCCGAGGATCATTACCTTAGTATTGGCGAGGTTAAGTTTGAGACCGTTGCCTCTCGCCCACTGAGCCACTGCTTGAGCATCGCGGTTCAAAGAGGCAAGGGCTCCTAAGAGATCAGACGGGTAGCAGTGGAGATACAGTTGCGTGTCGTCTGCAAAAATCATGTACTTGGCGAGCCTAATGGCGCTTGGAAGATCATTTATAAATATCGCAAAAAGAAGCGCACCAAGTACACTGACCTGCGGGACGCCGGAAGCAGCACTAAGCCATTCCGAGATGGAGCCACCGACATCGATGACTGCTTGAAGGCGATCGGCAAGGTGGTTAAAAAACCATCGCAGGACCCGATCCGACGCGTTTAATGCTCGTAGTTTAGGCAGAAGCAAGGCATGCGGTATGAAATCGAACGCCTTGGAGAAGTCGAATAGCACTAGTATAGTGAGCATGCGTTTGTCTATCGCGTGTCTGACGTCATCAAGTACGCCTAGAAGTGCTGGCTGGGTGCTATGACCCGACCTGTACCCTGCTTGCCGTGAATCAAGAAGTCTGTTGACCTCGAGGTACCCGAGAAGCCGTTTGTGCACGACGTGCTCTAGGATTTTCGAAAGTTCTGGCAGCTGAGCGATCGGCCGTGTGTCGGAGGGTGAGCTGGGGGTTTTAGTCTTGGAGAGTGGTACTAAGAGTGCCTTCTTCCAAAAAGACGGAAACGAGGCGCTGTTGAGAGACGAGTTGTAAAGGTCGGTGAGGGGGCCCAGTAATTCGGGTAGTAGAGCCTTTAGCATTTCCACTGACATTCCATCAAGGCCTGAGCCTTTAGATGATGAGTTGAGTAGCGCATTCTTAACCTCATTTTGTGTAACCGGAGAGAAGTCGAAGTGAGTGGAAATGTTAGTGTTAAAGAGAGTGTCCCTGACCTTTTGATAATCGGTCTCTGATAAGGGGAGAGAGTGACTCACGGTGGAGGCATAGTGCCTGTTTAAAGTCGCGGGGTTGAAGTATAGGAATGGGGATGGCAAATTCGACGCCGACATCCCCATGTGTCGCAGCTCGCGCCACTTCGATTTAGAGTCAGGCGAGTTGACGAGTTTCGTTTCTAAGAACTTATTTTTCGCGGTGTCGAGAGCGTTACTAACCTCTGCACGAAAGTTTCGAACCTTGTGCGGTCGGGTTGTTGGCCGATGGTGCGAGAAATCTTATAGCGCGGTCGCGTTGTTTCATTCGAGCTCGTATAGTAGGTGAAATCCATGGTTTATGCTTCGACGAAATTGTTATCGAGCGAAGTGGTGTGACGGCGTCATAAGCTGCAACGAGAGCGGTAGTTAGGTTACGCTCGGATTCGTTGATGTTATGTGAATTGGGTCCGAGGATGAGGCAGGAAAAGGGTGACGTGGCGAGAAATGTGTTTGAAGCGAAGGTGGGTGAGAGGGAGACGCGCGCGAGGTTGGTACGTAGTAAGGAAATTAGTGTTTCGTGGTCGATGTTTTTTAGGTTTCTCGTGCGTATAACCTTAGTGAAGGTTGGAGGTTTGGTGCAGCAAATGTCAATTTTGATGAAGTCGTGGCCTGCAATAAAAGGAGCCTCAGGTTTGGTCAGTGATTGGACTGAAGAGAGGTCCTTGACAACGAATAGGTCAAGCCATGTGTGGGAGCGATTGGTGTGATGGGTGGGTTCGGACGGGACTAGAGAAAAGGAGTGCGATTCTATAAGGGCGCTTAGGTGGTTGGAAATTCGGGCGTATTATCGTATATAGGATTAGATTGTGCTAATATTTTCACTTTATAATTATCATGCACATATAGTCCGACGCACAAGCAGAACAATGCTGCTCTATAAGGGCGAAGTGGGCTGGAGTGTTCAGTCTGTTTGCATTAATGTGGCCAATTAGTAAGAAATCACGATTTCGTGCTGGCACCAACCGAGCTAGAGACTGTCATGCAGTTGTGGACGTGGTTAAGGTCTCGGGCAAGGGCTCGAGCGCCGCGAGGTCGGCCTCGTCATAAACAGGGATGAGAGGTGAGTTTCGAGTTTGTCGCATGCAAACGACCAAACGAGAGAGAGAGAGAGAGAGAGAGAGAGAGAGGGAGAGATTGATTGACTTTTTTGATTGATTGATTGTTTATTCAATGACTAAATACTCATGGTCCATAATAGTCACAACTTTATACATAGTTTACAGCATTAAATGTATGTACATAGTGAAGTCGGGCCCGCAGGCCGCTACATTTGGCGAATAAATCCTTAAATATAGGAACGAAACTAATATTAAGTAAAATTATATAGAAAAAAAATATACACTAAAAAATAATAATAAGTAGAAAATGATATAACAAAGTACGAAGTAAGTACAAAAAAAGAAGATTTATACAAAGAAGAAAAACAAAAAAAAAATTTATACATATAGAGATTGCTGAAATAGTAGTGTGTATAATGTAGATTATACATAATGTAACGCAACAAGTAACGCAAATCACACACGCAGTGTGTTACAATGGCTAATCGGAAGAGACAAGATGTTGTAACAATAATAATTTGAAGCACGGCCTTTTATAATAAATACGCAGATCATGCGGTAATTCGTTCCACAGTCCGGCGACGCCTATTTCAAATGAAGACGCAAAGCAGTCAGTATTCCAGCGCTCAATAATCAGGTCGTATTCACTCGCCCTCTTCGATCCCACTTTGTCTACAGGCCGAAATTTAAGATTCCCTCTTAAATACGCGGGGGTACCAGTACGCAGTACAGACCCCAATAGTCACAACATAAGGAATCGACTCCTACTCTTATAAGAAATAACGTTGTATTTTTTATAAACGGGCGAGATATGCTCGTAGCGTCTTATTCCTTCTACGAACCGGAGTGCAGCGTTTTTACATCTACTGAGCTTGGTCGATAGTTCACCAGATAGATCGAAAAATAAAGACGCACAGTAGTCCAGGTACGGGAAAACAAGCGACTTAACTAGCATAAGTTTAGTATTCTGAGGAAGAAAATAACCGTCTTTTCTTAGTCTCAAAAGTGCAGCAAAACATTTATTGGACATTACAGCGCACTGCTGCCTCCATTTAAGGGTGCTATCGAGCGTAACCCCCAAAAGCTTAAGAGAATCACACGCAGTGATCACTTGGCCATTAAGGACGATATCAGGCAGATTGTGATTGGAAAACCTACCATAGAAACCTCGAGTGCCAAACCATATGGCTTTCGTTTTGCTCGCATTAATCCGAAGTCCGTTGTCGGCGGCCTAACGTGCTAAATTTTCGAGTGCAGCGTTGATGTTTTTAATGATAATTTCCGCGTCTTCTAACTTTCCATGAAAGTAGACGCAGAAATCATCTGCGTGAAGGTGGTATTTACAATTTAGACAAACATTGGGCATATCATCGATAAATAGTGAAAAGAACAAGGGCCCAGGAAGGGAACCTTGTGGAACACCACTTAGCCGTGGCAGAGGCACTGATGTTTCACAGGAGGTCGAAGCGACAAATTGGGTGCGGCCGGACAAAAACGAGTGGACCCAATTACAGGCCGAATCCGAGAAGCCAAATGCACTGAGCTTTTCTGCCAACAACTGAATATTGACCAAATCGAATGCTCGTGTTTGATCGATTGAAACGAGGAGAGTGCGGTCACCCTCGTCAATTGCCGATCGAATGTCGTCGACGATCCTTGTCAGCGCAGTGTGCGTGCTATGAAGTTTTCTAAAACCCGACTGGAGGGGATTAAGAAGATCACGTGAGGTTACAAAATTCATTATCTGCTTATAAGCTAAAGATTCGAGAATTTTCGAGGCCGCTGACAGGATACTGATGGAGTGAAAATCATCCATACTGGTAGGCTGTTTTTTCTTTGGAATGGGTCTCACTTTATCGCATTTCCAGCTGTTCGAAAAAATACCCGATTGGAGCGAAGCATCGAAAATATTCATGAGAACTGGCAAGATGATATACAGACACGTTTTTAGCATTCGTAGTGATAAACCATCGGGACCAATTGCATTTGAGCGCGCAGAGGAAAACGATTCAAGAACTTCGTCAGGTTCGACCTGTTTGAAAAAAAGTGGTCATCAGGAGCAATACGAGCTGTAGGGCGACAATCATGGAGAGGTGCAGGCATCTCACTGCCGACAAAATGACTATTGAGCTCGTCTAGTGAGGCAGGAATTGAATTTCCGTATCAGAGTTGGAGTTAAGCCCTAGTTCGTCAACGGTTTTCTATATCTCTCTACTGTTTTTACAACTGTGAAATTTGTTACAATAATATGCATGCATGCATGCATTTCTCACTTCTAACTTAACTCTATTGCGCAGCTCCTTATATATTGCGCCAAGCTTTATTACGTGTTGAAATAAGCGAACGAAGGGATGATGACATCCATGGGCACGATTTCTTTTTAACCGTAAACGTACGCCAAGGGGCATGCGAGTCATAAACTCTGATAAGATTAGAAGTGAGAAATTGTACCTTATCATCAACGGATGAAGTCGTCTCGATCAATGCCCAATCTACACTCTCAAGGTCATGCGAGAAGGCATGAGAATAAAAATTTTTGAAGGATCGATGCGTGACAGTTTTGGGCCTGAGCGAGGGAGCTTCTACGCAGAGCGTAACAAAGAGAGCGTCGTGATCAGAAATCCACGGCTGGCGTATTTGAACAAAAGAAGTCTGTTCTGTTGCGCTACAAATATAGTTTATAGTAGACTCGGAATTGTCACGATGGTAGGTGGGGTCGAAGGGGACAGGAGCCAGTCCTAAGGTTAGCAAAGACTGAGCAAGAATTCTTCGACTAGTAGTATTACTATGCCATTCGATATTAAAATCACCCATAAGAATAAGGTGATCGTAGACCGAATTACAATTGAGGATTGCCTCTTCGACATCAGACCAGTAACCCGATTTAGGTGGGCTGTAGACAAGTACGCATAGCAATTTCATTCTGGATAAAAGTATTTCTACCAATAGAAATTCAGGCCGTTTTCGATAAACTCGAAGTTGCTCAGACGCCCCAACGATTCTGCCGCGTGCCGATTCATGCACATAAAAGGCTACACCCCCTCCACCTTTGTCAAGACGATCATTCCTAAAAAGAACGTAGTGCGGGATGGATGCCCGGACATCCTATTTTTCGGGTTTCAAAAAAGTTTCATTTATACCCATAAGTAATGGCTTATTTCCGAGGACTAGCGATTGTACGTCATGCAGGTGCCGCGTAACGGATTGTGCGTTAATGTGCCCAATCGTAATTTTGCTTAATAGAAAATTACTAGAACTACATGCCATAATCAATTTTAGCCGATTTACGCTCAATTTTTTGACGCAGAATAGGGCACCTGCAGTTATCAAAAGCAGTGTGCGCGGTGTTAGATTGCTTCCCGGCCTTACAGTTAACGCAGCATAATACATTTTTCGCTTTACAATTTCGAGTTAGATGAGCACCCGCGCAATTACCACAGACCTCCGGATCTTTGCAGTTGGCAGCTACGTGACCGAAATTATGACACCGAAAGCATTGCAAAATAGATACATGATCAGTGTAGCGACAAGGTATCCATCCGATACTGACTCGACTCTGCTGAAAAAGTATATTACGGCAAGCGGATTTCATTTGTACAACGCACGATCTAAATTTTTTATTTCGAGCAGGATAAATATACACTACCGAGAAGTCAGCTGTGGTAAATTGCGTGAGATTTTGGCAGACCAAGAAATTTACGATTTCCTCTTTCGAATATTCCACCGGGATGTCATGGATTAAGATACGCGGATCGAGCTTAGACTCATTTTTGACTTCTAAACCAGCTTGTTGCAGCGATTCACAGCTAAAGAGGGAATCAAGTGAGTCGCCTTCGACCACAACCGATTTATCATCGGAGATAAGATTAATACTGTTACGGATAGAATCCATTAGTAATAAGAAAATGTAACTGTGTAATAAGTTCCTATGCAAAAGGTCTCTAAAACTTTCTGTATAGTTCAAATGCGATGCCATTCTCAAGTTTCTTATGTATGTTTTCGGCGGTCGTAAGCGGCGAATTTCGGCGGCGCGTATAGCGGCTCATTCTAACTCGAAAAAGAATGACGCAGAGACCAGATGCACTCTGGCCTTTATACAGAGCGGTAGTTACAAAGCGCGTTATACTAGTAAGGCGAAATGTTGTTTTTAATAAATAACAGACTTTATCATAAATGGTGTGTAAATTAGTTTAACAAAATCCTTAGTTTATTCTCGTCCCGAACAAATACGCTTAACTTTTAAGTGCAAATTAGCTTGGTTAACAGCTTCAAATAACGCTTCTTTAGTGTCGGCCGCAGTGGGAAACATCGCTTTAGAATCCTCACGGGGAGCAACAATGATGCGCTTCGAGTTATTAATAGCTATTTAGAGAGAGAGAGAGAGAGAGAGAGAGAGAGAGAGAGAGAGAGAGAGAGAGAGAGAGAGAGAGAGAGAGAGAGAGATTGAAGATCAGTCAATTTATAAATTCGTTATCACATTATTAGACACATTTACATTTGTATTGCATTTTTCTTACATAGAATAAAAACTTCGGTCGCTATCGCAGGTCGTCAATATATAAAATCTAATATAATGCTATAAAGTCAAAAATCAAAAAGTTCATCACAGATCGCTTCGTCACACACAAAAAATAAAATAAAAGGATAACAAAAAATGTATACATACATTCAAATTGCACGTACATCTATTGCGTTATATATAAAATACATACTCATTCTTCAATCATTCTTACAATCATTCACGCTAATAAATACTCCCATACTTAACATTTAACACTTACAATAAATTAGGACTACACAGAAATGGACGAATACAATCAATTTAACACAGTCCGCAGGCTCATCACTGCATCTCAATGCCTTGCAAGTCAAGGTTCTGAATCTGTTTACTGTTATGATCAGATCCAAAAATAATTGCCTTTGTCTTGCCGACATTGAGGCGCAGGCTAGCTGCCGATGCCCAATTCGACACTGCTCGTGCGACAGCCAACATGCGACTGATACCGTCACGAAGACCTTCCAGGGTCACTTGAGTGTAGGTTTGCAGGTCGTCAGCGTAGACTATGTGTTCAATACCATCTAAGTCAAGTGCGTCTTGTAGGTCGTTTATGTAAAGGCTGAAGAGCAAGGGTCCCAGGACTGAGCCCTGAGGTACGCCAAGATTGGTGGTTAGCCAACCAGATTCCCCTTTTGTATTAATAACGACTTTCTGTCGTCTCTCCTATATATATGACTTAAACCACAGGAGAACACTCCTGGAGAAGTCCATGCGCATCAGCTTACGTAGTAGTTTTGTATGTGAGAGGTGTCGAATGCTTTGCTAAAATCGAACATTAACAAGATGGTCAAAAATTTTTTGTTGCTGTTAATACCTGTTCGTATGTCCTCAGTGAGTTTTAGTAGTTATGTCTGTGTACTGTTATGCTGTCGAAAACCAGTCTGCACCGAGTCCAAAGTGTTGTTTTTTCGTAAAAAGTCTGTTATTTCGATATGTACTATTTTTTCCAGGACTTCGGAAAGAAAGCTTAGCAGAGCAATTGGTTGAAAGTCTGACACCGTAGATGGGGCAGGCTTCTTCTTCAAAGGCACCAATTGAGCTCTTTTCCAAGTTCCCGGAAAAATGCCACTGGTTAAGGAGGAGTTGAAGATTTTGACAATGTGATCTCCCACAAACGGAAGAGCCTTAGCCACTAAACTTTGAGGGATGCCGTATTCACCTCTAGCCTGTGCCTAGAAGTGGGCAACAGCCAGGACCACGTCTGAGAAACTAACTTCTCGAAAGACAAAGCCGTCATCACTTTGCGAGATCGACACACCTGCAAAGTGGGCATTGAGCTCTTCCAGCGAGAAACCATGAAGCTTCTCTCTTGTTTTTGGCAGAAGGCCCAGAGCCTAGAGCTCTTTCCAGATGTCTTTTTCGGTATCAAGAGCTTCAAGGATTCTATTACGCAAAAAAAATTTTCGTGTATCTTTTGTTTGTTGTTCAGCTTTTGTTGCAAGACACTGCCCGCGCTACAGCCGACATGCGGCTGATGCCCTCATGCAGATCCCGCCAGGCAACTTGAGTGTAGATTTGCAAGTCGTCCGCGTATAGCAAGTGTTCAACATCACCACCAGTCAGTACGTCTTGTAGGTCGTTAATGTACAAGCTGAAAAGCAGAGGCCCCAGGACTGAGCCCTGTGGCACTCCCAAATTAGTGGTCAGCCAATCTGAGTCCTCACTGCTATTTATGACCTTTTGTTTACGACCAATTATATAAGATTTAATCCACAGAAGCACACCCCCAAAGAACCCCATGCCAATCAGCTTTTATCACAGTTTATGAAGATTATTGTTAAATGTCATGAAACATGTGGGTTTTGTTCAAAGTAAAAAATAAAGATATTTATTTTTATTATATTACTTACATAATGCTGCATCCATATAAGGCGTTATTCGACCATACGGCAAACCAAGTAATTAATTAACGAGAAAAATAAAATAAAGGACCAGAGGTTGTTAAGGAAAGGACTCACGGTCCATAAATAATTTATTGCCGAATAATAATCAGATATATTTATTTCAGGTAATCTTTACTCGATAATCTACATAAACCTGCTATTTCAATGCTATAATTTGAATAAGTGTGAATTTGAATTAATATGTTTATTGCTGATTTATTTTATATCAATACACGCGAGAATAACCAATGTAATATTATTTATCCGGAATTATACACGTACTATGACGCGTCCACGCCTAGATCACAAACCTATATGAATAATTTTATTTATCATATCTAATATTCACTAATAAACCGGAAATAATGTACACATAATATATCGTATACATTAGATAGTAGTGGTCTGGAATGCACGTGTGCCCGGTGACCTTGTCGGTTCATAGGCGGACATATGTATAACATACGTTAACTCGCCGAACGTCACAGGATAAAGTAATGAAATATTACTTTATTGTAATTCCATACAGGCGGGATACGTGAATTACCAGGCCAAGACAATCAGCGATCTTACGATCTCTGCTCCGTTTCTGCTAATGCATTAATCCGGAGGTCACTACTATCCAATAGTATCGTATATTATAAAAAATGGTTATTAAATTAAGAAAATATTATTACTTTATGCTAGCTTTTAGGCAGAAACCGAAGTAGCTAGGGCAGCATACGTCGTTCACGAATGCCTGGACGAGAAAAGCTAGTTAAACGAACAGCGCCAACCCTCTATCTCCAGATGGAGATTATGCGGAAAATGCGAAAACAATGAAAATCTGCGCGAAATGCCTACATGGATACACGGACACCTGTACCGAAGACTCGCCGAGCGAACGTTATCTAAAATTTTTATCTATTTAATATTGCTAACAATGTATTCAATAACAGCATAATATATTGTTACCAGGCGATATACAAGAATAATTATGAATTTTATATATGGATTTTAATTAATTTCCCTGTGATTACTCTAAGAAAACACACCAGTTTGAATTTCCCAACTTTACATTAAAATTGTACAAAATTCACTGTTGTGATCCTGCATTTATTTATAACCATTGAAAAGCTACTTAAATTTACTAAAAGAAACCTTGTTACTATTCTCAATTTGCCCAATGTAAATAATATAACATTGATAAAAACGTATTCCCATATAGCAACAATGTATAACCCTTTTGCGCTTTCGCTTCTACACGTACGCGTAACTATCACTGAGAAAATAAACCTGCCAAACATGCCGAAGAGTTCGGTAGCTTTAACTGAAGTGAGTTCGGCAGTGCGTGTTCTGCCAAAATAGCGGAACATACGCCACAGTTTTAGCAAACTGAGGGCAGTAGTGTCTGCGGATCATTTGCTCCACAGAATTTACGGATGTCTTTTAGCAATATCTACCGTACTTTACAGAACGCAACAGATGAAAGCACTGCACTTCTAACCTCACTTTAACTGAAATATAATAAATTCTCAATTATTTTTTTTATTTATTTATATATTCTAACCTTACTTTTGCATAAGTATTTGAAGTATACTTTAATACTTTATTGTTTTTGCTATTGATTATTTAATGTAACTTACATTTTAAAATATATTTTGCATAAATACAGTAAATATTTACTTTTAATAAATTTAAAAGCAGTCAAATATACATAAACGAATATACTATGTACAAGGGAATCAAATACTTTAAACGTGTTCAGTTTTTAATACATATAGAAAATAATATGAATATGTTAGGCCAACGTTTTAATACTATGTTACAAGTTGAATAATCTTAAGTTATACTGGATTAATAAAAAACGCAAATACAACGATAATTATAATATATATTTGGTCGCAACAAATGAAGATTCGTCTTTTTTTACGAGTATACATGGGTGAATGTCTGGAAGTTCGTTAGCTTTCTTTAAAATGCAAGTTCTAAATGATTGTACTTGATAAGCATAATAATGCTCATGAAAACATATAGTTTGAAAAGGCTGCATAAGTATGTACGATTCATTTTCTTTGATAAACAACTCGACAATTTTACCGAAATGAAGCAAATATTTTATAGGTTAGAATATTATACGTGACACTTACTCTCAAACTTTTTAATCAAATTTTCCAGTTGCCAACTTCTCAGCCTTTCTTGCACATACGTATCCATCACGTTAATCGTATAAAGTATATATATATATGTTTACTGCATATTATAAATACTTAAATAAATAATAAATAGTATATTATGACACTGTTGTGGGAGATGGTTTTCTACCTTGCTCGAGGGTTTTCGCACGAGCGAAGCGAGTGAGAAAATCGAGCAAGGTAGAAAAACACCTCCCACAACAGTCTCATACGATATTTTATAGCACAACAACCTCAAAATCGACAATAAAGTTAGCATTTTGAGGTTAGTGTGCTATAAAATAAATTAAAGAATACGTCAAGAAGTCGAGCTGCAAAAGACGAAGATCGCCGAGCTTACTCCGTGATTTTAGAGGACTAACACCTCAGCCGGTATCGCTGAGACGGGGTTTGTAAATATACCCAAAAAGTTCCGTGAGAACTACCGAAGTCCACAGCCGTAATAGCAGAATATGGAGTCTGCCATTTTGACCAATGAAACTTCGGCAGGTTTGGAAGGTTTATTTTCTCAGTGTATATCAGTTTAATTATTGATAAATAATATACTGCATGTCTAAATAGGATAATAATACAGAAATCATAAAAAAGTAACTTGATATTACCATATAGACTCTCGCATGCATATTACGTATTATCGACATTTCGTGTCCGTAGAAACATACATGTAAGTGTGAAAGGGTTGGACACATATAATATGTGGTATATATATAAAATCTTTTAATACAATACAATCGAGACATAATGTACAGCAAGACAGAGAGTATAAATTTACAAAATAATAAAGCGTGGCGGTGAGTAAAGCGCAGGAATGTAATTACTGTAAATGAGCACGTATAAAACGTAGCGGAAGTAAGGTAAGCAGTTGGATAGAAACAGGCACTGGTTGCTGTAGCAGTGTATGGCGGGTAGTCGTAGCTCAGGCGGTACCTTGTAGTTGGCACACGGATCTAGTATCGTTACAGTCAATTTTAGGTTATGGTACTATAAACTTTATCTGGATAATAAATATTTAGAATTAATGTCTTGCACCCTAAATAAATATGAAATAATAAATTTCTATAATCTAAGGCATAATATTTTTCGAATAATACTTTTTCACCATATCCTGTCCGAAAGTACCACATTTCCTCTTGGCTCTGAAACTGAAATGTATCATTTTCGGCCCGGGTATGGTGAAAAATAGTATACGCACCACCGGAGGAAAAATGGCTACCCCACCTCGTATGTCCTCAGTTAATTTAAGTAGAGCTGTCTGAGTGCTGTGGTTCTGTTGAAAACCAGTCTGAAGAGGATCGGGGACTTTTTTGAATGTTAAATACTCAGTGATTTGAATATGCACAATCTTCTCGAGGATTTTGGAAAGAAAGCCCAGGAGGCCTATCGAACGAAAGTCCGTGACCGATGAAGGAATTGCTGTTTTCTTTAGCGACCCCAAATGAGCCTTCTTCCATGTCCCCGGGAAGATACTACGTGAGGGATGCATTAAATGCTCTAGCGAGATGTATGCCTATGGCTGGAAGAGCCTTAGTAACTATTTTTTGTGGGATGCCGCCCTCTCCCACTGCTTGTGAAGAGACATGAAAGACAGCAAGAGCAAAGTTCATGGAGGAAATTTCTTTAAAACTAAAGCCCTCCTTCGAGGCCGACACTATAATTCCATCCATCTCCCTCTCAAATTCATATTGAGAAATCGAGACCCCAACAAAGTGAGAGTTAAGCTCCTCCAGAGTAAAGCCGTGAAGATTTTCTTTCTGAGCAGGCAGTAACCCGAGGGCTCGCAACTCTTTCCAAATATGTTTTTCCCGACCCCTGCACCAAAAGTACCACTTGTCCTTCCGGGCGCCTGGAGAGAAATGTATATTTTCGGTGCTGGTGTGAGGAAATAGTATATTGTGCAACTAGGAGGGTAAGAGGGCCATTTCTAGTGAGGGTGAGATGATTTTAACATGAGACGTAGTGCAAGGCGCCTTCGACCTTCGGCGCCCTCGACTACGACTCGTGTTAAAATCATTACCCGAGCTAGAAATTGCCCTCCCCCTTGTTACATACCGCACTCTTTTTGACAAGTGCACGTAAGGCCCTTTTTTTAAGCATATAGGGCGAATGAAAATTTGCATATTTTGAGTCGTGCGCCTATACTTACAGAATTAAATTACAATTTCATCTTCAAAATAACAATTTTCCAAATTTTATTTAGAACTCGGGAGGTAATGGTCATTACCACCCGCTGCGGCGGGAGGTAATCATTACCTCCCGCTCCGGCGAAAACGCTCGAAATGCTCACCTTGCCATTCGCTTTAGATGCATGGAAAAGGGCCTATTACAAGCACGTGTTAAAAAAAATAGTATACATACCATTGGAGGTAAAATGACGACCCTATAGCACGTGTTTGACTTCCTCGTCTTCGGCTCGGGTGGCATTTTACGCGTGCTATGGACTCGCCAATTCTTTACCTCCCCAGATGCGTATATACTATTTTGTCATTTAATGCTTCAAAATTCTATTTTGAAGGTAGAAGTTGCGTGTCTACTCCATTTTTTCTCTGCCCCAGAGGCATGATGTATATACTTTTTCCAGATCCTGTTATCCCACCCTCCGTCCCATATCCCCCGTCCTCTTGTACCGTCGACGTACAGCATCACGATTATTGTACAGATATGTAAGATCAGCATCTACCCATGGAGGCTTTGCATTATTCTTAGAAGTAAAACTCTGTAGTGGTACTAATTTATCTATTCCCTCCATGAGATTGAAGCTGATACAAGCGAGTCAACCGTCTACGTCAACGTCCGAGCAATCGAGTAGCGACTACTCACAGTGTTGAAGGCAGAGAGTAATTGAGTTTGATCTATGGATTATAGTCTTTATAGGTAAAAGTAGAGGGTTTCGAAGGTGTAATTGTATGTCTTTGTGTAGATACATCTATAATATTATAGTGACTGGGAAAGATAGCCATTCGATTGCTAGCCCTCAGAACATCGTCATTATCGTCAACGAGTGTAATGTCAATCCACGTGTGAGACTTACCAGTGTAATAAGTCGGGCCATGTTCGATTATTTTAAGTGAGAGATCGTTTGATAAACGCCTTACGAATTGCGCGTATGCCGACATTGATAACAGGTTCGCATTGAGGTTCCCCATAATTATTCTGTGACTGAAATCACCTACACACGATGTGAGTTGTTCAACGAGATTTGTACCTTTAATAAATGGAATGTGAGGCGGCCTATATATTACTGCAACGACACGGAAAAAAAGTCTTGACTTGTATTAGCTCAAAAACAAGAAGACTGATGCTATACTATTGATAATACTAAATGTGAACTGTATACGTTCGTATTTAAGTACGCTGATCGATCTAAGTAAGCACCGGTATAATATTCCTAGTTTGGACTATCTTACGAAAGTAAATGAGCGCTACCCATGGGACCGATTCAGCTCGATCGGTCGAGCTGGCTCGCTGCCGTTCTATATCGTTGTTTACAAGCGCAGCTGTGCATGTAATACGCATGCGCGATAAATCCAATCTCTTCGACTCTTCCGACAACTGCCCGCGCAAGCGATTACTTCGACTTGAATTGTAACGGATTACTCGCACAACGTCGACTTTACCAGTGATTGAGCTTTGAATTAATCCGTTAGGGACGTAGGAGTCCTGAAGGAACCACAAATTTATTTTCGTTGTCTTAAAATTTTAATGTAAAAAGCTTCAAATTATGCAAAGTAAATACACGGATAAGATTAATGTGGACCATTTCTGATATCGTAAGGAGGGCCTAAATAATTTTTGACTGCACAAAACTCGACAAAATTTGAATAATTGAAAACAAATTTATTGCAGGAATCTTTTAATTAAAGACTAAAACAAATTTCTACGTGATTTTCCAATTTTTTAAAAATTTTTTGCGGGTTTTCAGCCTTAATGGGTTAAAATGGTTCAAATTATTATACGTGTATCAAACTAATTTTTCAATTATATATTACAAGATCTATTTTTCAATTTTGCAGGGCAAGAATGAATTACTAGAAAAAGAAGAATCGTTGCGAAGATTGTATGCAAACCACACTTTAATATTGCAACCGTATGTCCTACTTTGTGGTTCTATAGAAAAAATAGATAACGTATATATAGTCATTCAAGGTATAAAATATACTCAACCGTCGCCAATTGTAGCAGTTGACATATGCTCTATAGATGTGTTAGATCACTGCATACAGACTTCCTCAAAGCTACTAGTCATGTTTGGCAATTTTTAGAGGTTTGCGTTTACGGATTCAATATTAAAAAGCCTTTTGCTTCAGTAACCTCGTTACAAAATAATATTGCTAGAAAGGCAACTCAAAAGAAGCAGAAAAGAGGTAAAGATAATCCAGCGGCCTCAAAAAAACGCAAAACACAAACTGACAATACATAATTAGTATTTATATTTAAGTATAATATATTATAGAAACTTATAAGTATAATTAATAATTTAATTTTATATAACTCATATTCATATGTGCTAAAAAAATATTGATTTTGAATTGAGTAAATAAATATTAAACGTTGATAGTAATTATTGATTTTTGTAAGTACTTTACCTGACACGCTATATCTTACTAATTTTTTTTAAAAGTTTTTTTACAAGATTTTTTTCCAATATTTTTAGTTTATATCAAGGCATAATTAAAATAATATATCCTGACAATTCTATATATATTATTATAATAATTAAAGTTGTCTAGATCCATATAAAATGAGTTTATATACTGGCGACTTTGGAAAGTCAATTAGTAAACAATTGTTGGATAAAGAAAAAATTAAATTAACACTTTTTTTTACATAACCGCAGATACATTTCACGTACTCATGTACAGAATACTCGTATTATAGAGTCTTTTAATAATTTTATTTCAAAGCTTTTTATACCGCACTTACAAAAGGAAATGAGAGTAGAATTGAATGATGTCGATGGCAAAGTACTTGATAAAGTAGAGGTGTTTTTAGAAGAAAATAAATACCAATTTAAAACATTATCATCGGAACATTTGCGATTTAAAGTATACGAAGAAAAGGCTTTATTCTGTTATCCTGAAGAGTTTCAAGTAGGTTTGAAACCTGTTCCGGTAATGACTAATGTTGAGTTGGGTATTGTAGAGAGGCCAATACATGCAGTACATTTGCCTATTCATCACGCATTGAAGATCGTCCTTGAAATACCTGGGCTCTTAGATGCCATATGCACGTACATTAGTTCATTAAAAAAAGAAAAAAATGTTATCTCCAATTTTATACAAGGAGCGTTATGGAAAAGCAAATATAACTACAGCGAAGATCGATGTGTGTTGCCAACTTTTTATTTTTTTGACGAGTTTGAGACGGGTAATGGCATGGGCAGCCATGGCGGAAAGCAAAAATTCGGCGGCGCATATCTATCTCTACCATGCTTACCTCCGCATTTAGTCTCAAAATTGACAAATACTTTCGTATCAACTATTTTCCATTATGAGCACAGAATTACTTGCAAAAACAAAAAAGGTTTTGAGAATGATATTTCTGAAATTAATAAATTATCCAGAGAAGGAATAACTGTTAATATTTTTAATTATGCCATTGCATAAATAAAACTGTGTATATTAAATGCGCGCTGATATTAGGCGATAATTTAGGTATGAATAGTTGCTGCGGGTTCTCGGAAAGCTTTTCTTCGAATTATTATTGCAGAATTTGCAGAGCACCATCGTCTCTCTGCAAATTCATAACAAAGGAAGATAAAACATTCTTAAGGACCAAAGAAAATTACGAAGAAGACTTGATACGAGGTGATACTGGCGTCAAGGAGAAATGCGTTTTCAATAATCTCGATGATTTTCATATTGCAGAAAATCAGTCTGTTGATTTGATGCATGATATTTTTGAAGGGGTGGCTAACTACACAATCACCAAAGTATTGAATGCCTTAATTTTAGTAAATAAAGGTTTTACATTAGAACAGTTAAATTTCAGAATTGAAACTTTCAATTACGGAGACTTAGAGTCTGGAAATAAGCCACGTCCTTTAAAAATAGAGCGAGTAAAGGAAGATGATGTGACGAACCAAAAACAAAGTGTGCGAATAAAACAGTCAGCATCGGAAATGGTATGCCTATCGAGATATTTAGCTTTAATGATCGGAGATTTAGTGCCTAAAAATGATCGGTATTTTAAAGTTTACAGAATATTACGAAAAATTATAGGAATAGTAACAGCTCCTAAATTTGTAAAAAGTGATATTTATATGTTAGAATGTTATATTCACAATCTTAATAAATTATATGTACGGTTATTCGGTGAACTGCCTCCCAAGTTTCATATGATGACTCACATGCCTAGATTAATGATCGAAAATGGTCCATTAATTCATTTTTGGAACATGTCATTTGAACGTAAAAATAAGGAGGTGAAAGAAGCAGCCGTAAGCACAAGTTGTTCAAAAAATTTACCGTTAACGTTAGGCGTACAAAATCAATTAAACTTAAGTTACAGATATATTTGCTGCGATAATATAAGTAATGATATAACGTTAGCAAAAATTGATAGAAACAATGTCAATGAAGAGATCAGAGCGATTAATACAGCGATAGTTGGAAAGTTGAATGCTAAATCTTATAACTATGTTTGTATTAATGGAAAAAAATTTTCACCAGGAACTATTTTTGTAACTAAAATCGAGGATGAACCTAAGTTTTCCCAAATTGTTCAAATATATGAAATTAAGGGGAATATTTATTTATATGCTACTAATGTACAAACAATCTATTTTGATTCATACTATCACGCATATAACGTAAACATAGATGACATGAACCCTAAAATTTTGATACACGTTGATTTAGTTCCAAAAATAGTTCCCTGTCTATTAATAAACAAAACGATGCGAATTCTATATTTCTTGCAGACATGACATATAAATTAAGTGTTATAATATAATAAAAAATAATAGAAGCATTATGTAAACATGTACACGTTCGCTTATTATCATTATTTCCTTACATTGTTATTTTCAACTATAATTTACGATAATAATTTACGATAATAATTTACAATAATAATATAATAATAAAGTTTTTTTTTAATTTTATGAATATTTTGTAAAAATCCACTGCCAATTCATTGGCACTTAGCTTCCCCCAATCTTATTAAATATTCTAATAAAAAAATTATTTTTTTCTATTTAATTCTGTGTTAAAAATTCAAAATGACAATTCCATTTTTTTAAATGTTGAAATACATAGATTCAAATTTTGGAATTGTCAATCAAACCTATGTAAAAGTATATAAGCATACATAACGAAAAAGTATTTAAATTGTATAAAATTGAACACAATTTTACACTTCAAGTAAATTTTTTTTCAATCGACAATAAATTCTGCAACAAGATAAAATTATTGATGAAATTTCTTTTAATGCATATAAAAAATGCATATTACTTTCAAAAATAATTTTTCTTGTAAATATCATAAAAATGAAAAAGTGATATAAAACTAAAAGGAATGAATACATCTTAAAAGTTATTATTGATTTTGAATCTTGATAAAAAATTAGTTTTGATTAGCCAAAAATAACCACGTGATACCAAAAAAAAGCGAACAAAACTTTTCGTAACAAAATTAATATTATAAAAATGAAATAAAAGGTTATAAAATACAAACGAATCGATAATCCTTAAAAGTTCTTTTTTATTTGTTTTTACTTGTCTATAATCACGTTTTTACCATTTATTCAAATTGTAGTTTATTAATTGAAAAACTAAAAGTTGGCCCCAATTGGTATTTAAATAAGGAATATTTTGAGACCTTAAAAAGTATCTAACATTATTTCCTTTTCGAGAAAACTTCGAAACGCGAAAATTGAGGTTCACTTTTCCGGTCCGAAGTTTTCTCGAAATGGAAATAATGTAAGATACTTTTTAAGGTTTCAAAATATTCCTTATTTAAATATCAATTGGGGCCAACTTTTAGTTTTTCAGTTAACAAACTACAATTTGAATAAACAGCAAAAACGTGATTAGACGAGGACAGAAGATACGGACTTCTCTTAAGCAAGCGGTACACGCCAGCATAGTCATCGAGCCGAATCAGCTCGATGCGAAGACTTAGCTGAGTCTCTCGTACTTCCCTGGTTCAGCACCCCCTCCACTGTACTCCGCCAGTGCTACGATCGAGCTGGTTCGGCTCGATGGGGCGCGCTGAATTACTGCGACGGTGCATGGGACTGTTTCAGATGTACACAACGAACTACAACAAGCAAGGATTTTTTTCCGTGTAGAATAGGAGCTGAGCAACCCTGCTGCACACTACAAATCAGCTATTCCGGTATGTCAGGAGTACCGAGCTGTTTGGTATTAGATCAAGTGAGAACCTTAGCTTTAAGAGAATTGTGTGGTCCTGCCTGAGTATGGAGAAACCACCAATGCCAACCTTCTCATCACCAATATCGGGCTTTAGGCGCGACTCAGCAACCGCGAAGAGACGGTAGGAAGGGCGCTGAAGAAGATACTGGTGGATTTGTTCGAGATGCGCAATGATGTCACATTTACAAATCCAGCTCTCAATCCTCCGACGCTTGCC
Organism: Gastracanthus pulcherrimus; assembly: GCA_949152435.1. Taxonomy (NCBI): domain Eukaryota; kingdom Metazoa; phylum Arthropoda; class Insecta; order Hymenoptera; family Pteromalidae; genus Gastracanthus; species Gastracanthus pulcherrimus. Next base: position 160,760,683 of record OX424575.1, on the reverse strand, counting down.
TTCCCAGTAGTCGAACCTAGTCATTTTAATTTGTCTCAGCATTATTGAGAAACGGCACCGATGATGGTTCTTTAGTCGCAGATGTGACACACGCTATCGCTTGACTAGTGGACGCTTTATTCTGAGCTTCGCACAATGACCGAGACGCAGAATCTTTTTCATATTATGACAAAATAGAATATAGATCAGCAGCGATCGAGAAAAAATTGGATATATCACCATCTCGATTCTTGACCATGATCTTGCCTTGCCTATGTCATATATACTTAAAGTTTGGAGCCTGGGCAACAGATTTCAAATTACGGAATTTTAAGAAAAAATCTTTATTTAAATATTCTTTTATAAATATTTTGCCAGTGGTAAGGCAATCCGGAATGTTCTGGTCAAGAAGCGACATAGAGCGACCTGTTGCCCAGACCCAATGACTAGTGCACTGCTCAAAAGGTTGACTATCCAAGGAGAACGTCGGTTTGTAGTGCTAGCTGCTGCTAGAGATGCCGCTGATTGTGCCGAGCGGAGTAGGCGAGTGCACACAATGTCTTCACGTCTAAGGGAAAGAAGGACCGTGGCGAGAACAGCGTAGGCAACGTTGTTATAGTGACTTTTATCTCCATCAAAAATACTAGATACAGTAATGCTACTGCACTCACCCGGCCCCGTTCCCAACCCAGACGAGACCCGCGTATTTCGCTTTTGAGACTTATATGATTTAGTGGCTGCAGTATTACTCGATGTGTCAACACTATCACAAGTCTCATTAACAACTAAATTAGCAGGACCATTGCAAGGAATTAAAGTATTACGAAATGTAGCGCGCTTTTTAAAAGCTAAATTATTGAGCTGATGTTCCTGCGTCTGCACGCTCGCAGTGTAATTCTCATGAAGTACCTCTAAATCGTTCGTTTCAAGTGAGCCACGCGCATTTCCCAAATTTATTTTGCTGTCTAATTTATTTTGTAGTACCAGCAATTTCTCAGTTAGTACCGCATTTTCCTTTTCTAACGAGGTTTGATTGATCCGTAACTCCTCCAGCAAGGGGTTCTGATCTGTCAATTTTTTCTCCATAACTTTTAAGCTCTTTTTAAGATCATCAAAACCCATTATCAATGCTGGTATTGCTTTGCCGTCTCGAAATCTTCAGCAAATATAACAGTTCCTACTTTGGTAGCGATAACTGAGCTATTACTGGTACGTTCTTGAATTTTATTGAAATTATCTCTATTCTATTCTATGGTGAGATCACCGTTTTTAGTTGTTCTGTTGTTGGTCCCACCAATGGCTGAGATCTTCATGATACTCGAGCTATCAGAAAATCGGTGCCCCTGCTTGACTGCAACCCATGCTGCACCTGTGCTGGATGGAGTAGAAGCTTGTAGTGGTACATGCGCGCCGCTGCTAATCACGGTGTTGATCGTGCTATCCCTCCCCTCCCGCTGACTGAGTGAAGAAGCGCTGAGCCTCTCCTCTATGCTAGTGTTTGTACTGGAGAGACTGAGGTAAAGGAGCGGGGGCGGCAGCTGAGGCGAAGAATTATTCACGATGATCGACTGTTCCTTCGGCATCACCGGTGCACGTGTGTATATGCTCGGCAGGCTTGTCGACGGGCTTTACGTTGTCGCCCGTATTGCTTGTATACTTCTCTCTCTCGTCCGCTGTTACTGATGTTTATACAGTAGACACATTTAAGAGCTGTGATATTACGTGTTTTCTCCACTAGCTCCATGCATGCAGAGTGGCATTTGCGTGTGCACGTAGACCACTTAATTAGCGCGTTGGTATTACGCATAGCCTTGTTACAGCTGGCGCAGCTTGGTGTGTTCATTACAAGACAGCCTAGCAGCCGACAGTGACAGTATATTTACTGATCACAAACGTACCTTCTGTTTGTAGCTATATCCAGTATTTTTGTAGACTAGTTTCCACGTGCCTCGTAGACAACGTAGAAGCAGCATTTGAAGGGAGTCTAACCTCAAGAAGACGATGTTATGACTGCCATATAAACACTCCACAAATAACCGGAAAATAAAAGAATATACAAGTAGTGTGTTTAGACATAATTCGTATGTTTTATCATTCCTGAACCTTTTCTCAGTACCCTTCGCTGATCCCGAACGAGGGCAATACAGTGGAGCCTCCTCCAAGATTGATCGGGAAAAATTATAGTGCGAAGCACGAGACCCGGAAAATACAAAAATTATTTCTTTGCCGGTTTGCAACGACACCAAGTTACTAAGGTATATACAATCTGAGCGTGCAAGAAATACTCCTTCCTGACTTACCGGGTGAGCGAAGTCTAACTCTGAGTCAACTTCCTGCATCTGGTAACGTGTACGTCCTTGGTGTCAGCTAGTTTCAAAGTATCTGATGAACTTTTCCGTGGATAGAAAGGTGATTTTTCATCTTCATTTTCCAATTCTTCGTCGCGTGCGGTATCTGTATCTTGTATAGATGTTACTCCGGAAACACCAGCTTCATTATTCTCTCTTCCTGAACGAGAACTTTGCGTAGTTTTCTCGCGGGTGGGCGGAGTCAAACTTTCAAACTTTACACATTGTTATTCTCCTCACCGCTCTCACATATAGATTCCTAAAGCTTGTGGCACAAGAAATACATCAAATTGTAAAGGGCATTCTCTGTCTATAAATAAATAAATAAATAAATAAGTAATTATAACATTTTAGAAAAATATATTGTTGAAGTAAATAGAGTTATAATTAAAAATACATTTTTTTCTAAAATAAATAGACAATATTTTTACAATTTATTTAACACTTTCACGGCGGTTAATATATAAGATGAATTTTTAAAAAGACTTTAAAAGAAAATAGTTTCAGGGACAAATTATGTCTACTGTTTCAATAACATAATAAAGAGCGTGAAAATTATCTGAGAAATTTTTTACGAACGTTTTGATTATGTAATAATATAAAATGTAACAAAACTTTCGTAAATTCATAAATCAACATATTATATACTTTTTTTAAACATTCAGTTGTAATGAAGTATTTCAAAATAACATGAAAACTAAATTTTCGTATTAAAAAAATTTATTACAAACATTAAAAGTGTAATGTAATGAATACCGATAGTACCGGGAGATAAGAAGAGAGGGAAAAGTAGAGGAAAGTGGGAAAATCGAAGACGAACTGTTGATAGAATTTGGCACATAGGGAGAGAGTGAAAATTTAGACAGACTATCGTCACCGTTGATTGACGCGGTCGGTTCCATCTCCGCGACATTTCCTCTCGTACGTCTCTGGGCGCGAAAACACACAGCCGTGCAGGCAGTACGTGTGTAAAGAGTGTATCTGGATCGGGAATTCGGATCCCCATGTGTGCTGATAATTCCTGGGTGACGTCGCCAAGTTGGGGACGATCAACAACAGAACCCGGCGCAACAGTTACAGCCAGGCCTGGCAAAGAAGTAGTAACTTATCTGCACACACCACATCAGCAGTAACAACAACAACAACGATGTCTATAACCTTCCCAATTTGTTTTCCTTGGGTTCCTTCCGAGCCTGCTTTCTGTGCCCTCTTCTTCTATCGACACTCAATATAATTGTGGTCCGACATCGGTACTTCATCCTATATTCACGCCAGTCCTTTACCGTTGTCCAGAGTGCCTTCGATGCGAGGGTGATATCTATGACCTCCTCTCTTATCCAAATCTGGAATGTTGGTTTTCTACTCCCGTTTGGTATATCCATGTTTGATGTGGCCAGGAACTTGAATAACCTTTCCCTCTTGGGTTGGTATTCAAGCTGCCCCATATGATATGGTGTGCGTTTGCGTCGCATTTCATAACCAAACCAAGTCCTTTTGATTCACTTTCCCTTACTATGGCCATCACTTCTTTCGGTGGGCACGTTGCCGTGTCATACGGAAGTAAGCTGCTGTTACCAGTATATCTTTTACCTCACTATTACTTACCTTATATTTAATTCTTGCTGTAGTCAAGTCTCTTGAACAATGTTTTGGTACCGTCTCAGCTTGGAGTCCCTTACTAATGAGGCACGTTCTTGTCGAGTCGGTACTGCCGTTAATTAATGTACCACAGTTGTTAAGACCTGCAATCTTGTCCTTATGAATCACAGGTTCTTGGATTAGGCATATGTATATACCTGTGTGCACCTTAGTCAATCGTCTGGCTAATACCGCTGAGGCGCTTTTGCTATGATGTAAGTTTACTTGCGTGAACTCGATTGTGAGTGTCGGTATATGATCGGACCCTGTATTCTTGTTCAAGTTGACTTGTCTTCCCTGATTATACATCGGGCCAGATTCCGCCTCCTCCTTCTCTTGCTAAATCATGTTCGGAATCATATTATGATATTTTCGGACGTCTTATGTATAAACATATGATCTGTCACATGATTTTTATGTTGCTCAACATACAATACAGCATGGACTTTGTATATGATTCATCATATTATTCGTCATATAAATTGTTAGGTGATTAATCGTAGGTTTTTTTGATTAGGGATTTATAAAAATAAATGCACAACTTTAGCCAAAGACGCCAGTTTTCAATTTTTTAACCTCACTTACGTAAAAAATCGGTATTTGTTTAACTTCCTTAAACAAATTTTATACACATTTCGGAAAAAATATATTGGAGTTATAATATATAATATAATATAATAAATATACTCTAAAAGTTTATAATTCAATTATAGACACGAAAATACAGTCGCCAAAATAATATTTTATCAGATGTACCTAAACCCTAATTGATCTAGGTAAGATAAATAAATGAAGCAATAGAAACGGTCTTACGACTAATACACTTTATTTTTATATCTTGGTACAAAAGAAACAATCTTGTAATACATTTTTTAAATATGGATGAAATCGCTGATATTCCTAGGGACTCCGAATCTATTGACGGATTATGTGATTCTGATGTCGAAGATGATTCCAAAAATGTAGAAGGTGAAGGTGATTCTGACTCGGAGTGTTCTGATGAGAATGATTCTAGAGAGTTTATTGATATTGATAAGTGGACGAAGAGTGGAAAAATCAGAGATGATTTTTCATCATTGAAACTTTCAGGTTAAAATATTCTGGACAATGTAACCACACATTTGGATATATTTTTATATTTGTTTCCTAATGATCTATTAGATTTAATTGTTGAGCAAATGAATCTTTATTCATTACAAAAGAAAAGTAAAGCTAAACCAATAACCAAAGACGAATTATTAACTTTTTTTCTATTAATATTTTTTCATACTACAAGAAGCTAAAATTTATACGCTTCATTTACGAAGAATGAAAGATCTTCAAAACTATTAATTGATAAACTGTACACAAAACGTAAATAATTTTAAATCCAGTAATATTTCCATTTTTGACCGCCATCTTGGATCCGTCATTTTGAATTTTCAAAATCTGAGTTCATCTTCGCAATCAGCCACTCCGAAAACTCATATATACAATTTTTAACGAAATCCGGTAATATTTAAATTTTTGGCTGCCATCTTGGATTTACCATTTCGAATTTTCAAAATCTGTGTTCAGATTCGTAATAAGCTACCCCGAAAACCCCCTACATTCAATTTTTTTCCTAAATATTACGATTTTTATTTGTTTATTTTTTACATAACAAAATATTAAACAAATATTGACTCAAATGCAATGTTAAACGCTTCTTGAACCCCACTTAAATTGGATTTAAGAAAAGACGGGCGAAAATACATTATTTAGTCTTCAAAAAACTCAAAATTTCAACTGCATTCCGACGGTCACTATAGTAACCATCGTGCCGCAAAGGGTTAAGGGGGCAAGCCTGGGTTAAACCCAAAAAAAGTTTTTTTTTATGAGTCCAGAAACCTCTTTATGTTTAAAAGTATTCATTCTAAAAAAAATTATGCTATCAATACTAAATAATATCTTAAATTTTACCGCTGTAAAACCTCAAAATCTTAATCCTACACGTCACAATACATCACTATATTTTTTCGACGGTTATTCAACTCCTTTTAATATGCATTAAAAAATGAGCGGAGCACTTTTTCGTTAAATTTAGTTTTATTACTCTTTTTCGTAGATACAATCAATTTTTTAAAAAATATTAAAAAATATTTTTCAATAAATCGATTGGATTTCAATAAAACAATAATAATAAAAAAAATTTTTACGAAAAAGTGCTCCTCTCTTTTTGTAACACATGTAAAAAGGAGTCGCATACTCATTGAAAAAAAATTCGTTTTTCAGGTCACCTGGAATCGCGTGAGGAACAAAATTCCTTTACTAAATATGGTATTGGAAATAATGATTTATTGTGTTGAATAGGATCAAGATTTTGAGGTTTTACAATGATAAAATTTAAGATAATATTGTGTATTGATAGCATAATAATTTTCAGAATGATTGTTTTTAAACATAAAAAGTTTTCTGGACTCGTAAGAAAAAAGTCTTCTTTTGGGTTTAACCCAGGCCTGCCTTCTTAACATATAATATCCATACTAATAAAAAGGTAATATATAAAATTGATATAATACAAATTTTTAATTTCATTAAAAACCCAAATTAAATTCGTATAACCTTTATTTACATTAATACACAACATACGTATCAATAATCTACTTCTGTCGGATTAATCTTAAATTAATTGCTTTATGAATAATATCACATTGAGTTGCATTAGAGGGCCAGAACCCGATCGTTCAGACGATCGCTGAAGTTACATTTTAACTAATTCGGCCTATGCTTACTGGAGCGTTACCATGGTCTGCTGCACCATTCACACAGCGGCACGCGTCGCTCTTAAAATGTTTTACATCACTGTGTGCTGTCTGAGTTAGAATTCCCCGCTCTTGAACTCGCCTACTTCCGAGCAACGTAGTATAACGTCGCATGGCACTAATGGCGATTACGTATTAGGTGTTTACAGAGAATGAACATTTCAATTTGAGGTCAACCAGCGGAAAATAGAGGTAAAACTGATTAGGACACATTTTGCGTTTTACGATTTGCAATTTGCGTCGCTTTTTGGGATGAGATTGGAATTTTCGGTCTTTTGTTTTGAAGAGACACAGAGTTGTACTTGGAATTGATTCTTGCGACCGACAGGTATTAGCAACTAGCTATAGTCACTTACTTGTATTCACTCGTATAAGCTCTGATTCATTTTATTTTATTTGCATATTAATTATTCAGGATTTTAATTTTTAGTCATACTTCCCCAAAAATCGAGATTTTCTGTAGCTCTAAAAAAAGATTGTTTTACTCTGAGATTTTTTTAATTGAAAGTTATGGTGGCATGATAATTATCTAATTTGTTTTACTTTTATTATTACGTTATTCGAGACAAAGAAAAAGCCTGATACCGCCATCAAGTTTTAGAGCGAGCGGTCGGTCCTTAAAGTTTATTCCTTTCCTCTTGTTGATAGTTCCATGTTTATTGCTTTAGTAGAAGCTATGTAGTTATATATATACAGAGAACATTTTCAGATTAGAATTGCAGTAAAGAACATTGTAAACGTATGGCATCTTGGCTATACGGGAAAAATGAACCCTGGTGAATGGTACCACGGTAATGTTTACCCTGAATGGTGAAAATTGCTATTATTATTGTTTTTACATTCACACAGATGCATCTACCTACGTGAACGTATCCACGTACAAACACTCGTGTACAAGACTCACATACATCTATCCATCTACGTCAACCGACGAACCGACCCTGAAATTAATCCACCCACCTACGCACACCAGTTCACCCTCAAACTCAGATACATGCCCAACCATTAACATACTCACTCGTCCATAGGTACCCATCCATCCACCTACACGCTCATTCGCCTACAAAGACCCAACCACTATTAGATATACCCGCCCATTCACACACACACACACCCACATGTACACCACTACACATTTTACCACTCACCTATTCAAATGCATATCTTGTCATACATCTATTCACTCACATACCCAATGGTCCATCCACTAACAATCAACTACATCCTCATTCATTCATCTACTTATACCTGCATCTACCCATGTAGCACCTCACATATCCATCTACCCCACACACCCATCCTCCCATACAAAAACATATAGAACATAAAATACTAAGGGTCTGATGGATTTAAAACCTCAATATTCGTAGGATAGGATGCTTTATGAGTTCATTGATTATCAAAAGCGATTGGTTATATTTTCCTTGAATAAGAAACAATTTCCCTTTTTACATCTCCTGATAAGATCAGAGTGCAAGTTTATTTTAAACAAAAAATTTTGACTATTAAAATTTCAATTTTTCTTCTTCTAATCTCATTTTATTGATCAGAAATTATCATCAAATGTGAGCTTTTAAGAGAAATGAACCTACTTTGCTTTACAAAAGAGAAGAAGATGTATAAAATATTAATAATATCTTTTGATGATTGACAAATAAGGAAGAGACTCAGATATCCGACTTTTGGCACCTCAAAGAGGAAGCTTTGTGATAGTAAAAAAAAGTTTTACTAAAAACATGTTATGAACATGTTCTGAGACATAGGGAATCAAAATACACTATTGTGAGAAAATGTCCGTATCGATGTGGGTGCCTGTGCATGTGTGTAAGTGTGTGTGTATTTATTATATTCAGTAGTATATATTTATACATTATAACAGTAGTATATATTTATTATATTCAGTAGTATATATTTATTATATTCATAAATAAAATTTAATGATCAATTATAGTGTTGTAAAATATATTATTGTCAATTGAAAAAAATGGGACTTAATATGCAAAAACGTTTTAAGTTTTTACACAATTTAAACATTGTTTCATAATATATGCTATACTTCTATATAGGTTCAAAAAATGTTTTATAACATATTTCAGACCATAAATTGAGTTTAAATAGAGTCAAAAATATTAACTTTAGTTCATTTATAGTTGAAAATTTTCTTGAAATTTTTAAAATACATTTTTATCACACAAACAGGCATGTACTCCAATAACATATTTGTAAAAATGGTATGCATTATATACATTAAAACATATTTTATTCAACAATATTGTTTTATAATCTATACTATACTTTTGCATAAGTTTATTACAAAATTTAAATATATACATATATTTCGATATATTAAAAAGCAATAAACTTGTCATTTTATTTTTCACCACAACATTCAATAGAATAAATAATTTCGTATTGGAACAATTTATAAAGTCTGAGGAAGCTAAGTGTCAATGAAATGGCAGCGTTTTTTTAGAGCTTTATCTCAAAGACCTCAAATAAAATATTGATAAGTTCTTTTTTCTGCGTTGAATGCGCAAGCGACTTTTTAAAGTTAGAAAAATAAGTTTCGTATAATAAACATTAATATTTAATCCTACATAAAAAGTAATATTAATTACTCTGTTGAAATGGCTATAACTTTCTTCATTCTAAAAATCTTTTATTCTATCAGGTATTAAAATGTTTTTACCATTGTAAAATTTCATAAAATGCGATACAAATTTAGAGTATACCCACCTTGATCAATTTGATTATTAAATAAATATTGATCCTATTCAATATAACATAAAATAATTAATACTTAGAGTAGATTTATATTATTTCAGTTCATTAGGAAATATGAATATATATTTATGATAGTTATACTTACCTTCATGCAGTATAGGTACATAAGGTTAGCTTTAATGTTAGTTTATCTTGTTTCTAATTTGCGTAAAATTTCGATAATCAACAAAGAAAGGTGTTTAAAAGATGTACATCTGTTGATAAAATGGAGAGTCAACTGCCGAAACCATTGGATACAAAAAATATGAATGGCATGCTGTAAAATTCAAAGTGTTGATGTCGTAGAAACTAAGTGATGCGTATGTGTAAAGGTACGAAGGTTTTTTATTAATCTGATAGTGGTCGGTGAATACTTGTATAAGTGTACTGTAACTAATTATGTATTATACTTGATAATACCCAAACTCATATTTAGAGCGTGTTCTTCAGTAATATATTTAATACTCATATTGGTACTTCTTTTATATCTTTTCGTATGGAATTTTAATTTGGAACTTTAATATGGAACTACCACATTAAATGATGAATAGAAGATAAATTGCTTTATTATAAGTGCAGCCTGTCTATATTTTATCATTGTGATTATTGTTAAGATCTAGAAGAAATTATAAAAAAATAAGATAAGTGGGATATTTTTGTATTTTTATAGACTCCCTTCTATTTTCGCGTATGATTTCATGTATAGATTTATGGGTGTGACAATAAAGCTTCAGACCTCGAAAAGAATGCAAGACCATTATTGACAAATATATACCGTTCACGCGCGGTTTGCGGCTTAACAAGACTAATTGAACTCATTTGGAACCAGTGATGTTGTTGTTGCAAGTGTATTTGCTTTTTCCTTGTTATGATTGGACGGAATTGAGTTAATGCGAAAATAATTACATGTAATTCTTCGTTATTTTAAAGAAAAAGTTTAATAGTGTCACTTTCTAGTCTAAATGAATATAATTTAAATATATTTTTTAATAATTTATTATTGTGATTTTTTTATACTGAAGTTTTCTTCAATAAAAAGGAAACTTTCAATTAATTTTAATCTCATTTTTAATAGAATATTTAATTCAAGATTTAATTAATCAATATATAACTAAAATCTAATAGTAATAGATAAAGTTGTTTAAAAATAAAAAACTCTTTGGTGTAATTTTGATTTACATTTATATCATTTTATTTTATATTAAAACTAATATACAATTACCTCTTTGGCTTTTACTTAAAAAACATTAGGTATCAGCATTTTTGCCGCAGCTAAATAATAATTATACATTGCAGTGAACGGAAAAAATGTATCAGGGCTAGTTGGAACCGTAAAAGTTTTTGCATTTTTATGGAAGTCTTAGTAAATGTCTAACGTTTGTTTTCAATCTTTATGTAAGAAAATGCATGCTTTATCAGTACTTACTAATTCATTTACTGCTTTAAATTTATTAAATACAATCAATAACAAATGCGCTACTTCACTCTTTATGGTAAATTGAAAACAAACGAACGCTAAAACACATCTAAATTAATACAACAATTAATATTCTTCTTTTATCTATTAAATGATTATACATCTCATTAATTAATGTTTAATAGAGAATAATAACAAACATTATAAACGATTTCTGTACGTTAGTGCTATAAAATGAAAGAAAATGTATTATTTCATTTTATGACACTGATCGATACATTAAAAGGAAGAAAGAGATTCTAATAATCTGTTCCTAGATATAACTATAGACTTATATAAAAAAAATTATCGATAACACGTAAACCACCTCTGCATTATACTATAAATAACCCCTGCGCATTTTTCAATCGCTATGACTATGAATGTACTTCACGCCTCATAGTATTTTTCATTAAGCTCGACAAAGTATGTACGTAGGTGTTATAATAATATGTGTACTCGTGCATTTGTGTACACGTGCTTATAAGCTGATTATAAAAAGCACCTAATTTTCTCCTATGCCTGAGAAAAATTTTATATAAAATCTACATGTGTCACAATTTCTCGTGAGGGATTGCTATGTACATTTTTACGTTATATTTGTTAAAATATTCATCCAAGTAGGGTTCATCAGTGAGTCCACAAGTTCTTATGGAATATTGATATAATTTCAAAATATTGAAAATTGATATCTGAAAAATTATGTTTATTAATTTTGTGTACTATGTCGAAATCAGTTGCTTCGCGCACATTCTGTTTTAAAAATATTTATTTTCTGTGCACGACATCATGTAGATCTTATTGAATTTTTTCCAAGTTATTATTCGCGACATCGGAAAACAGAAAGACGTATATCCGAGATCAAAGTAACGAACGTTTATACCCACGTCCAGGCATGGGCAAGTGCCTAATAAAAGAGTGTACATTTTTTAAAACAAACTGTTATAAAAATAAAACTTTAACAATTTTATTAATAATACCATGTTCAAAACATATTTATAGAACTACAAGGCTTTCATATATCTATCGAGAAATTCTTATTTTTAAAATAGTAATATTCAAAGAAGCAAATCGAAAGTATCTTCTTTGAGTACCTACGACAATACGTACTGTAAAAAGAAAATTTTGTCAGTGTTCTTTTGATAGATACCAGTATATATTCATCGTATCGTTCTCAATTTTACCTTCAGCCACTTTTTTTCAACTGCTACAATATTTTCCTCGTATGACACCTACACTATCTCAATCAGCTGCACTCGCCCATGACTGTCGCTCGTCCCCAGAAAACCCCCAATCCTCAAAATCTTCCTCTCTCCATTGGCTCTCTCCACCTCTCCAGGTGCGGCTCTCTCCATCGGCGCCGCTCGATTCTTTATAACGCTCGCTCTCGCAGCCCGTCTATTTCTGGATGGAGCCTCCGAAAATATAGATCGAGATCCGAGCAGCGGAGCGCGCGCGCGCGCGCGTTCGGCTATCTGGAAGTATCGGCTATTTTCGACCGATCGCCCACGCCGCGAAACGCGGGGGGACCAGCAGCAGAACACACCGTGTACAACTACTCCGCTCTTCGAGTTATGTATTTTTTTTGTCGCTTCGTAGCCTCTTCTTTTTCTCTCTCTCTCTCTCTCTCTCTCTCTCTCTCTTGATTCTCTTCGCCGTGGGGCTTTTTACGATCTCGTCTCCTTGACTCGGATATCGAGGAGGGAAAAATGGATTACTCTTGACGCACGACAGCGCGGACGCTTGTGCACGCGAGGGAATAACAGCGAATATTCGTCTTTACGATTTTAAAGCTGCTGGGGCCGATCTCTCGTGCTTCTTTCTTTTTTGCTTTTGCATGCCAAGAGATTCTCATTTCTTTATATCTTTCTGATATTTAAAAATAGGCGCGCGCGGGCGGCAATTGGAGTGCGTGCCGTTTTGATATTCTTTTTATCGTTTCAAAAATTTGATTTGTTCAGATATTAAAATGTATTTTTGGGTTACTATCATTTGTGATAATTGAGTTATTAACTTGTAATTTGTATTTGCAAAATTTACTAATCAAAAAGTAATGAAAATTATATAAAAGAAAGAAATAAGAAACTGGAGCGGAATTGTCACAAGGTCAAAACGTAAGTCGAATGCCAATGAAAATATTCGGCCGTGCTGCGCACGAATATAGTTGAATTCCCCAAACGATCGCGCGCTGATTCGATTAAAATCTATTGGACAGAAATTAAGTTTGATAATATTTGTCCAGCGCGTTTAGCAACGTTTTCAAATTCATGAGCTACCGTTCTAATTGATTGAATTGAACATTCTTTATTGGATTTCGTACACCCAATTTAAATATTGCACTTTCGTGAACGTTGTGGATGTTGTCGTGATTTTCCGTAGACCGATGACACTGGTACGTGGATGTTAAGGCGTAGGCTCGACTCTTTGGCATGCATGTGACCGCCTCCCCTCGCGCTGCGTGCGTCAACCCTGGAATAATTTTGATTGATTTATCTAAAACTACATACGTTAATTGGGGAGTGGCGGAGTAAAGCTCGATAATCTTATTTATGCACGAACTTGATTTTACAGTTTTTTGGTAATTTCTTAATCTTCTTGATTTTGGATAACTTTTTATAAAAAAAATTTACTGCATTGGTCATTAAAATAATATTGTAAATTTCTTTTTAAATTAAAAACGAAAAATTGGTTTATCTGATTTTGCTTCGTTCTTCTTCAATTAGATTAAAAGTTTACATAAATGAGCTATCGATTTAATTAAATTTTAGGATTTTGATGGAATAATGATCTTTATCATCGATAACAAGGATTTTTAAATACTGTATAATTTTTATACAAGCAAACTATGATTGCAGTACTTTGTAGATATTCTTGACAAATAAAGTTTTAACGCATATTACTTGAAAAAAGTGTTGAATTGTAAACGATATTTAAAAAGTTATAGCGTGCTAAGAAATCAAGCTATTAGGATCTTATTTGCAATAAGCCGATAGCAAATTATTTAGATGTTTTTAGTTTCCTGATATATAATTATGATGTATCCGCGTATCCACGATAATATGTCAAAAAACTACATACGGAACAAAATTAATTTTTAGCAGGGTAAGGTTTGAAAAAATTTTTAAAATTGTCGAGTGAAGATTGACATAAAGAAGGAAGGTAATGGCTCACACAAACTGATAAATTTACTGTATGTAAATATATGTATAAATGTTTATCATTGACGAGCGATAGAGTCTTTTGAACTAAATGATTAAAAAATTTGCTATAATGAAAGTAGTAAAGCAGTACTCAGTTTAATAGTTTTTCATACAAAGTAAAATATAAAATTACTAGTGCATCATTCAGAAAAAAGTTAAAAATTCCGTTTTAATAATTTGACAAATTCTAATAATTAAGATTTCAAAATTCATGATATTACATCTTCAGAACAAGACTATGACAACTCAAAATTATGTTGCTCTAGTTTCGTTCTATCAAATAGTAATTTGAGTAATTGAGTTGAAGTAAAAGATGAATTCTGAAGTAAATGTTTAATAATAATGGTAAAATCTACCAAATCATCATGCGATGTGTCTTATCCTACTTTAGTTCTGAAACACTTTTTTTTGTTGAGCTGTCACTTTAGATTACTTTATGAAATGGAGATAAAAATAGCACTATATTAAATTTATAAATGAAATTTAGGTAAGCATTTTGACATATTAGTTTGACAACATTATTGATTAGATCATAAAAGCTTCACTTACCATGATGATGATGCTTCTCTGCTTAGTAGATCCCCGAATAGAGCAGGTACAGCGAGATCAGTAGTAATAGCAGGATGAAGTACGTCGTCAGGATGTTCTTCGTCTCATGATTCTGTATGTTCGGAATTTTTATCGAACTCCTTCGCTTCTGTGCCGTTGTGCCCGTCATTTCTTCACTTAAAATAACACAAACTATAATTATTTTTCTATCCAACCACGCACTACCTCGTATCGTAAAAAATATCGTGAAAATTCACACTAAATATCCTTAAAAAAGCGTTTTTTAAATCTCTACAAAATAATTCCGTTCTTTCAAAATCCAAAACTCCAAAAAAGCTCCAAAAACCAAAAAAAGCAAAATCTCCTAAACTCTCTTAAAAAAAAAGAAGAATGCGACCCACCCGCAGCGTTGGCTCGTGCTCTAGCCGAGAAGCGCCTAATCAGCCGTATTATCTGAACCGAACTGAGCTGCGAGCGTGTATATCGGAGCAAAAAAGGGGTTCGTGGCTCGGATGCAGGGTAAAGGGGAGGGGATCGCTCGACGTTGCGGCTCGTCGGAGACTGGACGGGCCGCGCGCGGCTCGCCGGCGGTCACGCGCCGTGGCGCCTCGGCTCCTCTTCCTCCAGGAATCTTTTCCCCCCTGCTCCCCCCCTCCCTCCCTCCCCCTGGCTCGTCTGTGGAGCCGCTCGAATTTTCAAGAGCGCTCGCGGCGGTCGAGCTTTTTTTCAGCGAGGCGCGCGCGCGCGCGCAGCGATTTAATGTGTTGGGATATTTCGTAGAAAGCTTGACGGGTTGTGAGCCAGGTACTGTCGAGATTTTCGTGATATCGTCAGTTTTTGGATTACGGAGGCATAGAAATGAGTTTTGAAGACTCTTATCGGGGTTGAATAAATTAAATAAGGTTGTAACAATGGTTAATCAATTCAAAGAATAAGGTTGTAAAATATACAATTGGAATTAGATATTTTATATTTTAAGTTTAGTCGTGCTCTTTGAATTTGATAACCTAGCCTTACTTGTTTGAAGCTTGAATATAGACAAGCAATTATAATTATCGTATGAAAATGTTTTCAATCAAGTTTAAAGGCCTGCGAAGAACGGTATTAGCAGATTTTGTGCCAATGGCTCTAACCAATTAACAATGTTAAATTTATCTTCGCGGTATCGGACTTTCTGAGTATTTTTTCTCGATTTGTATTACAAAAATATAATTTTTAAGATTTCTTTTTGCTCCCCCCCCCTCCTTATGAGCTAGTCTTAAAAATGTCCTATTTACTCTTTTACTTCTTTCCCTGGCTTTTCAAAATTTGAAGAATTTTTTCTAAGAAGAATAACCTCAAAATTGTATTTTAAAATTTCACATGTTCCTTACTAATTCACATTAAATAAACATTATAAGTAGAAACAGTTAAGCTTGAGCTTATACCGTTATAGTATATTATAACAAATATCAGAGCTCTAAATAGCTGTAAATATGTACTTTTTAGGTTACGAAAAGCAATTTTTCTGACTTTTTATGTGGATATAAGCTAAGAAAGTGGAGTACAACATAAATATTCCGAAAAAAATATAAACCGATTTGTATGACCTATTTTAAGTATGAGAAATAGCAATAAAATGAGAAAAAAATAGTTTCTTGGGATTTTGAGTATCGCGTACTTTTTCAAGAATTCTGAAAAAATTCACTTAAGTAAAAAAGCTAACAAGGAGCACAATAAATTTTATTTTGAATTTTTTAACACACTTAAATTAGTTAAAGAAATATTTGGAATTTTAAAATACAATTTTGAGGTTATGTTTGCCTATGGAGGTATCTGAGAAAAAATTTCTCAGATTTTGAGATGAAAAGTGAAGTTTTAGCCAAAATGACCGCGAAAAGCCTGAGAAAGAAATAAAAGAGTAAAAATCACATATTTAAGACTAGTCATAAGAGGAGGTACAAAATTATATTTTTCTAATAGAAATCGAGAAAATATACTCAAAAAGTTCGATACCGCGAAGGCATATTTAACACTGTTAATCAGCTAGAGCCTTTCAGTTGGGGACATTGATTAATTTCATTGTTGTTGAATAATATAATAAAAAAACTCTAAAGAAATTTAGAAAGAAATTTAGTAACTTCCTTATTTGGCAATTAAAAGAAACTATCGACGAGATTTTGAACATCTTCTTCTACTTTCATGAAACAAAAACCACTGCCAACTCATTGGTAAACCTAGTAAATCATTTCAAGATGAAATTGTTTTAACATAAATATCATATTTTCTCCATTATCTTTTTCCTTTGCTTCTTTATTGATTAGTCATCAATATATTTTGATGATGCAGTTTAGGTAGTGTATAGGTAGTAGAGCTTGGGCATCATCACAAAGCTTCCTCTGAGAAAGCAAAAAGATTTATTTGACTTATAAAAATGCTTAAATAATTGCGTTTTTCATGATTTCTGTAAATAAAATGAGACTATAAGAGAAAAAAATGTCATGTGATAAACAGTTAAACATTTTCAGAAAGATTCATTAAAACCTCTTGTGCAAGCAACTTTTTATAGTTAAGAAAATTAGTTTCTAGAAAAACACATTTATTTCAGTTTTGCATGCTATATCTGTAAAGTAAATTAACCAGATATAACTTCATTAAAATGTCGAGATTTTACATGTGACATGATATAAAGCAATTTTATAATAATATAAATAGGTTAAAAAAATAAAATAATTTTCTGTTATATTTTGGCTGAAAAACGACAATATTTTACCTAAATAAGATCATACATCACTCCATGTCTTTTATGCATACTAGAATGCAATTATACCTTAAAGTTTCACATAGATCGCATGAGAACCTCATAAATGAAATTTTTTAGGTATGTCACAAATGTGTTATATGGTTGCAATAGAAAGAAAAGGGTGACGCCTAACTCTCTATGTGCTACGCACGGAACCGGAAAGCTAGAGAAGATTTGGGAGCGGCGGAGAAGCGCTGGTTATATTCGGCTGATGATGATGTAGAGTTATGTATACGCATAATGGATTGATACGTATTGATATAGGTAGAAGGAACTATAAAAGCAAAAACGGCATGAACGGGCAAATACGAAAGGAAAGATATTGCTGAGAAGTATTAGAGTTTATCTACTAAGAGAGTACCTAACCACCGGAAAATGGTTTTCGAAGCGATCATGAAAATATCAAGAATTTTCAGCTTTAAGCGATGTACATTTTTCTTCTATCAAGGCGCACGATAGTGCGCCGAGGGTAAAGTATGCCAGCGGTAGACTCAGCGTGCCTATATACACTGAAATGTTTGATTCTAACCTATACAAAAATTTCAATACGAATCAATTCTATTAAAATGCTTAGTATGTTAAGGGGGTCCTCCAGTGACTTTAGACAAAAATTTAAAAAAGCTGCTATTTTTTGGATTTAGTTTAAATTTGAAAATTTTTCGCAGATATGGATTACTTATGAGGTATATAAAGAATTATATATGATAAAAGTACCAAAACTGCTCTTTCATTGATGATTTCTTCGAAGACTGCATTTTTGCTTAAAATGAGGTAATGCGCATAGTACAATTATGAATTTTATTGATGCTGCGCTTAAAAGACTTCTTTTAGCATAAGAAATATAAGTCGGCATACATTTAAACAATATATCAGTATTTAGATATTAATTTTACTATTTATTTAGAAAAAGTTAAAAAAAATTTATTGCAAAATTCAAAATTAGTGACTTAAGCCACCTGTGGAAAACGATTTTCGATGCGGTTTTGGGAGATGCTTTGTAGAACCCAAAAGTGAAGCCCTGCAGCCGTAGTTTGTTCCAATTGGCTCTGATTCTAGAGATACGAGCTATTTTACTCCGAATATGCGTTATTTTAATGACAAATTGTACCTATACTTCATATTACTACTATGTAAGTTTTGATGCTGAATCAAATGTTAATAAAGTAAATAAAAGTAGTCGAAAAGAGCTTTATTTTAAGCTTTGTTACATACAAACATTTGAATCCAGTCCAAAGTTATTAACAATTGAAAATGGTGACTGAAAATGTATGGATATTCGAGAAAATGTATCTTCTATAAATTCGTTGATTTTCATGTATTTTCAGTCACCATTTTCAATTGCTGATAACTTTGGACTGGATTTAAACTTTTGTACGTAACAAAGCTTAAAATAAAGCTCTTTTCGTCTACATTTATTTACCTTTCGAGCAATTTTCATAGCACCAAAACTTATATAATAATGATATGAAGTAGAGGTATAATTTTTCACTAAAATAACACATATTTGGAGTAAAATAGCTCGTATCTCGAGAATAAGGACCCATTGGAACAAACTACGGGTATTGGGCATAATTTTTAGGTACTAGAAAGCACCGTCCAAAGCCTCATCGTAAATCATTTCCCGCAGGTGGGACACTCTCTGTGTTAGTAATAAAATTTCGTTTTAATGAATTCCGACTTATATTTATTATGCTAAAAGAAGACTTTTAAGTCCAGTATCAATAAAATTCATAATTGTACTATGCGTATACCTCATTTTAAGCAAAAATGAGGTCTTCGAAGAAATCATCCATCGAAAAACAGTTTAGGTACTTTTAACGTATAAAATACTTTATATATCCCACAAGTAATCCAAATATGCAAAAAATTTCAATTATAAACCAAATCCTAAAAATAGCAGCTATTTTAAAATTTTGGATAAAATTACTGGAGGACCCCCTTAATCGAAATGTGTGCAATAAACATCTTTTTATATTATTATTTAAAAAAGGATATTGGGGCCTACGGTGGCTTAGTCGGTAGAGTGTCGAAAAAAAAGAGACTTTCATGAAGATTCATTAAGTCGTTCATAAGATATCGCACTGTAATTTTTTGATCCTTGAATTTCACGATTTTTTCTTTTTCGGATTTCAAGATTCAAGGTTTCAATTTTTAATACGCTAATCAAATCGTTTGTTTACAACCAATAATCAATCAAAAGTTGCTTTTGCAATTCCGCGCGGTGTGCAAACAAATTCTGTCTGCTTCTCAGACTAGCCTTCATCATTCTTGTTACTGGGAAAGTTTATAATTTTTATATTCATCGCAGTCGGTAGTATGCAAGTCTTGTATCTAACCAAGTGCAAAAATAGTTTAAAAAATAAGATTTTTCTGAAATAAAAAGTAAGGGTTACCACCCTCTGGGACCAAACTATACTTGCTAGTTTCGTCATTCAACGAGAAGTATTTTCCATTTTGTTTCATTTCAAAACATTAATTAGAACTTAAGGTATTATACAGTATACACACAAGTTTTTGGGGGTAAACTTTAGGGGCGATTTTCACCCCTTTAATATCGGATTGGGCCCATAAAAAAATACGTGTCTCTTATTTATCGATCCTCTACAACATATCAAAAATTCAGGAAAATCGGAGGTGGACACCTCGGGCAGTGTTCTTGTTAGTAATGTCGGTTTGATCACTGTCGGTTATTCTCGGAAACCGGCGTTGTACTACTTCGCAAATGACAATGCGCACGGCGGTGTACGTGGTTTACTGCGCAATCTGAATCTTTGGTGATATGATAGCTCGGCATTATTAGGGCCTGATTAAAAAAATATGAGCCTAATTGATCTTTTTTATGTTAAAAATTACGTATTTTCTAAAGTTTCTATAGTTTGACAATATTTTGAGAGCAATACTAGAACAATGAAGAACTTGTATTTAAAGTATTTTGCAATATACTCGTATATTAGAAAATTGACTTGTTATCGTTCAAATGCTATAAGGAATCATTCTAAGTTGGAAAGCAATATCGCATTTTGTTAAGAAGAGTTGAAGGAAGACGAGATAAACGGTGCACACAAAACATAACCCGCGATTTTGAGATTAAGAGGCCTAGGTTCCCTCATAAAGCACACGCCACGCAGCGGCAAAGTTAGTGAGCGACTACATATACGCGCTGCGACACCCCCTTCAATTCTAATTCAAAGAACTTCCTGCAAAACTCGAGACGCACCGGTTCTGCTTCATTCTCGAAATGCGTCGTCTAATATTCTGCGCTCGCCGAAAGGATCTAGAAGCGTAGTAGCAAACACAGAAGAAGTCACCTAGGAAAAGTCAGAAGAAGACTTTGATTGACAAAATTTGAAGTAAAAGTATAATATAAAAAGTAAACGAGAACGAGCGGCGGCAAACGAGCCTAGGTAAAAAAACCGGCGAGAGGGAGAATGGAAAGAAATTTAGAAGCATAAGTAAGCACAGCGCCGGCGACGAGGTACTTTTACAGTCGAGCACCTTTGAGCTTGCGCGCTGATCACAGGATACACTCTGCAAACTAAGAGAGTGATAATTTCTTCTCTCTGTTCTCTTTTTCTGCATCCCGCGACTTTTTCTTCATTTTGTTCCTTAACTCTCTTTCTCCTTTTTTTCTTGTTAAGCAAGACTGAGCTTCTACTTTAGCGTCTTATCCTTTCAGCCGCGTCTCTCTCTCTCGCTCTGTATTCTTTTTGATGTATAATCAAAATAAAAAGTACCTCTCTCTCTCTCTCTCTCTCTCTCTCTCTCTCTCTCTCTCTCTCTCTCTCTCACTCACTATCTATCTATCACTCACTGTCGTATGCAAGTACATAGTTGTAGTTCAGGGCGGACTACATTTTACTATGTACATCTAGATCTACATTTTATTACGTAGATATTTGGAGCTTAAAATAAAATTTCTTCACATAATTATGAAAGTATACTAAGATGTTAAAATTTTTATTTGAACGTCTTTGAGTGTTCTGAATCAATAAATACAGACAAATGATTCCTTTACTTCTTACTATTATTCAAGAGAACTATACTTTATGCGAAAAAAATTAACAATTTACATTTGGAAGGAAAAAACCGCTGCCAATACATTGGTACTTAGCTTCCTCAAACTAAATACATTGTTCCAATATTTATTTCTTTATTCTAATACATTATTTTAAATTGCTATATTTCTTCTTTTTTCTTTTTTATTAATAGCTCAAAAAGGTGCGTTTCTTATCATCAATTGTTGTCAAAAGATAAATTACAAAAAATTATAAGCTTGTGATCATATAATGCATTATCGATTTAAAAATATCGTAAAATAGAAAAATCGTTATAAAACCAAAACGAATCGAGGAATCTTTAATTTTTTGTTTGATCTCGTATGCTCATGAAAAAAACATTAAAAATTCGTTTGTTTTTGATCATGATCATGGTATTTTCGAGTAAGCATCGAGTAAGGGTCGATAAGCAATCAAAATAAAAACAAAAAATATAATCTTTAATATCTTTAAAGATATTATGATCTGGGCAAAGAGCTCAGTTAAGAGATAGTAAAATGCTACATTTGTGAGCTCAATTTAATTTAAACATTGTTTATCATGTGTTTCTCAGATGTCGCCGTTTACACAAAAAATTACATTTTCGTGCCCAGATAACCATATTCCCGCCGATTGCCGTCAGGTTTCTGACAACACCCAAATGTACAGCAACCTGACAACAATCCATGAGCAATTGGGATCTGACATGGGAGCGTGGCCAATATATATATATATATATATATATATATATATATATATATATATATATATATATATCTATAATATGTCGGACATGAGCGATTGTTTTACACGAGCAGTATATGTTGAAGATTAGTTTCTTCTTATCGATGCTAATTTCCATTAAGAATATTTGTG
The DNA here is from genome assembly GCA_949152435.1 of Gastracanthus pulcherrimus. NCBI lineage: Eukaryota > Metazoa > Arthropoda > Insecta > Hymenoptera > Pteromalidae > Gastracanthus > Gastracanthus pulcherrimus. Next base: position 160,738,275 of record OX424575.1, on the reverse strand, counting down.
ATTATGCTGGTGATAATCCTGCTCAGAGGAAATTCATTGAAGGTGGATGTTCTTTACGCGCTGACACATCATACAATGTGCAAAAAATTATCAAAGTTCGAGAAGCGATGTCGTGAATTTTACAAGTTACTATTTACAAAGGTCAAATTTAAGAGAAAACAGCAGGAAATAAATGAAGATGTGTTGCAAGATAGAACTATTTTATATTGCAAGTACTCGTGTAAAGCTGATTTAGGAGAAAAGAGCAAACATATAATAGAAATTCTGCTCTACTTGTACCGGTAAGTGTATAACCTCAAAATATATATTTACATTCAATTTTGAAAATAATTTTAGAAAATGTCTTAACAGAAAGGATGATCCACTGGATGATTTGTCTTATACAGACTGTTAACGATGGAAACTGGGATAAGTAAAATATGACAAATAAATATTGATGGTATATGTATAACATCGTGGACCCTACCTATAGGAGAGCCAGAGTAGAAAAAAACCTCGACACGAGTGCGTGGTCTGATTTATACCCTGTCGCAGTCGTGTCCCTACTACTGCTTATTAATTGGCCGATAAACCTCCCCTCGATGCGATAAGCTTCGTGAATTCGCGCCTCGCGACCAGCCTCCAAACCTTTTGCATGGGATTTCCCATGGGATTTCCACGAGCACATATGGCTTGTAGGCCACGGGCGTACCCGTGCACTAAAAAACTCGGCCGAAAAGTCTAGAAGAGGATTACAAATTTTCATAATACTTATAGGGTTCTATCTATGCAATACTAGATATTTCCCTTCTTTTTTCTACTTGGGCTTTCCTTTACAATCAACTTATCTACTTCGTAGTTTGTATACATTATATAAGTATAATAAACGCAGTTATTAAATATTTAATTACTAATTTGAAGCTTAATTATATTTTTGCTTATTAGACTGAATATTATTACTAAACAACATTATTATTATTATAAAGATATTATATCAGTATTATAATTAAAGATGTTCATTCCTATATTGATATTAAATGATAAACAAATACATAATAGTTTGTGTTTAGTAGTTTTTTGACTTACTTAAAATATGCAAATTAGTTTCGCTACATTTTATTATAAACTTACAATTCTAAGAACAGTACAAATATATCGCAATATGCCAAACATCTTTTTTACTGGACCTTATATGATCGCATAACATTCGAATAATTCGACGCATCATGCGAGAAATTCGCACTCAACAAAGTCGTCGTCCGAGTCATGGTCATCGCTCCACTTGAAAACTTGAGTCCCCCTTTTCGTACATTTGCTGTTGTGTCTTTATCGCGACATTTCGTTGGCTTTTACCACTATCCGTAACACAGACAAACAATGTACTCGGAAACAAATACACCAAAATGCATTCGATAGTTATAATCTAGCGTCTCTTATGCACTATAAATGTTTCGCACAACCTTCATAAAACATTAAGTTAACTTTGGAAGATAGTATCAAAGAAAATACCAAATCTCCAAATGTTTCTGAAAATAAAACAACAAAAAAATAAACTGAAGCTACAAAGAATGATTGTATTCAAAACCTTATAAGTGCTCCAAATTCATCAGCTGAAAAATCTATTGTGAAACAAAAAGTGAGAAATACGCAATATGTCCCTATAGAGAATATCACGGCGAAGGCCACGTGTGGCGCGCTAGTTATCTTTTAGAAATGGGGGTCTCATACACTTACAACGGTTTACTTTACATATTTCATCTATTAAGAATCCTCGATCAACTATAATTGCATCACAGGGTCTTAATAAATTTATTAAATTACTTTGAGATGAAATAACTGAATTACTTGCTCGACCACCGTAAAGTTTAGTCACATAAGTAATATTTCCTGCTGGGGAAACACCTGTTATTATTTTGCCTGTTTGTGAACTTTTGTAGTGAGAGTTGGAAATTAACAACAAAGATTTTTAGGTTTTTGAAGAAAAATTTCAGTACAATCTAGTACTACTCTGATATTCTCAAAACCTCCAAAATACAAAGGCAAATTTCTTGAAATTTTTTCCTTAGATATCCGTGAGAGCCCCGGACAATGAGCACAATCGGAGATTGAGCACAAGGGCCTATGGTGGTGGTATCATAATCGTTAATGTCTCGTGATGCTGCGTTTCTTACAAATTGTGAATTTTAGTTTTTTCTTCGATAAAATTGAACGAGTAAACATAACCAATGTTATTTATACGGTTAACAATAAGTTAATGTTACAAGTTTCAGATATCAAAATCGAATCGAAAAATTTCCTATTTCTTTCAATTTGGTATTGTAACTCCATAATACATATTTAATACATGATTCATCATACATAATTAATAAAATATTAAGGCGTCACGAAAGCATAGATATACTATTCCAGTATACGTATACTTACGTATACTATAGATATAGTAAATGAGAACAAGGGTTAGTCTCTTTGCGCCTTTGGATTTTACTCAAACGAAACAATACTTCACACAAAAAAATTAAGTATAGCTTGACATCTTTTTATAAGTTCTTACCGCGGAAGCGAGCTTGACGCATTTTCTATATGCGATCTTTATAAAATAATCGTTCAAATGCTGTAATCATCACAGCTGTCAAATGGTGAAAATAAAAGTTCTTTGTTTACTATACATATAGCTATCGAGCATATTACATACCGAATTTCAATGATTATTTTCTAAGGATCGCGTAAAAATTACGTGTTGAATTTGCTTCCACGGTACTAGGTACTTACAAAAAATATCAATCTATAACTTTTTTAGTGCTAAATATCATTTCGTTCATGAAATCCAAGGGCGCAATGGCGCTAACCTTTTTCTCTATTTACTACATTTATAGTCAACATGTATCTATTCATTCGTTGCGCCTTAAACAAATGTTGCTACTTGTTTACGTTACATTTATGGGGGGAACCTAAATGAGGGATTAAAATAAAGAAATTAGAAATATTCCGCTAGATACAGTTACTGGAGAGCGCATCTCTGGCGCAGGTATACAGTGAACCAAAACTTTAAAATAGTATATTGTGTATCTAGGGCGCAAAGTGAGCTTTTTTAGTACGAGTCGAAGGCGAGGTCAAAAACCCCACTTTGCCCTTGGTACATACCATATTTTTTGTAATGCATGTATTGATTTTTGCGTTTTTCTGACTAAAAGTTACTTTTGCGCTCGCTTATTACTTTTGCGCCCGCTTATTTACTTTTGCGCCCTCTTATGCGTATTAGCGCCCGCCGGTCTGAAATATGGCACTTTAGGCCCGCTTAATAGGTTCAGAAAAACGCGAAAATGCTTGTGTTACAAAAACACATTTTCATATCTATAGATAAATCTCCTACATCGTTATAATAAATATTCGGCATCTGAAATTTGTAATGTAAAGTTATTGTAAACCGCATAAATAACATTGGTTATGTTTACACATTCAACTTTATCGAAGAAAAAATTGAAATTGACAATTTGTAAGCAGCCCTGTGTCACGAGACTTTTGCTATTATGATGGTAAAAAAGCGACTAGCGATCCTCCACGTGTGAACTCTTCCGCTCCGCTTGCACGTACAATCGCCTTCATGCTGATTGGCGCATAGGCCGTAGTGCTCAATCTCCGATTGTGCTCACTGTCCGAGTCTCGGCCGTAGAATTGCAACTTTCAACAACTTACTTAGTATTTGTAATGTATCGTAAAATACTCGTTGACAATGTTTTGCGGAGTAATAATTGAACACAACTGATAAGAAGTTGTACAATACATTTTGCTTAATTTCACATATGTCATAATCACTCTGTCTCTTGTGTCCATTGTTATATTACATCTTTCAAATCTCTCTCCATATCCCACTTTTATAATGTCAACAATGATATCGAGAATTTCAAATGATTCAATTTCTGTTACAATGCTCAACTGGCTTTCATCTTTAATAAACTTTGAGAATCTCACATTTATATCACCAGTATTGACTTGAACGGTAATTTCATGAAATTAGAAGCTATTGTTTCAGAGTTACTTTCAAGTGCTTGGGCTTGTATACTTTCTTCTAGAATCATTTTATCTACAAACATTTATTCTGCAATCTGTTCTTCATTGAGGTGATCATCTTTCTTTTTCTTTTTTTCCTTCTGTTTACTTTTATTTCGACAACTTCTTGTTCGTCTTTCTGAACGTGCGTTATTGACTTTCTCATCAATTTTCTTTGCATAGCTTTTTGGTAAATTGCATGATAGCACTGCAATATTTGTTAACCTCCTTTTCTTTGCTTTGCAATCTATAAAAAATAAATATAAATATACAAAAATTGTATTTACATTGTATTACATTTTACAGTATAATGTAATGCATATATAACGCGGTAACCTAACTTTCTTTAAGTATTAGCTTACCTGGCAATACATAGTGTTCTGTTTTAAAATGCAGTGAGCACACTTTTATAATTCGAGTAACTTTTTTCAACTTTAAAGCTCTTTCACATGCTTTTAAGCGTTCCTCTTTTCTAAGTTACCAAACATATTTTATTTGTATACAGCGCGTTCATATGGCTTAGGAAAATAATGAAACCACGCGGTTGAATCCTTACTTTCCTTGCTTTCTCAATCTTGTACACAACAATAATCGTGATTTAAACGTTTAATAGGCAGATTATCGACTTCCATGATTAATATTATCAGTTTGTTTATGAAACATTAACTATTGTATTGAACCCAACCCACGCTAACTATCCGTTAAATGAGCTTGTACTTTTGGCCACCAGGGGCGAACTTCCAATGACAGATCCCAATATGAGGGCAAACCCGGCAAACTATGGACAACTCAAGAGCAACATGTCTCCTAGAAACTTTTGTTATCTGGGTGTATAGCAAAAGAAGAAAGATAGCTTATAAAAAATTTCGCGTCGGAGAAAATGGGTAATTTTTTATATCATTTTATATATAATATTACATATATAGTCTTTCAAATGCATTTACAATAATAACTGAAGCGATCATATTATTTATAAAATACTAAAATAATTTACCATATCGATTTCAAAATGTCGTAAAATAGAGAAATCGTTGTAAAACAAAAACGGGTCGATGAATCTCAAAATTTCTTTTCGATTCTGAATCTTCATTTAAATACGAAGAAAATAAGTCCCAGTTGGCAAATAGTAACCGCGTCGTTCTCGAGATATAAACGAACAAATGAAATTGAAAAAAAAAAACATTACCTCAAATAACTTGAAATATAAAGGTCATTATGAACTGGGAAAAGAAGGGGCTCCAGAGATAGTAAAAAGTTATCGTTCGACATAGAAAATGATTTTTTCACAAAGTAATTTTTTTTTGAAAAAGGAAAAGGATAAGGACTTGAAAATATTACAGAGTACTCTTCTCCGTATTCCTAATTTAATTAAATTTTTTCAATAAGTTTCCATATTATATTTCCCAGATACCACTGTTTAAACAAAAAACGACGTTTCCGTGTACACCAGAAAAAGGAAATAACTTTTTTTTTTTTTTTTTTTTATTATTATTTAACGTCGCCATGTTTGTGCTTCCATGTGGTGCTAATCGACGACGGGGGTCTGCGGTGTGTTTGTAAACAAAGCACATGTAATTTTTTACAGAGGTGCTTGTATCAATCGGCAGAGACTAGGATTCGAACCCGGGTCACCGGCGTGGGAATCCGACACTCTACCGACTGAGCCGCCGCAGGCCCCTCAGGAAATAACTTATTTAAAATTTCAGGTCGAAAAGATAGGTAATTTTATGCTCTTTCAAATTCATTTAAACTGAATTGATAATATTATTTCAAACATACCAACAAAACCGAAAAGCTAAAACTAAAAAAATCGAAATTCCGTTAAAAAAGTAAAAACAGATCGAAAAACAAAGAAAAATATTTTTCAGCTCCCTTTCATTATATTAAAAAAAAACAAAAGAAATGAGCTATGAAACAATAATTAAGAGTAATACTCATCCACACAACTTACATATAGACATTTTCTATAAATAATGTATTTTGATTCTTAATGTCTCAAAACATGTTTCTATAATATTTTAAAAATAACTTTTTTTATCATCATAAAGCTTCCTCTGTGAGGAAGCAAAATATTGGTCAAACTTTAAACATTAATATTGTTTTTTTAAGTTTTAATGGTTTGTCTATTCAAAAGCTTATTATCTTAATTTATACCTATCTAACGATACCTATATTAATAAAAAGAATAATATAAGAATTTCTTTCTTAGAAGTCTAAAGTTTCTTATAAACTTTGAAAAATTCTTCTATTTATTGTGTCGAAAAATGTGCAACAATATTCGTAAGGTATTGATAAGTAAATTTGTGAAACGCTTTTATATATAAATATTTCTTAAGGAGTCATAAATTATATTTAACGACTAAATGATAATTTTATGCATACAAACTCCGTTTCAGACATTTGTGAGACTTCTTTTATTCTATTCTGCAGTTACTTTTCATTTTCAGTTACATTTTTATCAAAATGATTAAGTTTGTGAGATTACTTTTGATTCCTATAATATTATTATTAAATATATATACGGCTACTTCGGAAACTGATTATTGCAAAGTTCAGAAATGCAGCAATCCATCTAGACACGTTATGTGTTTATATCCGGTACGAACCTTAATGTTTTGTGTAATTTATTCTGTTTAAAGAAAAACAATTTTTTTAACGGTAACATTAAATTGTTTAGAATAAAACGACAGGTGCATCGTGTGATACTGTAATTCGCTCTGGCTTAACATACTTGGAAGTAATGATAATAAGAAATGTGATCGATGAAGAGGGTTCGAGTTATAAACATCTAGTAAGTAGTAAATACAGCAGTAAGTTTATTAGGCAAGTTCTATTAACCTCTTCTTATATTTGACACTAAGCATAGAACATTAATTTGAAACAAAACACTGCGATACTTGTTTCTAAAATTAAACGAAATTATCAGAAAAAATGTAAACAATATTTTCTTTATCCAGGAAATATTTCTGTGATAATAGTTATTATTATTGGGAGTATAAATGTACCATGCGACCTCTGGCGGGTACTCAGACGTCGGCCATTATACTTGTAGATATAGTTTTCCATGTAAAAATATAAAACATGGCGCCGATGTGTGTATTTTTTCATTAGCGCCACCGCTACCGTGGTTGTAGTTTTCTTCCCCGATACAATAATATTTATTTTGATAAAATTTCAAATTTGTTTCAAGGAGTAGTATCTCTATAGCCAATTTTGTGATTTTTTCATCTGTAAAAGAACAATGTAAATAATCAAGGTATTGTAAAGAAAATATCCTAAAAGTTAATATTTACAATATTTTTGACCAATTTTACCCCTGCACAAACTCCGCTTAGGACATCAGATATATAGTTTTGTATATTTGTTTTTGCACGTAACCTACAGAATGTTCTATTCGATGAATTTAGGTCTACCAGGGCTTAAATGGTTCCCTTTCAATGCGATTTTGGACTGATGCAAGTTAGAAAATTCATTTATAAGTTTAATTATTTCTTTTTAGACGTGGAAGTGATTTACGCCAGATAAAAAATTAAAAATCATGATTTTTCACACTTATACTACAATACTCACATGAAAACGTTAAAATAAAATAATCTAAATAGTATCAGTTCAAAACAATATCTAAGACAAAGATTTTAAGCCCTGGTTTATTAAAATGTATCCTTTGTTTGAGTATGTAGGTTACCTGCGAGCACTGAATATGCGGTAGCAAGAAAACTTAATATAAAATTCATTTCTATTGAAATGCATTTATGTACAAACAACTTATCGGCAATAATCATACAACCTTTTATTGATATGATGTGTGTTTACATTTTCTTCATCAAAATTTATTTTTTCCATAAGCTATTTTTCCATAAGTAACATGACCTAAGGACAAAATATTATATTACATTATTTGCATTACGCACACTTTATCAAAGTTATACTTGTTAAAATGCTCAAATATTTCAAATGATTCTTTTCCTGCAAAAGAAAATAACAAACAAAGTAACGTATTCAAAAATACATTGATTTTTTGCAAAATTATTTACTTATCTGATTCCCTAATGGTTTCTTCGTTTTTCTTGCACACGTTCTACACTTTTGATATAATGTACAGAAAGATAATAACTATAAACACAACACATATAGCAGCAACAGATATATGCTTTTTCCGAATCAGCTGTCATGGTTGGTCGACAAAACAGGTACGATTCGTATCAACAGATTGGTCGATTATTGTGCGCGCTATTTTTAAAACTATAAAATGAAAATCTAGTTTAACTGTAACTCGTTTTTAGTTCTTTATATTACAAAGATTGAAAATATGCTATACAAAATTTCGATTTATTTTGTGATTTTAGGGATACAACCTCCTTAAATGTTAGAACAGTACATTTACATTTTTCATATGTTAAAAAATTATATTTTAAACTAGAACAAGCTAAAGCAAGAAGTGATTAAGCAGCTACTGTTAGATTTTTATTGAAAGTTTAATATATCAGTCTTATTTTAGTGAAGTTAATAATGCTATATAAAGATATATCAAAGATGTCAAGTAAATTTTTTGAAAATACTAGAAAAATAATAACATTATTGGTTTAACATTATTGGTTATTTAAATATTAATTGAACATTTTTAAATGAATAATAAAATCAGGCTTGGGATGCAGAATTAGCAACATTAGCACAAAAGTGGGCTCATCAGTGTCCAGATCATAAAGATGAATGTCGATCACTTGGTAAATTTTCTAAATTATTATCCTATATGTGTTTAATTTATATAATTCGTGATGGTCGATACATTATCTATAAATATAGTATTAAAATTCAGAATAACATTCAAAATATTTTGCAGATAAATTGAAAACAGTAGTACATCAAAATATTGGTAAAAGGAGTTTTAACTCTGGTTTACCAGGAAGTTCTACTTATAAAGCGTATGATCCAAATTTACTGGCCGAAATAGTAAAAGAATGGTATCAGAAAAGGCATACATCGTAAGGAATATTTTTATTATTTTATTGCATTACAATGGTTTATATGTATTTAAAGCTTGGGGTCAGATTATTTAAGTTTAACAAATTTACAGGTCAATATCGAATACAAATCTTGAATCCTATAACGTATTTGGCTGTGGACTGACTAAAACTTCCAGATGTGATTTTATAAGTTATCGTCTTCCAACATGTGGTGATCATTATACAGTATATCTTGTTTGTAACTTTGCAAGTAAATAAAGACAAGAAGTTCAAAGTTATAATTATCGATTATACAATAAAATAATATAATGTATAATACAATAAGCCAATTAAAACTCATACATTTCTGACTCTAATACTCTATAAAACTTCTTTTATTTCAATACACATTTTTCTTACCTAACAAGCACACATGCCTCGCATTCTCAAAACTACGTACAAATGCATTTACTCGTGCATCCAGGCTTTCTCAAATCCACGACACTCGCGGCGCAAAAACAAGCGCGCATTTTTCACTCGCGAATTGGTTCGCCTCCTATATCTTCATCCTTCCTCCTTCACCTGTACCCTTAACAGTATAGTTGCAGCGCGTTCATGCGCGAAGAATTGACGGAAGCATTGAGTGGCGTGGAATTACCAACTTTAAAATAAAATAGATTCGCGCCAGAATCTGAAATAGAAAATTCCCCATCTCAATGTACGTTTCACAAGATATTAATTTTATTATCATTTACAAGGCTCACGGTGATGCTTATTGATAGTTGCGTGTACACACACACATACATATGCACATGCTCCCACATACCTTCCACACACATATATTTCCTACATATCCGCGCACATGCACTCATCATACATACACACTAACCCACGCAATCGCGTCCACACACACAGACACACACACACACCAGCTCACGCACACGCTCCCACACACACACACACACACACACACATAAAATGTATTATCAATGGAGCTATGTGTGTTGGAGCATGTGCGTGAGATGGTATAAGTTAAAAATAAGATACTCATTGTATATTACCTGATTTTTTTTGAGAATTTTAAACATTTTATCAAAGTATAACTAAAAAAATTAAAAAAAAAAATTTTTGGAAGGTGGTTAGGTTCCTTTGATTGGCTATAATGAGAACCTCTATATTTCTTGGGCTACCGCAAGGTTAAGAGAGCCAATGTGATCGAATTGTCATATTTAAGGTTTTATTATGTTCAAAATACATGTAGTTATGATATGAGTGTGGGAAATTGTATATACAAATTATGGATCAAAGTTGTAGTATATTTATGCAAAAATTCGTTGCTTTTTTAAAATTTTATTATGATATATAGCTTAAATAGACTACAACTTTGGTCAATAAATTTTATATACAAATTTCCACACTCATATCACAACTACATATATTTTGAACATAATAAAATCTTGAAAGCGTCAATTCGATCATATTATTTCTCTAAACCTTGCGGTAGCCCAATAAATATAGAGCTTTTCATTATAGCCAATCAAAGGATTAATTTAAAATTTAAAGATGTATCTGTCCCATTAAAACGATCAATTCTTTGACTAAATACAGCAAATTGAAAATTATTTCTCCAAAACGCTTTTCATTTTCGGCGCCGGATGTTCGATTTTTATTTCTTCCCTGATGACGTTACTTTCGAGTTCCGTTTTTAGTTTGTAAACAAATATATATAGATATATGTCAACGGACATTATAATAAGGTTACGTGAGTGTTGTATACGTGGAAAAATTTCAAGTTTTTAATTAAATGATTCAAAACACGTATGCATTTTGAATGAGGATTAGCAGATCATACAAGATATAAGAACATTATCTATGTTATCATAATAAGGTTAAGTGCGTATAAGGATCAGCTGATGTAATATAAACAATGAAGTCCACGAGGAAGAGAGCAGCTATATCCGTACCAGTAAGTGGAAATCATGCTGTATTGTCTTTTAAGAGAAGGTTAAAAAATTAATAAAGTAAACTCTCGTTGACACAAATTCGAAGGGACCGGGATATTGGTTTGCGGTATCCGAATTTAGTAAGTCGAAAATGGCTACAATTTTTTTTTTTTAATACAGCCCAGAAGTATAAAATATAATAAATATGTCATATCTTTTTTGTCTTCCCTTTTCAATCTGCTTTACCTTCTACGCAAGTGACAATGTTAAAAATAACTTCGAATAGAGCTGATTGCGAAAAATTTTATGTACACGAAATAAAACAAACTACTTTTATCAAAATAAATTAATAGTACTTTTCATACTAAGGGCGTTAAGTAGAACTTTACAGCATATACGTTCTGTGCCCGAGGTACGAACATTTTTATTGATAATAGTAGGAATACAATACATATTTAACATCAGTTTTGTTTTTGTGCATAAGGTAGCATATATGCACACACTGGGCATAAGGTTGAAAATTTTGCACTTGCAATATCATTGATCACCGCTTACGAGGGTTGATGAAGCCGGCTTCGACTCAAGCCTCCGATCACACTATTGCGCATGCACAATTTTCAGTTTTACGCCCGCTAAACATAAACACAACTATGTACTTTACGCTTACTTTTACCAAAGCTTAATTTTTTGTTGATTTTACTTAAAATTGTACTTAAAATCAGCCCTTTGTTTTTATAAGATAACGCAATTCTAAAAGAGGAAGTTCAGTCAGATTTAAATGATTTTTTTTTAATTTTAACTTTTTTGCCCCTTATTTCGGTAAAATAAAGAATTTGAGTTCGTGATATGGCACAGTGCGTTTCTTACACATAAGAATTATACACGTAATTATTGTACACAATTTAGCATTGGTCAAATTATATATAGATATATTTGACCAATGCTAAATTGTGCACAATAATTACGTGTACAATTCTTATGTGTAAGAAACGCCCGTGATATGTGGTCAGTAAAGTATAATCTCTAATGCATTTCCCTTAATTTGTTACATATTAGTTCGGACACATTTTTTAATAAAAATTGGTGTAAGTAGTCAAAAAGGAAATAAAATTATTTGCAAAAAACTGCAATAATTCTTTAAAAATAATATTATATTATATTCCAATACCACTTTATTCTGTTCTTAAAAAAGTTTTGAAATCTCCCTTAAACTTACGTTTTATAAATGTATAATCTAGGTAAGTATGAGTTCTTCTTCCTTGTTAATTCATAAATAATATCTACAAAAGATTACAAAAAGTAATTTAGTAATAATAAGATGTATGTAAAAAATATTATTTCATATTTGTATTTATGTTTCATAAGCCGCCTGCGTAGTCAATAATCAATAAAAAATTATGCTAAAGAAAATTGTGAAATCAACTAACAAATGGTCAAGTAAAGAAATTACTTATTGCATTCTCAGAAACGTATACATGATCATCTCAAACGTGTAATTATTTTTAACATTGTATAATTCTCCAGACATTTATTTTATATATTTTATATTGTAGTGTGAAATATTGTAATTTCTGATTTACCATCATTTTGTGTTTATTTTAAAATTTTGTACAATGTCATAAATTATAGAAACTAATTATAAACATACAGGCCCGTCGACTAATAGTTAAAGGTGCATAAAAAAAGTACTTAAGTACTATTACTACTTGCGTAAATAATAGGTAATTAAAATAAAGTATGCAAAGTTTTTTGTCATTTTCTTAGTTTTACTGTAAAAATTTAGTAACATTTAAGCTTATAATAGTCTACCAATAAACTATCGGTCGACGGGCCTGTATGTTTATAATTATTTTCTATAATTGATGGCATTGTAAAAAATTTTAAAATAATCACAAAATGTTGGTAAATTGGAAATTACAATATATATATATTAGTGTGTCCCTTATTTCCGAAACTTCACGTATAGATCGGGACGCCCCCGAGATGTCTAGGTTTCTACCTAAAACAATAAATAAAACTTTACCGGACCTTTAAAATTAAAGTTAAACCGTGCCAATATTCACGTGAAGTTTTTCCATTTGAATAACATGGAAAAATCTCTATTCTGTGAATGATTTATTATTTACTAATTCCAGTGGGCTCATAATGACTTAAAACCCATTTACCCCATTTATCGATGACTACAATATATTTAAATTTTTTTTTAGATATTTAAGAACATTTCTGGACAGAAGTTATAACTGCCAAACCTTAAAAATTGTACTAAAAATATGGAATTCTTTTCATTACCGGTCATTTTCTGGACATTCTTACTTACAGTGATTCTTCAAACGGGAAGGATAATGATAGCTAACAAAAAAGACTCTTAATTTAAGATGTCAAAATGCTCTTCGCACCGACTGAAATAAAAGTTTTGACGATTTGAAGTTAGCGAAAAAATTCAGGCACCAACATCCAGCATTCCCAACCTTAAATCACTACTTGTTTTTTTTCTAAAATTTCAAATGGCCATAACTTTGATTCCTCTCGCTTCTGAGAGCTGTTTGATATCTCAAATTAAAGGTATTGGTATCAGTTATCGTTGAATATTACTAAAAATCTTATGCATTGCGTATTATTGATTAAGGGGGTAGGGTTAAACTCAAAAAAAATTTTGTTTTACGTGTGGAGGAAACTTTTTACGTGTAAAAGCAATCATTCTGAACATTTTTATGCTATATAATATAGTAATATAACATAGTAATATCTTAAATTTTACCGTTGTAAAACCTTAAAATCTTTATCCTACGCGTCACAATAAATCACTATTATCAATACCATATTTATTGAAGGAATTTTTCATCTCACACGATTCTAGGTGACATGATGGTGAACAAATTTTCTTTTGGACACTTGTTCAACTTTTTTTGATATGTAATAAAAATAAAAAGAAACACTTTTTTGTTAAAACTTTTTAGTATTATTTTTTTGGAGATCCATCCTATTTAAAAAAGAAAAATGAATAAAAAATATTTTGAAAATAAATATTTTCGGGGTTAGTCCAGACCTAACCCTTAAATAAATGTTTGTCATACTAAAAAAAAGTTGTTCTATTTTGGTATATATAAATAAGGTTGAAAAATTTTAATCCCGAGTAATATTCAATAATGATTCATTTATTCCTTAAAAAATATTGTGAATTTAACGTTTAATCTTGCCCTGGCAGAAATCTAAGATAATTTTTAGTCAGAAATTAATCTTCTATAAATTAGCTTATTTCTACTTAACGTATTAGCTAAAAAGCCGCTTAAAACGACATGCTTTTTAACTAATTTCAATTTTATCTAATTGTAACGGTCGCCCCGTCTAGTTTCCCGCATTATTTTCCCGGATAACACTAAATAAGGGAAATTTCGATAGCAGTAACCACTTAAAGGTTATTTTTTAAGAAACAGAAGTATAATTTATTGTGTAATGTTTTGATTTATAAGTAATTACATATTTTTGTTCACCTTCTATCACTTTAAATCAATTAAAGTAATCAATATGAATAACCTCCAAAATGTGAGGTTGTCAAGTTTTAGGTGCAATGAGATTTCTGATTTTTATGAAATAAACAACATATGTTGCAAGTATATGTCAAACTGTTAAACAATTAAAAGTAATAAATAATCTCTAAATAATCTCTACATGAAGTTTTATTGCATACTATTTATTTTGTTTTAAATCAGTTTCCTTATATTTCATCCTTTTCCATCCTAAATACATACTTCGATTCAAAACCTGTATGGTTTTTATAAGATTTATATCACTATTATTGTCGTATAGTCCGTATTTATATATTGTAAACAATCGTTTGAATAAATCAGATAATTGCCTTACTAAAATCATAATACGATTGCGCCTGTATTATCAGAAACAGTAACATAATAATTTATAAAATTATTCATAAAATTTAATAGAATAATTTGGCATGTATTATTAATGTTGTTAATTTTACGTAAATCACTCATTTGCACACATATTAATTATATTAACCAAGATAATCACATATTATGAATTATACATAAGAACTTTTACGTTAAACTTGTTTTATTTAACATTAATTACATTAAAAGTTCTATACGCTAAATATATAACCCCACAGATTTCACGTGCATATAATATTATTATTGAGGATCCTGTGAAGATTTGTATAGATCTATTGAGTTTTGTGTAGTCTAGTGGTATCTAGTTTCCCGATATAGATCTTTAACCAATATGGGTGTCATGATAAGGTTTCTACCAGAAAGTTCATACTACTTTACTGTCTTTATACATTAAGGCGATGTTAAACTCTGTGTTACTGGTAAATACGGGGAACCACTTTTTTCATTCATTTCTCAATTTTAAGAAAATATCTCTATGAAAAGTTGTTCTTTTTGATTGAAACAACAACTTTCCATAAATATATTTACTCAAAATTGAAAATGAAATGAGAAAAGTGGATCCTCGTATTTGTCGGTGATAGGTGGCTTTAGCATCTCCTTAAGTAGAATTTGATCGGCTTAGTCGCGTCGGTATGTATCATCTTCGTTAACGACCCCTAAGCTGTCTTTTAATCTATAACTTTTTATAAAAATATTTTCCATCGGAGAAAATGTCTGAAAGAGTGAGAGAATGAGTGTAAATGGAAGCTTCTGTGGTTCAGCGACCAACAATTTTCTACGTCATGAATGCCCATTCTTCTGTAAAAAACTTCTAGTTCGACCTTCGATTTCTTTTTTCTACGGCTTTTAAAGGTCGATCGATTTGTATAGAAGCTTTAAACTACCTCACCGGAAGGGGATTGCCTTTAATTCACGAACATGAATTCCAAATGTACTTAATACAGTAAAATAGAAAGAAGAGTAAAATGCAGCTAATCTATTTTTTCTATCATTAAAGTTTTTACTTTATATTCAGATAAACTATAAAAAAGTGAACATTAAATATTTTTTTTAGAATTTTATCAATAATCAATAATTAATAAAAAAAATATTAATATTCTTTGTTTAAATTTCAAATACAAATATGTTGAAAGTCTCATATTAAATTGTATTCATTTAACAAAAAGAAACAGATTTAATAGACGTCGATTAATTATAAATCAATGCAACAATTTTTAGAACTCAAAATTCTTCTTTGTCGAAAGCGCACAAAACGTGAGTATTTAAACGTGAGTGACTCGCTTAATCAATGCACAATATGATGATTATCGTCTCATAGAAATAGTCATGTAATTACCTAAAACTTTAATCAATCAAATAATTAACATTACTAGAAAAACTAATTATTCATACAATAAATACTGAAGTGTAAACTGTTAAAATAACGAATTTAAAAAAGTCAATAGTTAAAATGCAGTCTTAACATTTTTTTCCCACTTACGAAATACATTCGAGTGATATTCTTTTTATACACTATTATAAAAAATGCTGGTTGTGGCGCCAAAATCTCTGCAGTGATGTTGAAACTTCTAAATTCCGTTGATTCTAAAAGAACGTTGGGTGAATCACGTGTCGTTCCGACGAAAAAGAAATAAAAATCGAGACTGAGGTTTATCATCTCGTTGAGAACGAAGGGGAATGATAAAAGGTCCAAGTTTAAATGAAATACGAGGGACAAACGTCATTGAATTTCTTTCAAAATTTAGATGTTTGACGTATTTAGTGCGACATATATTTGATAATCATAAATAAGGGCAGTTAATGGCTTGTCAAACAAAAACTTTTGTTAAGAATTTAGAGAAGTTATTCTTTCTGATTTGATTTACAACTTATAAAGGTTTTAATTTTATGTAGATACAAATATAATAAGTATTCAAATTTCGATTTGTACAAAAAAAGATTTTTTTTAAATAGACAGATGGTTTATAAAATAGAAAATTTCATAAAAGATTTCTTTATCTATGGTTTTGTTTAAATGTAAAGACATACGATAAAAAATACCTTTGTCTGCTTTGCTTTGAATGTTTAAGGTGCTTGTATCACGATATATATATATATATATATATATATATATATATATATATATATATATATATATATATATATATATATATATATATATATATATATATATATATAATAATTTATATTTCTAAGCTATATTTGTGCTTAGAACTTTTATACTTAGAACTACTGTATTTTTACTTATTTTTGTATATATTCTTTATATTGTATCTATGAAGATGAGAGTAAAAAAATTCTCGAAATCTCGGCAATTTTGAGATAATAATTGGTCTTGGTTCGTGGAGCTCTAAAAATATATATGATTGATTCTCTGGGAAATCACCCTGGTAGAAACGTTGACTAACTATTCGCCATATAATGCCTAATTTTATGGTGTGTGGTCAATTTATGGCCTATATTATGGTCAATAACCCAACTTATGGCCGACGGTTTATGGCCAAAAGATGGTGTAATTTATAGAATTATTTATAAATAAAATTTAATGATCCTAAAATAATTCAATACGAATTAGATATTTAAAAGAGAATATGCTGAAAATATTCAAACCTAATCTACAAATATTTTTTCTTATATTTCTTTTAAGATATATACGGTAAATTTTAGTTTAATTTAATCGTCTGTATTAATAAATATATATTAATTAACAAATAAATACATAAATTGGAACAAATACTGCTTATTTATTTGCGTTGAATTTGTCGAACTGCTCTAGCTCAACGACTTAAGTAAAAATTTATTTAGTGGTTAAGTAACATTTACTTGATTCTATTGGGCACATTTTACTCAGCAATCCTGCTCAACCTTTTAAGCACAATCTGCTAAACTGTTCACAACGCAAAACTAAGTTTTTCTTTATATGTTTCAAACAGATAAGGGTCTGCTCTCTCCCTAGACTTGAAGCTGTCAACACACCGTGAATGTATGCATGTCTGCATGCGTGTTGGGACACATAAGCATATATATATATATACCAAACAATGTTATTCTAATGTTTATGCTTATTGTATATACGATAAATAAGATGAATACAAACTTATTTCTCTTGTATCTGTATGTTTCTGGTGTACCTATATATATATACTAATCAATGTTATTCTTGCGTCTTATGTTCTTATATGCTCTTAGCGTACAAACAACCTATAAGCGCCCGACGCCTTTCGCGTGCGCATGGACTTATACTATACTATACTGAGCATCATGGGCATATATTTGACGTATAGAATCAGAGTTAAAATTTCTAGAATGTATGAAAATACTGCAACTTCGCTTATATATCTCCTCGCATCAGTAATCTAAATTTTATATTGTAAATTCGTTTAAACCAAAAAACATTGTGCGAATTTAAACTTTTATACATGTATTTGAGGTTATAGTACATTTATCTTTACTCATATTATGGTCAACTTATGGTGTAAATGTCGGCTACAAATTGACCACGGAAGTTGGTCAATAGATAGCGAACAGGCCATAAATGATGGTCAATTTTTTACCAGGGCAAAAACGAAAAAAGAATTGTTGTCTGCAACTTCGGTAAAAATGTTTCAATTGGTGTGTAGAATGTTCATGAATTTTTTTAAATATTTTTAAACTCTTAGGATTTAAGTTGTTTAAGGCTAAATATGAACATGCAGTGATTTTTTACACTTTTTACAAATTTTTAACCTTTATTTATTCAACAAATCTCTTAAGAAAATAGAAAAACAAGTTTTTTTATCAAATTATCTGAAATTTTCATTAAAAATAGTTTCAAGACCATTTAAGGCATCAAATATACATTCTTGATTTCTCAGAGAATCAGCCATGTATATATGAGTCAGGCCAGCCAAAATTAACAAAACAGTGCGCACGTAGTTCTCAGTTTTCTCTGCCGATTTTTGATATGAAAGTACCTATTAAAAGATGCTCTCAAAACAAGTTTCAGCCCCTAAAAGCCCATGTGTGATCTAGTAGAATGTTTTAAATTTTTGAAAATGGCCAAAAAATAGTTATTTTCAAGAAATTCTAGAGGACGCCCAAGAGCATAATTATGTACGAGTTTATTAAAAACGGATTTATTCATTTATTACAAAAATATCATAAAAATGAAAAAACGGTATAAGACAAAAACGAATTGATGAAACTTAATTTATTTTTATTTCTAATATTCATCAAAAAATAAAAAAGGGTTTTTTAAGAAAAAAGCCATCTAAAATTTTTTTAAAAAGAATGAATATTATAAAAATGAAAAAACGTTATAAAACAAAAACAAATCGATAAATCTTAAAACTTTTTCTTAATTTTAAATCTTCGTCAATAAATTTAAAGAATGAGCTTTGATTGGTAAAAAATTAGTGCGTAATACGCAAAAAAAAGTGATATTTTTTTTTTAAATAAAATATCATAAAAAATAAAAAAAAATTATAAACCAAAAACGATTTGATAAATCGAGAAAATTCAGTTTAATTTAAAATCTTCACCAAAAGACTGAAAAATTAAGCGTTAATTGGAAAAAATCACCGATTAATATCCAAAGAATAAGCAATCAAAAATTTTTTGAATTAAAAATATTACGTAAAATATCTCGAAAAATAAAAGTCCTCATGATCAGGATAAATAACTTAGCGAAGAGATAGTGAAAAGCTACCTTTTTTGAAATTTTCATAAGGAAAAATGTCGTTTTATTCAAGTTATCATCTGCCACAGAAAATCTGATTTTTTTAAATATGATTTTTTTCTCAAGTATAGAAAAATAAAATGACACAATTTTGCAAAATAATCTTCTGCATTATCCTAAGCACCTCAATTTTTTTCAAACATTTTCCATGATATGTTTCAGAAAAATTACCGTTAAAACAAAAAATGACGTTTCCGTGTATAACAAAAGATAGGAAACATCTTATCCAAAACTTAGACTTACCTTATATTCAGCATATAAGAAAGTGATGCAACTTAAACAACAAATTTTATAGTAACAAATTTATCTACTGCTAAATTTGTAAAAGTGACTATTATACATTGAAAATGCATTATAAAATACTAAATTTTACTTTCTAGAATCGTATCGATGTCAATATTTAAGTAATTAATAGCATTTTTGGCCAAACTATATATTATAACTTCTAAGCTAGATGCGAATTAATTACATACTTTTACAGAAAAGTGTGTAACAACATTTAACTTGTATATTATTTAAAATTGTTTAAGATAGTAGACTCTATTGCTCGGTATTACATTAATATAGAAATTAATCTATTTATTTCCACGAGATACAGCGATATTTAGTCTCATTTCTTAATAAGGTGGAATGTACGTATTTCAGCTTTATGCGGAGCACCTTCAACAGCAATAGCTCCATCATATTTTGATTTAATTTAAATGACTTTTAACACCTTTTTTTTAAGTATTTTTTGATTTAAAAAACTATATTTGTCAATTAAAATGGTAAATAATATTGATTCTAACGATAAAATACTATAGATTTTATAGAAATAATTAGCTGAAAATAAATAAAATATTTGCGTGCTATTTTTAAGGTGTCACTTTCCCATGTAATATAGACAATATACCTCTTTGTCACATTTTTTAATTTTGCTATAAAATATAAAATGTGAGGTTAGTATTATGTTAAGGATTTGTATATATTTATAATATGTATCAAGGTCTTACTCCGAAGTATCACAATAATAGTCAGGTCCACCGATACACCGGCCGGAGCGGGCATTATGTTTAAAATTACTACATGTAAGTGCTTCCTCCAATGCTGGAGGCAAGGTTTTAACGTTATCTACATACGGATTCACAGACATTTTCATTCAAATAACTCAACAAGCATTATTATTGAAAATGAAGCAGATCATTAACCTTTTTAATACGAATATTTTTCTTTTATTAAGATTAATCAATTAATATAATTATGAAGATAAAGTAACTTTAGAATTTAGTAAGCTCGTAGTGATTATACTGAATGATGGTATCCCTGGTAGAAATCAAAGATGGGTTCTAGCCATGAGATATTAGCTACAGTTTTTAAATCTGCTATAATTCTGATTAATACATAAGCTAAAAATCAGTTAAGAATAACATGCTAATTTATAGCTAGAATCTGCTTACTATTCTAGTTAATATGAAATTGATAAAATAAGTAATTTATATGTTAGTTTATAAAAATAATAATAATAACAGTTTTATAAAACATGGTCCGGCTGAACTAGTTTTAAATGAAATGTGAAACACAAAGAAATTTTTTGGTAGACTATTATAATGTGGCACTCCATAAACATTTTAAAATCAAAATCGAAATCATCTGTCGGGTCTTTTTAGAAAATGAATTGATATTTGTATTTATCAGGTTCAAATGATTAAAAAAGTATTTAAATGACATAATTAAAGTTGAGAAATGTTAATTTTCTTACTATATTTTTAATTCCTTACAGTTTTTTAATAATGTACAAACCTTTTTGATAATAATAATATGCAAATTAATATAGAACTATAAAAAATTCTTTTCAGTGGGTGTACGTGCACGTGTGTGAGATGATCATCTCGAGTATGGTCCAAATATCCCGGATGCTGCATATAGTTTTAGCTATTATTGATACTTTTTTCAACTATCGATAACTCTTTTCAGTGAGTCTTCGTACACGTGTGCGAGATGATCATCTCGCGTATGGTCATATAATTTTTCATTATTATCGATATTTTTTACTACAATCAATAATTTCTTATAGTGGGTACGTGCTGGTACGTGCTCGTGATCCAGATATATGGGAGGCTGTGTATGATTTTTCAGTATTATCTATACTTTTTACTACTATCGATAATTTTCTATACTGGGTGTACGTGTACGTGTGCGAGATGATCATCTCGGGTGTGGTCCAGAGTCTGGGAGGCTGCGTATGCTTTTTCAATAATATCGTTACGTTTTACTACTATCGATAATTTTACTGGCAGGATAATTGGCTGGAGTCTTAATTCATTGTATTGACCTCTATTATAAATGTGATTGATCACCATCTTCTGAATTATGATTATTATTAATAAATTTGTTCCTTATCCATTTTACTGTCCGCCAGTCAGAAGAAGTCTACTTTAGTTCCGCGTTGCAGACATGAAATGAGGCGAAAATCATACATGTGCAATTAATGATTCATCATTAACAAAACGCTATGTATATCATGTTAAAGAAATATATTTAAATTATATTCACTTTTAACTTTGAATAGAATATTTTTGTTAACTTCTTTGATTTTGTGTTTATATAATAATCTAAAATATATACAAAAATTATTAAAATAATTCTTAACAGAAACCACACTAATGAAAGTCTTATATGAGGACATTCTGCTAAAATAGTTAGCAGCGCCTTTTACCCGTCTGCACTCAGCAATGAAGAGTATTATTTGTTTCTTATCGGTCGAAAGCAATAATTCATTTAATATGTTGCACGCTTTTTAATGGAATATATCGAGCTATATTCGCTATCGAATAACATTCTAACAAGAACATTTTCTTACTGACTAGAAAATTAGAAACCTTGTACTTCAAACTTAAAAATGAAATTGGTACTCTTCGCAACAGTGTATATATTATTTGGAGTTAAGTAATTCTGATAGTAAAATTTGGAGATAAAATACATAAATATAAATATAAATAATTCAATATATAAATAAATAAATAAATACATAAACAAATACTGATTTTAACAGGAGTCCGCGGCCTCGAAGTTCCTTCCAGATATCCTTCTTATAGCTAAGGGCCTCAAAAATACGATTCTGAAGAAAGGTATATGCATAGCAATATGCTGATGTTCGTGTTTCAGTCTTTCATCTTTTGTCCTTTTGAATGGTTTATACAAAGAATCTCGTTTGCTATATAAACGTTGAAGCTGCATGTCTACCCAGGGGGATGCCTCATTTTCTTTGGTCTAAACTGCTTAAGAGGTGCTGCTTAATGGTTTCTGTAATCTTACTCTTTGCTCGCATGATTTGACTAACAAGATCCTTACGATAGAGGTGAACGACCCACGATGAAGCACCCACTATATCGTCTCCCCTTAAAGTGGGAAGAGCTGTGGAGAGGATAGCATAAGCTACTTCAATTAAAAAATAATCGAAACTATTACTTCAGAGCAGTCCTCTTTCGTGCTCTTACCCATCGCCGGAGAGACGGGGAAACTCGCCTGAAAAGATCGGAACAAAAGTTTTGCTCATTGGTAACTTCTTTGTCCTTGTCAATTGGTCTGATACACCTTATTTTGTTGCGATACTCGTGTGTTCGATTGCGACGAGATTCTGCGCGAATTCTCGGGCATACTGGTCCCATCGACGTCATACTACCCGGGGAGTCAGCACCATTGAGATCATTCACGATGGCAATGTTATTATTATAACTAAAATTCTTGTTATTACTATTATTACTATTGTTATTTTGATCCGAGCTATTGTTTATGTTGCTATTGCTATTAATACGCTCTTCGAGTACCCGCATTCTCTCAGCCATGGCCGCACATTTACAATTTCACCAGCCTGGCATCTTGATGGGCAAGTTTGACCTCCATGGCGGATAATCTTTCAAAGAGACTTTTTATTTGGCAAGCTAGAACTGGTACTAATTTCAAAACTTCAAAGCCTTCTTTTATCTTAGCCGACATGGAGGTCACCTGTTTTGCCAGGCTGAAAGGTTACTGAAGTACTTTTCTAGCCTGCTTATTGTGATTCTGCTGTCTTCTCCGGTTGTGTTAAGGTATTTCGAAAAATTCCCATTATCCACTTAAAAAATGCTGTCAATATCGTGGCGGGTTTGCTTAGCAGCCGATGGTGATGATGGTGATATTGTTCATGCTGCTGCAGATTCCTGTATATCAGCAAACATCTCAGAAACCACTCTGCCCAGTACTTTGTCTTTCGCTTCCGTTTTCTTGATGATCGCCGATGTACAGAGCGGAGCTATTGCCGACGATAATTTACGATTACAGTCCACACCTATCCAAAGTACTGTCCAAAATAGATGTGCCCACCTGATTCAGGATACATGTCCCATCCAGGGTCAAGCCAGGTCAGGTTAGATTTAGTTAAGTTGGGTTTAGATCAGGTCAGGTTCTGTTATGTATGGTTAGCTTAGATTGGGTTATGTTGGGACACGTTGGATCAGGTAGGGTAAAGTTAAGTTACATTATATCAGGTTAGGTTGGGTTGGGTTAAGTTAGATCAAATCAGGTTGGGGCAGGTTAGGTAAAATCAGGTTAGGTCAGGTTAGGTCAAATGATGTTTAATTGGGTTGGGTTAAGTTAGGTCGGATCAGTTTTGGTCAGGTTAGGTAAAATCAGGATACAACAGGCTATGTACCGTTATCTTGTATGTCCTTACCACCGACACCCTGTATACGTCCTTATTTCGATACTTTGTGGATATTCTAATTAGCGACACCCTATGTATGTCCTAATTACCGATACCATATATATCGACACCCTATATATATATCCTACTTAGCAAAACCCTATGTATGTCCTAATTACCCATACCATGTATATCGACGGTTGGGTGGAAGACTGTCCTATCTCTCGGCGCGAGCGTGCAGAAGGCCCTATCTCGGCAGACATACGAATATAAATCAATCGATGCATTTGAAATATTGTGAAAAATTAATTTCTTTCAGAATCAGATGACTTAACTACTAAGACATCTATGTAGCGTTAAGCTCATTTGGATTTCAGATGACAGAATTCCAAGGTCTTAGTAAAATTTGACATTGTGGTAGGCTACGTTCAGATCGTTCGTGCGAAATGTCGCGGGGTGTTCTCTAACTCATCTGACTCGAGATGGGTATGAGAACACCTCGCGGTATTTAGCGCCCACGATCTGAACTTAGCAGATCACAATGTCAAAATTTTTGAGCTATTTCTACCGAATTTTTAAGCATTACTACAGATAATGCATGAATTTTTAATAAAATAGCACAAATTTGCTCAAATCTTCTGCGCACTAGATTTCAAAGCAGGCCAACAAAAGAAATTGTATGTTATCTTCAAAGGAAAGTGAACACTGTAACAGTCTCAGAATATTTTTTTACTTGAATACTTGTTTCAAAAATACACGACTGTAATAAAAAATTTAATTAACACAAAAACACTATTTTTTATTATACATACATACATACATACATAAAATATTCTGTATGTTGTTATTGTGTGTAAGAAACTATCCTGATAGCTTCAGCTCGATCCGTTGAAACCTAATACGCAGAAGTCTTCTAAAGTAATGCAAAATGTAGTTTTGAGACAAGGACACTTTTGTAAGGAAAAAAAAGCTATCTCCCAAATATAATTCTTATTTATACTGTACAATCATCATTGTAATCATAGTTTACTTATATTTATTTACAAATATACTCCTCTTTAGTGTAAAAATGTCTTAAAAAAGTCCAAAAAAAATTGACAAAATTTCACTACAAATCCACCTTAACTAAAGGAAGGAAAGAGCCTATAAAAAATTTGCGGTAAGATAGGTAATTTTATGATCCTTGCAATGCATTTACACTAACACGGTTTTGTAGATATCATTTCTGTTATGCCTAAGGATTACTTTAAGACCAAAATTAAAATATTTTGGTATAAGTTCTATATTTTGGTACTATTAATAATTTCGTAAACTTTTTATATTTTTAAACGCTCATAAAACATAAAAAAAACGGAAAAAATGGAGAGAAATTGTGATTTTCTCCAAAATTAGGTCTTTTCTCTTATGTAGGTCACGAAAAAAGTCAGTTGAAGGTATTCATGTGTAAGCTTATTGAATTATCTGTAAATCTAAATAGAGGAAAATATGTATTCTTAATATATAATATCCAATTCGAACATGCCAAATACACCGACCATCCCAGAACGGGTGTCATTCTGATACAAGTTTCCCCCACTCCATAGGCATAACCCTAAGCAAATGCGAGATGTGATTAGGTAGAATAATATAAAGGTGAGGAAAAAATAACTATGAGACACTTGGTATGCCAAAAGGCTGCCGAATATACAAAAATAATTAATCTGGTCGATTTCAGAATATCGTAAAATAGAGAAAGAGACATAAAACAAAAACGAGTAGATAAATCTTTAAATTTCTTTTAATTTAGAATATTTATTAGAAAAAGGACAAAAATGACCGGAATTTAGTAAAAAATGAACCCGCCATTTACGAGATATAAGCGATCAAAACATAATTGCAAGAAATACATAACCGCAAATATCTCGAAATGTAAAGGTTGTTGTGATCTAAACAAAGAACTCGTTTATGAGATAGTAATAAACTACTGTTTCTGAAAGTTTCAGATCAAATGCGGCCGATTTACTGCAGTTATCGAGGTTGAATAAAAATTTATTTTTTCTACAAAAGGAATTTTTTTACCTACAAAAGAAAAAGATGAAGTCTCAAAAATTTTGCATAATATTCTTCTTCATATTCCTAATTATCTCAATTTTTTAAAAAAATTTTCCTTCTTATATTTCAGAGATATAACCATTTGCAAAAAAATGACGAATTTGAGTGTAACAAAACAAGGGAAATATCTTATTCAAAATTTTGGGTCGTAAAAGATTTATTGCCTATCACTCAATCGATGATATTATTTCTAAGGTATCAAAAAATCCGAAAGAATAAAAACTCGAAAATCAAAATATCGCTATAAAACAAAAACGTATAAAAAATATATATTTTTGAACGGCTTTTCTTAAAAATAAAAAACAAAAATATTGAGCCCCGAAAGATTAATTGTCACCGTGTACATTAAGAGTAATGCTGATCCACATCCATATATGCACACACATACACACACCCACGATCAAACACATACGCGCGCACAGATACGCACCTCGCTCATGCACATGCGCGCACGCACACGGTCACACACTCACACACACACACATATACACACACGATCACACCCACCCACCCACGCACGCATGCACGCACACACCCTCGCACGCACGCAATCACGCACGCACCCACACACACAGGCGCACACACACATTTTTGAGAGTAGCTTATTCGAACTCCCCAAGTCATAATATATGATTATATGTTAAAAAATGCCAAACAATTTTTTTTATCAATACAATGCTTTCTCTTTCAGAAAGCAATAGTATATTTTGATTCCTAATACCTCAAAACATGTTTCTATAATGATTTTAGCACAACTTATTTTTAACATCACAAAGCTTCCTCTATGCAGAAGCAAAATCTAAATATTTGTTGTTGTTTTTTAATACTCTTTTAAGATTATTAATTTTTGTTTTATTTTCTTATGCTCTTACCTAACCACCTTGAAAAGGTTTACAACCAATTCTTTGTATATTGTGAGGAAGAAGGCCATGTGTACAACGCGCGCGATTTTCCTCACTCCTAATCTTATTAGCGCTATTTTCCGACAAAATATGTGCGCGCAATTCTGTGAACGTTACAATCATTTATTTGTTACTAATAAAATAATCTTTCTCCCCCTTCCGTTATTCACTTACTTCCAACTTTTGTTAAATAAAATTTGTACTAATTATTCGCAACTACCTAACCGCTTCCACAAACCAGTCGAAAACAAGCACCTGATTACCCATAAATCACATTGCATAACTGCGCGCGGCGTCGCCTAGAAAGTCCTATTTCGCGAAATCAAATTGAAACGACAGCCGACGTGCGACTATACGCAGATATCCGCGCATAACATAACGCTGTTTGTTTATCCTGCTTCGATTTCAATTTTAGTCTCCGAGGGCAGACTCGGGCGCCTCTACACAGGCGAGAGAAATTCGCCGGCGCAAAATTACAAGCCGTCATCCGCGAGGTACCGCGTGTTGCTCGCCGCGCTCGAACAATAAATAAAGTTCAATCGGCGCATCTGACGGACGCCCGCTATACCTACCGTCTGGAAGGCGAAGGTCTTTTTCCATGTTTCGCTCTCTCTCTTGCTCGCATCCGTTTGACGGATGGTGCGCGCGCGCGAGCACGTGCGGTTTTATTTCGGTGCGCCGCCGCGGGCGGCGAAAATTTAGGTTGCCCCCTCCCCCTCCACCTCGAATGTACCTTTGCGCCATCATCGTCCATCATACGGGTTTAAACTCCGTTTAATTTTACACGCGCGGTCTGCGATGCGCGATTGCTGATCACGGTGGGGGAATTTTTGAGCTTCTCGAGGGGGAGAGATAAGGATCGAGCGGATTGGGATACCTATATAAGCGGGTGTGCTTGATTGAAATATCGAGCCTTATTTTGACATGTGGAGGCTTGAGATTGCGCTTCCTTAAATATCTAAACTCTTTTATTATTTTTTACTTCGCCTTTTCGTATATAAACATCTGCGTTTTTTCGAATTTCAAAATGAATTTTATTAGAGAAATGCAATCATCTGTATTTTAGTGTTTACACGCAATTTGACGTTTTTTATCACCAAAGTTTTTGATTTCAATGCAAACATTTTAGCAACAGTTGTACATACGTAACGTCATGATTCTAAATGGATCAGGCTTAAATTTTTAAACGATATTTTTGAAGGCATTGTAATCGCAAGCACATTTTTTGGTTTGAATATGTATTATATAAAGATGTATATTAAAAATTGAATTATGTAAAAATTAAGCTATTTTCTAGCTATTTTAATTTTAAAAAATCTTGTACTTATTACAGTGAGGTATATGAGCTACGTGGAAAACGATAAACGTATTTTTTCTTGATGTGGTTTGAAGAAATTTTTTGCAATTAGTTTTTCCTTAATTAAAGATGAAATTTCTTTCAAATTTTACAAAATATTCATTTTATATATAATAATAAAATAGTAAATAACGGTCGAACTGAAAATATATAACGTACCGAAAGTTTTTAAAATAGGTGTACTCTCACCTTGAGTATTTAAAAGCCAGAATTGACAACTAATTTTCAGTTTTTATCAGTTAACTTAAACATGTATCGGTAGATTGTATTTTAATTTTCTCAGAGTTTCTGATAGCTGTATTTAGTTTAACTAGCATACTTTTACAAACTCAAATTATAGAAGCTTAAGTCATTATTAGACTTCCAACTTTGCATAAACTTCGAAATAGGGAAAACTTCGAATTATAGAAATTAAATTTCTAATTATAGAATGTACGAATATTGAAGGTTCTGATTAGGAAACTCAATATATTCATCTAAATTTCATTGATTATTTCGTAAAAAGAGTATTATTTTTTATAAGCAGTTTAATTAAAGAAAAGATGAAATAATTAGATAAAACTATATTTCGGTGCAAAATCAATATTTTCAAATTATAAAAATTTAAAATAATATGCTACTTTTATTTGCCGAAATAACTCAATTAAACCAGATATTAGTGTTACGATCTTTTTGTTAATCTTACTTTAATCAATTTACAAAATTAAATTTTAACAATAAACTAAATTTTTATACAAAATATCAAGATGATCAATCAGCGTCGATTTTGAGATAGTCGAAAATTTGTTAACTAACTTGCTTCTTAAAATAAAGTTTCTACGCTCAAATTGTCTAATTTCACACGCATGGCTAGATGTAAATCTTTTGTTACTATTCAAGGGAAGAGATAAGGAGAAGATTACTGGATGTACACGCAAGTGCTTAATTGAAATCTTGAACCTTATTTTGACATGTGAAGGTTAAAAGGCTGTTCTTCCTTATTTATGTGATATAGCATTAGTTTTGAAAAGTCATCTACGTCGAGGTAAACTGCTTGCAGTTGTGTTTGCATACAGCGGCGGCAAAGAATGTAAAAATAATTGGCAATGTGACATTTGAAGAATTTTTTTTTACATACACAAAGAGTTGGTTTCTAATTTAAAACTCGAAGAATGTTCAAAAGACAGAAAAAGCGAATTTTTTTTACTGTAACATAAATCAACTTTGACTTATTTAGTAAGCTCATTCAGAAGTTTATTACTACACACTTCATTATGTTTTTGTCCAAGGATTGATTGCTATAATACTTAAAACAAAACATTCAGAATTTTTATTTTCATTTATGCTTATATATATAGTTATATTCGTCTTCAAATTTTGTAAATTTTCATAGTAATTATTCGACTGAGCAAGTTAGAAAATAGAAATTTCAAAGTTAATTAATTAACAAATAATTAGTAATTAATCCATTAATAATTACTTAATCAACTACAAAATAAAATTTGCAGTTAAAAGAGTAATTATTAATTGAATTATTAATAATTAATTAATAATTAATTAACTTAAAAAATGTTATTTGCATCAAATTCCGCAGTCTAGTAATTATAAAGCAATTTTATGCTTACAATTTACAATATTTACTATACGTATATTTAAAGAATAGTACACATTTTCATAAATGTTATACACTAAATGCATGACAGTTTACATGAATATTATAACAGTATCAAATGCCTGCTATCAGTCATACAGGATATGAGTCCAGGAAAAAATAAATCGATGGCTATTAATCTTCAAACCAGATCTTATCTAAAATTATGTTTTTATTGCTATACGTGGCATATTAAAGATCTCCGAGTAAGTTGTCTCATGATAGTGCACTAATGAAAACTAAACGAGATATACAATGATCTAAATTGTATTTTTTGTACTTTTAAAAAATATCTTATATATTCATATTTAAAGATAATTCGCTTCTAAAAAAGAACATACTGTATGCTTTTAATAACGAATAATAACTATTTATGGTATTTCCAGTGTAATACAACGAAGCGTTACAAACTAGATGTGAAATTTCGTTGAATTTATAAATCTACTTATTCAGTTTTCGAATAGATACATTTTAACTACAGCATTTCTTTTATTTTAGAAAGCAATAAATAACCTTTAAGGATTAACAAAGCAATAATGTCAAAACCAATAACTTTAATTCTTTTTTTTATTTCGATACAGACACTTTTACTGAAAGTATTGGTGCGGTTAATGAGAGTGTCGTTAGCGAGGGTTATAACACACACTTTGTAGGCTTGTTTTCCCGAGCGGGATCGGACCGCACCGATCGCGTGCTGCCCGCGCGAACATTATTGCGAAATGCCTTTTTGCGCAAAAGTGATCGCTTTTACGATAAGATCTTGCTAAACAGCGAGCGTCCACTACGAGCATTACGATTGCTTAAGACGCGCAGCGAACTCTGAAATTTATTAAGTGAAGAGCCTTGTCTAATTAATGAATACCAGTGAGACAGTGTCATGTATATAAATAAAAGATTACTTAATTTCTTTATTTTTTTAATAAATAAATAAATAAATAAATAAATACATTACAATATTATACGTAAAAAATGTCTACAGCCAATATCTGTATAAGCAATCGTTTGTATGCACTTACAATCTATCTGTTTTTAATGGCACTTATTGTTGGTAAAAAAATTATGACTATATGATGTATTAAATTGAATAAATATTGATTAATAATTAACAATATTAAAATAAGGTAACAAATTCCAAAATTAAACATTTTCGGACTGTACTAAAATGCACAGACATCCAAATTAAATATACATAGCTATCCGGCTAGAAAAGTATCTCCTACAGTGGACTCTAGAATATATGGCAGCTTGATTTGGGTGATTTTACACAAAAATTCAAAACTATATCCCTGCTAGATAATCTTTATGAAATCTAAATATTATTCAATATTATTAAGATTATAGAAAAGTTATCTAGAGCGGACAGAATTTACATTTTTCATGAAAATTACCCATATCGAGCGACCATACAATTATATCAAGAGTCCACGATATATGATTACACATTAACCAATATGTTAAAAAATGAACAGACATCATTACATATATGTTAATATATTATCAAATTATGTATGATTACATATGATTATATATGATCATATATAGCAATGCACAATCATGTATTATTGTAGGTATATGAGATCCTTTATAGCCGGATATTAGCTAACATGATTTAAAATGTAAAGTATTTATTTTATTCTAAACATAAATAAAGTTTGCATGTTTTCTTGTTGATAAAATGCGTAGTAAGTATAAAAGTACTACACAAAGTTGTAAAACATTGGCACATTTGAACTCGTATCTTAATATTAATATTTTTACAGCGCTAACGAAGTATAACTGTTCCGAAAATATTATTACAAAACAAATTTCACACAAACTATTTTTTCTTTTGACATAATATAAAATAAAGTATGCGTAAAGATAGCTGCTAAATATATATAAATACGTATAAATCTAATATCTTATATATTTACATAGGTGTAAAAATTCATGTATGATCCATTGTGTACATTGTACAATAAAGATAAATTTCTTTACATTTACATAATATGTTATGCAATTTAAAAATCTCGTTTTCCTTTCATATAGATTTACTAATTACGCCAAGCTAGTATTATTTAAATTCTTATATAATGTTGACTTTAATGGATATCTTACACATTCGCCCAACTAGACAATAAAATAGTTGCGTTATTTGCACTGCACCATGTTCAACAGTCTATACGATCGTTTAATACTTAGTTTTAATTTAAATTTAAGCTATTGAAAAGCCAAGAACCTGTTCCAATGAATAGTCAAATAAATATAAATCTAAACGATAAAGTTCAGCTAAATCACGTAACTGGCTAAAACTCAAAGTTGAGTAATACTTGTCCAATATCTTTGAAGTCGGTTCACTGTTCTTCGGTCTTATTGGAAAACTGCAAATGTAACAAAGAGATATTTTATTTCAATGGCTAAACCTTCAACTATAATCTATCAATAATCTATTTTTGTACTTCCATAAGTTATAATATACTACAATATTGGAATTACAAATTATTAACTTATATAAAATAGTTGCCTATAAAATTTGATGTTGCTATATTAAAAAGAAATTATAATATTAAAGTTTATATCTTCTATCTAAGTTTCTATGTTATTGAGCTTTTTGTACTTACGGTATTGAACTAGCATCAATTCGTTCCAAAATTTCTGTCGCATCTTCTACTAAAGTTTCGTACTTGCTAACGAGATTATAATTAACTAAGCAAGGATGGCACAATTCTGAAATTGAGTTCCAATGTTCATTTCGCGTCCCATTCTCGTTGTTGTCAGTTATAAAATCAACGAATTCTCCAAATGCAACATCGTCTCCTTTAAGTAGTGACTCTTGTGTAGCATTATATCTATATCTCTGCAAACAAATATTAATCACTTTAGTTATTTTTATTTACTTTTCAAGTATCTAAGCCAGCTTAGTTGTGAAGATATTATAAAGATTTTAGTATGAAAAATGAGAGACGCGTTACAAATTGTTTTAATATGATTATTACGAATGTTGGCTCCTGCATAAGAAGATGATCAAAAAGAGAAAAAAAAAGACAAAAAAATGTTAAATTTATTGAATGTCTCACAGATTGTAGGTATTATATAGTCTTAATAGGGAAATATTGTAGAATAGTGCATTGATCTTCAAATTTAAAAAAGTTACGAAATCCAATAATTTATTATAGGCTCTAATAGTAGCTCTAAGGTCTAATATTTTACACGTATTTTGTTTTCTCAAATAAAAAGCTTTGTGGCGATAAGAATTTTCGGATCAAACATTTTGATAAATTTCTATGTTTTCGAGGTTCCTGAGTCAGAAAAATAGGTTTTTAAAAAGTATTTGTACGTAAACCAAAACTTTCAACTCTTCGTATTCTATAACTTGTATCACTTTGCGATTATTATACAGAAATTTTTAAGAAAGAAAAGCAACTTTGATTAATTTATCAATTTTTTTATAAAGTTGCTGTTTTATCTAATTTAAAAAAAACTTTTTTAGAACTTTGTATTGGTAATATTTAAAAATTAAATATATTCTAAAAAGGATCTGTGACTTCCAACTGATGGATCTTGAGCGCTTATATCCAATGCGTTACTCCTAGCGCTATACTTCTTTAAGTACTAATTTAAAAAAAGAAAGTTTCTAGGTTAACTTCTCATTCAGAAAATATTCTACTCAAGCAGTTGACAGTGCATTGTTTTAACAGTGCATGGTTTTTTAATTATTTGTATTCGTATATTCACTCAATAGTAAAACTATTTTTCCGAACGTGCCCTTAAATAACAACTTTTTCATGGGCTTAAGAAACAAAATCGTATCTAAAATCTTGCTGTTGACTTTTTGGTGTCTTGACATTCTTACGCCTAGGTATGAAAAATATATTATTTAGGGTAACTTTCGGAAAAATGGTTTTATCATTGGGTGTTCCTACATTTTTAAAAAGTGAAATTTATTAAAAAACTAGATATATTAAAGATTGCGAGGAATCTGAATAACAATATATATATATATATATATAATGTTAGGTACCTAAATATTTAAAAATATTTTTACATAATATAGATGAATTAGAACTAAATAAAATGTTCTGTAAAAATTTGTATTGTTAAAAATATTTAAAATTAAGATTAGAGTTGAAAAAGAAACATATATTTATGGCCCTCATAAGCGCCCACATAATTATTTCGTCCCCCATGCAGGAGCCGTTATGTATAAAAAATACACGCTACATAAATAATAACTAATAAAATCATCTGGAGAATAGCGGAAAGACGGATAGATTATCAGCCGACTAGCCGAAGCAACGAAACCTTGATTATTTTTCGTCCGAAGCGCGACTGGAAGTAAGCGGAACTTCTGGCGCTCTTCGCCTCGAATTTATTTCTGTAAGCGGAGAGCAGGCGCTCGAGTGGGTGCCTGACGACTATCAGTTTGTTGTAGGCCGCCAGTCTCTCCTCGATCTCGGGCATTGTGTACTGACTGAGGCGCCGAAAGGTACCCGAGGCGTGAGCCAGGTCCGCTGGAATTTCCAGCGGCGAGCTACCTTTCCACTTGCCGGTTGCGATCATCAGCACGCGCTTCCAGTTGGTGCAGGCCACCTGTGGATGCAATTCCATTGAAAAAAAAAAAAAAAAACGATGGGCTTGCGCAAGGAACGCGAGCGCGCGCGTGTACGTTGTATAACGTTATAATAAACATTGATAGAAATCGGAATTTTGATTAAATAAATTCGTTTTGATTAGCTTCGCCTGTTCGGGGAATTGCATGTGTTATAAAATGCTAATGCCCATATTTTTTGCAAAGCTGGTAAAATTAGAAATTTTTTACAATATTGTTTATTGACCACGTTAGCAAACGCGAAACTTAAGAATAGTTTGCTGTATTCTACCTTGTTATTCATGCTTTTATTAGGTAGTAAATTTGAATTTATGCATTTTTTAATATGCGTGACATTAACAATAGCTTCAATATTTTTTAAAATTAAAATTTCACTTTATAATTTTACTAAACTATTGTACAAACTGTATTTAAGTTTACTTAAATAAATTATTTTCTTTCGATTTTTTTAAAATGTTGTTTGAAATATATAATTTATGTATTTAATACATAAATTCTGTATTTAGAAAATAAAGGATGCTATTCGACTTCACGACTAACGGCTGTTATTGTTGGATTGAAATGCATTATATTCATTGTCAATATATTCAAACGCACAAAATATATGAATTTTGATAATCTCTGGTCTATTTATTTTGTAGAAAATTTAAATGAAAAAATTGTATATATAGACCATATGCACATTGAAAAAAATAGAAAGTATCTGTAAAAGTTTAAAATTTTCTAGTGCAACATTATTACAATTACATTTTTGCAGTCACAGACATTAAGAAAATTTATGGAAAACAAAGTATTATTTATTATTTTCTCAATAATAAATTATAGAAGTTAAGAATTATAAGGCAAAGATGAAAGTGATAAAAAGGTTTTACTTTAAAATAGTTCTGATTTTAATTTATTTAGTTGGTAGAAAAAATAGTTGTTTTTACTAAAATAATTTATTGAGTATTAAAGAATAAAATAGTTAAATTTAGTAAAAATCTTAACTGTTCTGGTATTCATGTGGTTTACTAGAGTGTTTTGTAACTATGGTAAATCGATTTTAGATCAGTAAATTGGACAGTGGAAAGAGACGGCATGGCCAGACACCGTATGAAATTTATTAACCTTATTTTTAAGTAGTGGATAAAAACCTAGTAAAGTGAATTATATTTATTATTTTACTTCTGCAATAAATTATTGTTTATACCTAATGTGAAATTCAATAGATTATATTAGAAAAGATTTAGAGAATAATAATTAATAAAAAAAATTAATTTTTTCAGATTTTATAGTATTTAAAAGGGTTTTAGATATTATTTCATTTTCATTATTATATAGTCTAAGATTTTCATCTATTTTTATATAACAGGAACAAGAAAAATATTTTGTAGACATTTTATTCTGTTCAATCTAATTTTTCACATCACCCCGAATTTAGGTATCCAAAATAAATTGAGCTGGTATTTTTCGAAAAGGATTAAGTAATAATAAAAGTAATAAATGTCTTTTAAGAATTTTCTAATAATACGTTTAATACCATGCATAAAAAGTTTCTTGCATAACTCATAAAAGAAAGTTCTAAATCAGAAAAAAACATTATTCCCTGCTTTGAGAATTTCGCATCCCCAATTCTAAGATTAAATTTATATTATAACAGCTGTACAATTCAAAGCAGTAAAAGAACTAATGCTCCGCGTACCATACCTTGGGTACGTAACAATAAAGCAATTTGTGCTTCTCGTCGACTAGAAGATTGCGGAATGCCTCGGGATCTTGGATGCGTTCCAGCGGTCGATTCCCGACCGTCCGATCGCACTTGTACTGCAGTCGCTCCTGGCGGTCGAGCAGCGTCGACCTGGCCAAGGCATTGGGCCCCGACCTGGAGTAGAGCGACTCGTCCGGGTCGAGCGACTGGACGCTCTCGGCGTCGTCTCCATTTCCAATGCCGCTCCAGACTTCCTGGGTACAGACCCCCACTAGCCAGAGAAGAGCGAAGATCGCTATAAGCAGCGTGATTATCCATACTTTCATCGTAGGGTGCGACACGTTGAAGGCATCGATGCTACGTATTTAGTGACAATCTGGAAATACAATGTATTTTCCGATATTTATTAATTCATTTATTACTTCCTTATAGAGGAAACTTTCTGATGGTAAAAAAAAGTTATGCTAAAATCATTATAGAATCATGTTTTGAGACATGAGGAATAAAATACACTATTTTTAGAAAGTATCTGTATGGGTGTGTGTGTGCGTGTGTGTATGTGTGTGCGTGTGTGTGTATGTGTGTGTGTGTGTATGCTTGTGTGTGTGCGTGAGTGTGTGTGCGCGTGTATGCGTGTGTGTGTACGTGTATGTGTGCGTGCGTGCGTGCGTGTGGATGAGTATTACTCTGAATATTCACGGTCAAAATGAATGTTTCAGGGCTGATTTTTTTTTTAAGGAAAGAGGCTAAAAAATTATTATTTATTTTTTTCAATGTTAATTAATTTAAGGATCATACAATACAATTATTTATATCTAAATATACGGAAACTTATAAACAATTATATCTTATGCTCTGCAAATCAATTAATTTAGAATTTACTTGTGGTTAATGTCTAGATAATTGTCCAAGGAAGAAAATAAGCCCTTATACATAATTTTTTTTCTTTTTCTACCATCATTTTAATTTTTAATTCTTTTTTCAGTTTACAAGGTACTTCTTATCTACATATATTATTACATCAATTATCTGAACTTAATTATGTATAACAAGAATTTTTTTCTAAAAGATTTATATTTAAAGGAATAACTACTTAAAAGCAATATGGACAAAGTCACACTTTGTAAATAAATGCTGATAAAGAAGGAAACTGCAACAATGCTAATAGAAATTGCAGAAGCACCAGCTGCACAACAAGCGGAAGATAAATAAAGCACCAGTAAAATAAGAAGAGAAAGATAAAGAAAAGGAAGAAGCAAACATAGAAACCGAAGAAATGAAAAATTGCATTATAATAAAAGGAATAAGGATACGAAGAGAAGGACTAGAAAAAAATGGAGAAGTTCTTCAAAGAAAAACTGAAGATTGCAGTAAAAGTACAAAAAGCTAATATTGTCGGTAAAGAAAGGAAAATGATATGGATAAAAATGAATACGTGGGGAAAAAAAGAAAAAACAATTGGAACAAATAGCACATTAGAGGAAGAGATAATTGACAACGACAGGTCAAAAAAGGAGAAAGATATCCAAAAGAAAATAATAAAAGTAGTTAAACAGGCAAAAGAACGAGGGAAATATGTCAAAATTAAATTTATGAATCTTAAAGTTAGAGAGATATGGCACAGATGGAACGTACAGAAGAAAGGACTAACAGAAGAGAAGAAGAATTATGAAACAGGCCGGAAAAAAGAAACGGTTAGAGGAAAGAAGAAGAGTACATGAAAATACTATGTAAATCTATTGTTTTAGAAATGAGCCGTTCAGTCCAAGAACGACGTAAGTCGACTTAAGACATTGCGTACGAAACATAATATAATTTAAGTAAATGAATTTATCAGTTTAGTGCAGCCCCAGAAAAGTCAAAGTATATGCTCGATTTTAATTTTCTTGCTGTTCAGCCTATAAGTGTATTTACTTAAGTTATATAATCTTTATCGTACAATCTTTTAAGTCGACTTAGGCTGTTCTTAGAGTGAATGGCTCAAATATACGGCCGATACCCATGCAACCCAAAAAAATTATTATTACCAATAAAAGAGAATGTTTTATAAATTGGTTTGTTCTCTGACAAATAATAATAAATAGTATATTGTGTATCTAGGGAAAAAGAATAGGCTTTTTTCGTCTGCATGTGAAGTTTGTAATATAAGTCGCAGGCAAGCAAGCGCGAACCGAACTCGAGGCGTATCGCGAGGCGGATACAAGTACTGCAGTCACACGAGGGCTATAAAGGCCCTCACCCATGGTGCACATGATCTTTTTTGTAAAAAATGTCTGGATTAAGCGTTTCTTTATGTCTATTGACTGGAACTACCCTGGTAGAAAATTGAGCATATTAGATGGTCGGTTCACGATCTATTGGGCAGATCCGTTTCCTAATAGTTCGCCAGAAATAA
Organism: Gastracanthus pulcherrimus; assembly: GCA_949152435.1. Taxonomy (NCBI): domain Eukaryota; kingdom Metazoa; phylum Arthropoda; class Insecta; order Hymenoptera; family Pteromalidae; genus Gastracanthus; species Gastracanthus pulcherrimus. The sequence continues at coordinate 160,699,428 of OX424575.1, read as the reverse complement.
ACCAGCATCTGACCAGAAATTTATAGAAAATCTAAATAGCTTACATAACCCTAAAAAATTATTGAAAATGTAAATCTCATTATAGTACTTCTGCGTTAAAACAGCATGCAAATTTGTATTCGATTATTTATTTGATTTTTTAATGTCTTATTTAATTATAAAACTCTAACCTTAAAAAAACTTTTAATGAAATTTGTTTTTAGTTTTTATTTCGAATCTATCCCAAATATATCTTAGCATTCTATTAACAATAAGCTATTAAATCCATGACATAATAATCATTATTAACTTATAAAAATTCGTTAAACGTTATTTTTTATTTATTTATTCATTAACCATAAGTTGGTCAGGTTTCTGACGAGAAAACGTCGACAGGTAGCAGGGTTTCTGGCCAGACTTTTAAGCAGAAATTGGCCATTCCCTATAAAATAGAGTAAAATCTGGCGAACATATGGGGAACGTTTCTACCAGGGTAGGTTTTTTATCCATATGGTGCGAATACGCGTCTCTTAGATTGTAACATTATAAAGACCATATTTTATACAAATCAGGCTATCTTAATGTCCAGGCTCCCTAAAAATCTGGTATTATCCGGATGATATCCCATATGGGGGGAGGGGGTCATAAACGTTTTAAGGACCTAATTTACACAAATCAGACTATACATGTATATAGGCCTCCCTAAAAATCCGCTATCATCTGGATGGTATGCAATATTTAGAGGGTCATAGACAAATTTTTTTCTAAATTTATTACTTGCGTCCGCTAACTTTCTTTTCGCAGTGTGACGGTTTGGAAAAATCGCATTTTTCTTTTAATTTTTCGAAAGTCTAACATCTATAAAATAACATCCTGAAGTACAGTCGGATTCGAAATATTTCTGAAACGGCAGGTATCGATAGCGCAACTGCTCGGGTTCCATAAACCAGTAGTTATCACTTTAAATTAATTTCTTTTAAACAACGTTTTTGAATTTTGCTGCAAGCATAACTTGCGAACAAAATTAATGAATCAACTTTAAATTTGATAGGTATACTCATAAAGAGAATCCACAACCTGTGGGGAGCGGTTTTCGGTAAGGCTTCCGGAAGTGGTTTCTGGCACCTAAAAATGATACCTAGCACCCGTAGTTTTGTCTCATAGGCCGTTTGGATCAAGATATGACCTTTTGTAATCAAAATACGCGTTATTTTAGTTAAAAATAGTACCTATACTTTGAATTATAACTCTGCAAGTTTTTTTACTAGAGAAATAATGTAATGAAATAAAAAGTTGAAAAAAAGTATTTTTTTTTTAATTTAACCTTTGTTTCATATAAAAATATTATTCAGTTGCAAAGTTATGATATACTCCGCTTCTGTAAGGTCAGACCGAATTTTATCCTCCCATATACGTCTTGGTTTATCCTTAGGTCTTTTAATTTCTGGTTTTCCCATTACTAAACCATCAGCTGTACGTTCGTTACTCGTTCGTACCATGGAGGAGAAGTAGGCTTTTTACTCCCGTGTATGAGTGAATGCAAATACCCAAGGGCGAAAAAAACCTCTACCCCATGGTGAACACCGTATTCTTTTGTCAAATATGTATGGATAACGTGTTTTTTTATGCCTATGAAGCAGAACTAAATTTGGATGTGTTTCGACACGGTGCAATCAGACGCTTTTTAGACTGCAAAATCAGCCTACCCTATATTTAGGGGGGCCTAAACCCTCTTAGGGCATATTATCGAAAATTTACTTTACGTCTTCTATAGCGGACTTAAAGTAAAATTTTTTCCGCTAGTCTTTTTTTCGCCCGCCGGTCGGAAACGGCCACTTTAGTCCCGCTATATATAGGCATGAAAAAACGCGTTTACGTGCATTTGTGACAAAAAATAATATTTATATATATATATATATATATATATATATATATATATATATCCGACCGGCGGGCGACAAAAAGACTAGCGGAAAAAATTTTACTTTAAGTCCGCTATAGAATATATATATACATATATTAGGGGACGGAGCCTCCCTGTGCGCTTCACGCGTCAATTCCCGTTTTGTAACATAATACATATATTTTCGTAAGCGTTAGTGGAACCATAAAATACCGAAATTAATAAATTAATGAAACATCATCCCAACGTTAAAAATATTTTGAACATTATAATAAAATATAGTACCTACCTATACATTCAACGATATAGGTACGTCATTTAAACTTTACATAAAAGCTTATCACAAAATAATAAGGTTAACGTACGAATTACAAAATTTACGGAATTTATGGATAAATAGCAATTCCCGAAGGATGCCGAAAATAATAACCTCGTTTTCCTAGGTATTATAACCCAAAATTTATAAATTAACGTAAAATTGATAAGTGAATAACAATTAACATTTATTGAGGAATTTATTTTCATAATAATAGTCTGATTAAGATACTTTAATTAACTTTAAGGTAGGACTATGGTGGAAAGACAAACTTTTTTATTGTTCAGTTTTATACTATAATTTGAAAGGATTATGTAAGTAAGCCAAAATAACGTAGAAAAGGAAGGTATGGGGAAGGTCCAATTCTTAGATGTAAACTAGCGTAGAATAACGTAAAATAACGTCAAACTGACGAAAAATTAAAAAAATAATCTAAAATAACTTAAAAAACGGAGATATGAAGAAGGCCCCGATTCTTATAGATGCGAGAAGATATACATATATATAAGATATACATGTAATCTAATATTTTTGTATTGCACAAAATAAATTATACTCTATTCTATACTTTAAAATATATATATATACAAAATAATCCAAAATAACTTAGAAAAACGGAGATATGAAGAAGGCCCCGATTCTTATAGACGCGAGAAGTTATATAGATATATATATATATATATATATATATATATATCTTCTCGCATCTATAAGAATCGGGTCCTCCTTCATATCTCCGTTTTTCTAAGTTATTTTGGATTATTTTATATATATATATTATAAAGTATAGAATAGAGTATAATTTAGTTTGTGCAATACAAAAATATTAGATTACATGAATACATAAATAAATACAGGTCAACACAGAATACATTTATTACATAGTCAATCATAGTCATCATATCACAATTTTTGGTTCATAATTATTATATATTCATAATTGCACATACTTGATAAAATCACATTAGGCAATAGTAAATTACTAGCTGACTAGCATCAAACTTAATACTTGGTGTAAAAGGTAATAGGCTGAGTTCTTCAATAAACAACATTAAAATTTATCAAATAATTACCAATCTACTATTCTCGACTAGTTAAATATTTACAATACTCGCTAACATTTTCAAACATTTAATTTAATTATAAAATAAATTACTAATTTATTAGTACAGGCTGTTGTCAGAAAATTGTGCCACTTCATTTTGTTTCTTTTTTCCATTCTTTGGCAATGTTAATTTGATAGATTTTGTCAGTTGACAGTCCAAACAATTTAATAAGTCGGGTACCGTAAATTCTGATTAATGAGAGTCAAGCAAGCGCTTCGAAGGAGGCATAGAAAATCCGTCTTCTAAAAACACATTGGGCTTGACTTACGGAAGTGGGTCGACAGTTAACTGGTCGTCATTTGTAGAAACAACACAGTTTCAAGTAACATATTTTTGTTCCGCTTGTCAATGAAGTTATTTGAAATTTTTAAAGGACATTCTGGAATTTTAAAAGTAGCCTAACACTTTAAAATGATGACTGTGGTAAATATAGGTTTATCGTAATTTCGCTAAATGTAGGGCGTATGAATGTATGTATTATTTGTATCAGAATATAAGTGAATCTTTTACAAATCTTAAATTTTCCTAAATGTAGAGCTGATGAATGTACACATTATTTGTATCAGAATATAAGTGCATCTTTTACAAATATTAATTCTTCTACAAAATTATTTAATCGTATGCCATTAAAATGCATTCCAAGAATCAATTAGAATCTCTGACTATTATGCTAGTTATATTGATGTTGAATACGGCCTTTAATACATGTTTCATTTAATATAAAGATTGTCTTTCTTCGCAGAAGCGTATAACTTAAATAATTGATCAAGTATCAATCAACATTGATCAAGTAAATTCATTATTTTTATAACTATTAAAAATAAATAGAGGGAAACAATACAATATAAGTAGATAGGCTGTAGGCATACTGGCTCACGCGGGTTCTGTATCATGCCAAAGTGATACAGAATCGGTCGTGTGTATAAGGCCTATCCCGGTTTGTCCCCTTCTCCAATTTTTGAGCATTCGTATTGTATTTTTTAAGCCCCTCCCCTGGATTTACCCCCTCTCAAAGTGATACAGAATCGGTCGTGTGTATAAGGCCTATGCCTGGTCCCTTCTCCAATTTTTGAGCATTCGTATTGTATGTTTTAAGCCCCTCCAATGGATTTACCCCCTCTCAAAGTGATACAGAATCTGTAGTGTGTATAAGGCCTATGCCTGGTCCCTTCTCCAATTTTTACCGGATTCGTATTGTGTGTGTTTTAAGCCCCGCCTCTGAACTGTCCCCTCTTAATGTGATCTAGAATTCGTGTCTGATTTTTTCTATCCCCACTCTGTAGGCCCGAATACGTAAGCGTTTTACTCCCACCCGAAGAGAGGGAAGAGCTCTTTGCTCCTCTTTTCGAAGAAACAGATGGCAAGCGTAGGAAATGGAAAGTAGCCGAAAAGAATGAAAAGAAAGGGTCAGCCTTTCTTTCCTCTGCTTTTAAAAATAGATGGAACGTTGCTCACTGACTTTGCTAGCAATACACGTCATCGTCGCAGGTATGCGCTGTAGATGCGCGCAGATAGCAGGAAGATTGCATCAGTAAACGGCCTTCGAGAACTTACTGTGCGGAGGCGCAAGTTTGAAGGTCCTCGCGCAGGTAGTAGTAAATTACATTCCAGCAATAAATAACCTTTTGAGAAAGGCATACTGCGCGCATACATTCGAAAAGTCTATTTTCGAGCCAAAACACTGTCAGTTTTTCTCCGCAATACACGCTATACTACAGTATGTCATAGCGTGTGTTAAAGGTCCTTGTGCAGGTAGTAGTAAATTGTCCCCAACAATACACGACCCTTGGAGAAAGGCTTACTGCGCGCACGCTTGCTTTTTTTAGGCCTATACGCTGTCAGCTTTTCGGCGAGAAAAGATTTATTACAGCAAGGCTTGGTACAGGTTGAAGGACTTCGCGCAGGTGGCACTTTTCCCAGTAATAAGCAACCTTTTGAGAAAGGCATACTGCGCGCATGGATTCGAAAAGTCAATTTTCGAGCTAAAACACTGACAGTTTTTCGGCGAGAAACGATTTATTACAGTAAGGCATAGCGCGTGTTGAAGGTCATTGTGCAGGTAGTAGTAAATTGTCCCCAACAATACACGACCCTTGGAGAAAGGCTTACTGCGCGCACGCTTGCTTTTTAAGAGGCCTATACGCTGTCAGTTTTTCGGAGAGAAACACGCGGCCTTCCATGTGTATCAACGCTGTAGCGCTAAAAAAGGGAACGAAGTTGCGCTAATTAGAAAATTGATGTATTCTAACCTCAGAAAACCACTTTATCTTGTTATTTACCATTCTGAAGTATATATTAATGATTTTATTATATTTATTTATGTTTGAAAGATCATGATTTTACTTTGAAAAGTAAAAATGAAATAATATAAGTAATTATTGTAAAAACATAGTGCTCAAAATGGTATATAATAAGTAAAAACGAGCCGATGCATTGACCAAGCAAAAAAAGAAAAGCCTCGCGCAACACGGTCTTAAGAAAAGGGTGCGTGCAGGTAGAAAAAAAAATCTCAGCAAGAAACTGCTGTGAATGCGCGCAAGTAACGGAGAAATCTCAGCAGTAAACGATCTTAGAGAATGGTTTCGTGTGCGTTGAAGGTCCTCGCGCTTAGGTGAAAGCAAATGCTTTTAGCAATAAACGACCTTTAAAGTAAGGCTTACTGCGCGCAGATATTTAAAAATTCTTTTAAGCCGATACGCTCGCAGTATTTTCAAGGACGAGATGAGTCGATGTACACGAACTGATACGGCGGCTGCGCGAAAGGAAATCGTTCGGTATATTAAGTCATGGTCACTCTTTCACAGTAGTGGAATAGTATATTATGACACTGTTGTGGGAGATGGTTTTCTACCTTGCTCGAGGGTTTTCGCACGAGCGAAGCGAGTGAGAAAATCGAGCAAGGTAGAAAAACATCTCCCACAACAGTGTCATACGATATTTTATAGCACAACAACCTCAAAATCGACAATAAAGTTGGCATTTTGAGGTTAGTGTGCTATAAAAAGAGATTTCCTCTCGAGCTGTTTATTTCGAACTTATTCGCCGGCGGCGCGAAAGAAAATCGATCGTTAGATAAAATCCTAGGCACTTTTACGGTCAAGAGCAAACATCGGGATGAGCGGCTTGTAAAAATATATATTTTCAGTCAAAAATAGATAAGTCCTGAAAGAAAACAAAGGATAGCTTCCAAACTTTAACGGCGAAGGAAAGCTGAGCATAGCTGATAGGCAGGAGCCAATACGTTGACGGTGCACAGATACAAGGAAACTGCATTCTCAGCGATAAATCGTGTATGAAGATTTCTGGAGGAGAAGGGGGGTATTTTTGAAAATTAGAGGAGGGAACATTTTTTATGAACCGTAGGATTCTTCGAAAAAGTAGTGGGAAGGGAAGCTGCAAGAATGGGTCAAATTTCTGTAGGGGAGGTGTTTTGAGATTTTGGGAGGGAAATTTCTTACGAATGGTAAAACATTTCACAAAACGTAGAGGAAAGAGAAACTCAGTTTTCCTATATAAATATCACGGCGCTTCCTATGGCCCATCAGTTCAAGAATCGTATTTGATTTTTTTTTCTATCTCCGAAAGAAATGCGAAGAGAGTGTCCAAACTAAATGTAAACAACTTGACGTAAATTATGAAAAGTATTTTATTTTCTTTACTTCAAATACGTGAATAAATTTTCATTAAAATTCATTCTACCTCCTGCAAAATGGTATTTCGCGGATTAAACGAGCTAGGAATAAGAATCGTTCAGAATGAGGATAGATAAGAAGAGCTTTGGGTAAGTGCTAAACTATTTTTTTTTAAACTTATAAATATGTTTATTAATTGTATTATTAATGTACTTTATAGCGTTTGAACGAAGGAGAGATGCCAATATGGCAATACGTGGCCCAACGAATGGAGCAGGATAATTCTCGAGAAGAACAGAGAATGAAGTATAGAAGGCATATAGAAAAACTGTGTTACCTTAAGTTCAACGCTAGTAAAAGTGTAAAAGTTAGTTTCTGGATAAAATAAATAATAAGACGTATATTTAAAATTTATATTATTACATGTTTTATTTGATTAATCCGTACAATATCGAATTCCGTAATTACTCTTGAAGCATGGCGACGTGATAGATCGCTTTGGATATTTATAAACAGAATACAGTATTATATTATTAAATTCGAGAAGGCAATTTTTCCAAAGGATTCTTCATCAGCCTTTAGCAATGATACTGACTTGGAATCAAAAGAAGAATAAATTGTGTGCATTAATTTTGGTGAATACTTTTAAACCATTATGTGCAAATTGTACAGTGAAATATATTCAATTTACGCATTGGTACAATTTTTTTTAACTAATACATAAAAGTGAAAAAGGCGCTAAGAAGTGTAAAGTCATGTAAGGAAAGGTGAAAAGTAATGAAAAATTTTGAAAAGTTCAAATAAAATGTGACTGAATATTGTCAATTGTGTTTATTATTATCGATATGAAAATAATTAAATTTACGTATAAGAAAAAAATGTACAAAAAGTACAAATATTTTTCGAAACCAGATCAAGAAAGAGAAGAAGAAAGTATATATAACACACACTAACGAGAGAAAAAAATGCAATCGTACCATCCACTACTATTAACTACATATTTTTAAATGAATCGGGAACAAAAAATTATAAGTGTCGGAATACAACCTTTGCATAATGAACAACCACAGCTATTTATCCTGCTACCATCCAATTTCAGTAATATTGGCAGTATCGACGCAATTACTTAGATTAAAATTCAATATAATCTCAATGAAATAAGTGATTCTTTTTTGCTTCTGAATGCTGGATTGAAAATACTGCTTCACGTCTTACAATGAACGATTTGGAAATCGTTTTTACTATCACATATGACCATAAATCGATTATTTTTAATAATAAAGCATAATATACTGAAGATAACCAAACAAAATACAAGAAATTTTATCAAGCGACTAGTGTTACAAAATCCGACTTTTGAAGGATAGAAAAATGCTATCGTACAGTGGGATCGCGATATATTACCGCTCGCTGGGGCTGTAGAATCGGAATTTTTTCCAAAAATGTATTATAACCGGATCTCCCTCCATGCGGTAGCTCCAAACCGAAGTTCTGCGTTCTACTGCACCACCGCGGTGCGCAGACGCTACGTGCCGTGGTGGGACAGCCAGTGTGTGTGAGTGAAAGTACGTCCGGAGGTGAAGCGCTCTGAGCGGAAACATATCGCGATGTATTATATCGCGATCACACTATATGTGTAGAAGAGCGTCGATTTCAACTGATGTTAAATGATATAATAAAATTAAAATTTTTTTTTTTTTGTGAACAGTTAAAAGAAGTTATGAACGATATTGATGTAACCTCTTAACATGGCTGTGACTTTGTGATGATTCGGAATCGGATGATTTTATAAAACATTACTTTAAAATTGTAAACTTAGAATACACATCACTTCAACTAGATTATCTTATTCAGGAAATGCGCAATTCTTAAAAACTTTATTTATGTATGAATTCGTGCGCAATATTCGTGTGAAATTATAATTTTTGTATTTTTAATACATTAATAAAGTATTACTATACACGGCGGTCCTCGATCAACTTTAATTAAAAAAAATGACAATTTCGGATTTTTTCAGGATATTATACCTTGATCATTTACTAACAATTTAATCCGAAAATGAAAATATTTCGTCGAGCCTCTTGGGAGAAAAGTCCATTTATTATTTATTTTTTTCTCTTTTTTTTAGGCTTTTATTTTCTTAACGCTTATACAAAATCTTTAGATTATTATAATTATAGGTTTGGACATATAGAAACATTACCAAAGTTGAAAAAAAGACACAAATATGTGTATGTAGCATATAAAGTCAGAATGACCTTAACGCACTTAATAGTAAATACTACAGAGATAACCTAAAAATTACATCGTCTGACTCAAAGGTGAAAATATCCGTCTTTCAAACTAAACATAACATTGGGTATATTTTTGTTACGATGGTATTTTTGTTATATGGACGACTGACAATCTCTATAGTATTTACTACTTAATATACAGTTAAACAGGAAAGGTAAATATCGTAAGTTATCATGCCAATAAATCCGAGTAACCATCATGCACGAATGCATGAACAAAATAGTCTCGTGATTTGTTTATTATACTATGCAAAAAGTAAGACTATGATAAAGATATATCCAGCTTTAAAAATTAAATTAAAAGGTTTGTTTGAAGACTACGATTCTGATAATGAATGTCTTCCGCTTGTCGTCTGTGTTTCATGCAAACTAAGTGTATACCGCGGTAAAGTGAAAAAAACAGACAAACTTCTCGCAATTCAGTTTCAAGAGAAATACACGATCAAACACAGATGATAAGAGTCAGTGACACTTATGCGAACTTGCTAGATCACCAGGATACAAAACCTTTGTCAAGGAATCAAAAGTAGGTTTTAATAAAAAAAGTGTTTCCACGAGTAACTCAAAATCAACTCAAGATTTATGCAGTACCCTAAATAAAGTTTCCGATACACGTTGTTCGGCGTGTTTTTCTTTGTTTTGATAAAGAAACAAGTCACGTATGCACTCAGTTAAGTCGTATAGACAATTTGAATGAATGTATCGAAAAATCTTTTCGACCAAAAGAAAAGGAACAGCTAGTATCCTTGCTGCTTAAAAGATAATGGATGAAAAACAAAATCTAAATACAAGCGATACTTCAGTGTCATTATCGCAGTCATCTGGAAAGCTGCTTAGAGTAACCACCAATAACAATGCTTTTTCATTGTTATTCATACTTTTGCATTATTAACTCTTGGAGAAAAAATGGGTTGGAAAATATGCAACTATAGCTAAATTTTTAAAACACATTTCAAAAGTCAACATTTCAAAATGGATCTGAAATAGAGAAAGAATAATGGAAGAAATTTGAATACTGTCAAGTATGAAAAAATATGAAAAAAAGTATGAAAAAGAATGAAAAAGAATGAAAAAGAATGAAAAAGCATGAAAAAGTATGAGAAAGTATGAGAAAGTATGAAAAAGTATGAAAAAGTATGAAATAAGTACAAAAAAGTATAAAAAAAAAAGTATGAAAAAGTATGAAAAACAATGAAAAAGCATGAGAAAGTATAAAAAAGTATGAAAAAGTATGAAAAAAGTATGAAAAAGTATGAAAAAAGTATGAAAAAGTATGAAAAAAGTATGAAAAAGTATGAAAAAAGTATATAAAAGTATGAATAAAAATTAGAAAAAGTATGAAAATGAATGAAAAAAAGTGCGGAGGGTAAGCGAATAAGGTAAGATATTCAATCCTTTCTATTTTACAGTCTAAACAGAACAATTGTGTATATATATATATATATATATATATATATATATATATATATATATATATATATATATATATATATATATATATATATATATATAGAGAGAGAGAGAGAGAGAAATGGAAATAAAAGTATTTTATAGCACACTAACCTCAAAATGCCAACTTTATTGTCGATTATGAGGTTGTTGTGCTATAAAATATCGTATGAGACTGTTGTGGGAGGTGTTTTTCTACCTTGCTCGATTTTCTCACTCGCTTCGCTCGTGCGAAAACCCTCGAGCACGGTAGAAAACCATCTCCTACAACAGTGTCATAATATACTAATATTTGAAATATACAATATATTTATTGTTTTGTTTTCGCAAAACGCTAATTTCTTTAAAAAAATTAAAATGTTTTTTTTCTCACAAGAGGAAAACAAAACAATAAATATATTGTATATTTCAAATATAATACTTTTATTTCCATTTCTCTCTCTCTCTCTCTCTCTCTCTCTCTCTCTCTGTATATATATATAATAAAATACACTTGTAAAATAAATTGATAATACTTTTAATTTAATCAGTTGATAAATATTTATATAAAAAACATTGTACTCGTATTTATACATGATGAGAATTGTAAGCACAAACAGCTTTTAATAATTGATTTTCAAACTCAGGATTGTTCTTCGCAACTTTGTATTTTATCCAAGTAGCATTGAAATCTAAATGAACAGATTCCATCGCTTGCTCATTATAAGATCTCAAGCCTTTTTGATATTTTGTACAAAAATCTTCAACGTGAAAAAAAACAGCATGGACTTTCGGAGTAACTGGAATTTGTAAATCTAAATAGCTCGCTTTGAATTCTGCAAACGTATTTCGCAAAATCGGGATCAAGACTAGTAGTGAAGCAGGCTTGAACAACATTTTTGAATTTTGATATGCTGAAACGTACTTTAAACCACCTATACTACATATCGCCCGCAAAATGACCACTTTATCTAATAGTTTTTTACATGAATTCCCTTTGAAAGCCGGACTTCCATGTGTTATTTCCCGTTGAACATTGCATTTCTCTGCCCAATTTAAAGCTATCTCTTCGCATTCGCGTAACATATGTGTAAATGATGTGTTTACTACACCGAGCATCATATGCAACTCAGGAGGAGGAATTACATCTAAAAATAACCTATGTTTACTAGTAGTAAACAATGATGGATAAATGCAGTTTTTATAGTTTTTAGTCTGAGATCTATCAGCTCCCGATTTTTGCAAAGCCATGTAATTATTAAGTGTATTACCAATGGTCCCGTAACATCCACGTTCAGCTACTTTTTCCTTTACATGTCCAATAAAATTATTGAAAATAGGGCAATAAACAACACTTTCGGCTGCATCCGATGTGACATTAGCTTTAACATTCACGAAATTAAATTTTTTAACTTCAAAATATTCATCTATAGTATGATTATTAAAATATAATGTTTTCTTCAAATTGGGTTCAATTATTTTTAAATTACAAGAAGCCACTCGAATAGCTGCGGCAATTCCACAAGTGGTTTTATAACTTAAGTTAAAACTGTTTTGAATTTTACAGAAGTCATCAGCTGCACAATCTTTTCGCAGTCATCTGGAAAGCTGCTTAGAGTAACCACCAATAACAATGCTGCGAAAAGATTAACAGAACCATTGTTTAGTGCTGATGACTTCTGTAAAATTCAAAACAGTTTTAACTTAAGTTATAAAATCACTTGTGGAATTGCCGCAGCTATTCGAGTGGCTTCTTGTAATTTAAAAATAATTGAACCCAATTTGAAGAAAACATTATATTTTAATAATCATACTATAGATGAATATTTTGAAGTTAAAAAATTTAATTTCGTGAATGTTAAAGCTAATGTCACATCGGATGCAGCCGAAAGTGTTGTTTATTGCCCTATTTTCAATAATTTTATTGGACATGTAAAGGAAAAAGTAGCTGAACGTGGATGTTACGGGACCATTGGTAATACACTTAATAATTACATGGCTTTGCAAAAATCGGGAGCTGATAGATCTCAGACTAAAAACTATAAAAACTGCATTTATCCATCATTGTTTACTACTAGTAAACATAGGTTATTTTTAGATGTAATTCCTCCTCCTGAGTTGCATATGATGCTCGGTGTAGTAAACACATCATTTACACATATGTTACGCGAATGCGAAGAGATAGCTTTAAATTGGGCAGAGAAATGCAATGTTCAACGGGAAATAACACATGGAAGTCCGGCTTTCAAAGGGAATTCATGTAAAAAACTATTAGATAAAGTGGTCATTTTGCGGGCGATATGTAGTATAGGTGGTTTAAAGTACGTTTCAGCATATCAAAATTCAAAAATGTTGTTCAAGCCTGCTTCACTACTAGTCTTGATCCCGATTTTGCGAAATACGTTTGCAGAATTCAAAGCGAGCTATTTAGATTTACAAATTCCAGTTACTCCGAAAGTCCATGCTGTTTTTTTTCACGTTGAAGATTTTTGTACAAAATATCAAAAAGGCTTGAGATCTTATAATGAGCAAGCGATGGAATCTGTTCATTTAGATTTCAATGCTACTTGGATAAAATACAAAGTTGCGAAGAACAATCCTGAGTTTGAAAATCAATTATTAAAAGCTGTTTGTGCTTACAATTCTCATCATGTATAAATACGAGTACAATGTTTTTTATATAAATATTTATCAACTGATTAAATTAAAAGTATTATCAATTTATTTTACAAGTGTATTTTATTATATATATATACAGAGAGAGAGAGAGAGAGAGAGAGAGAGAGAGAGAGAAATGGAAATAAAAGTATTATATTTGAAATATACAATATATTTATTGTTTTGTTTTCCTCTTGTGAGAAAAAAAACATTTTAATTTTTTTAAAGAAATTAGCGTTTTGCGAAAACAAAACAATAAATATATTGTATATTTCAAATATTAGTATATTATGACACTGTTGTAGGAGATGGTTTTCTACCGTGCTCGAGGGTTTTCGCACGAGCGAAGCGAGTGAGAAAATCGAGCAAGGTAGAAAAACACCTCCCACAACAGTCTCATACGATATTTTATAGCACAACAACCTCATAATCGACAATAAAGTTGGCATTTTGAGGTTAGTGTGCTATAAAATACTTTTATTTCCATTTCTCTCTCTCTCTCTCTCTATATATATATATATATATATATATATATATATATATATATATATATATATATATATATATATATATATATATATACACAATTGTTCTGTTTAGACTGTAAAATAGAAAGGATTGAATATCTTACCTTATTCGCTTACCCTCCGCACTTTTTTTCATTCATTTTCATACTTTTTCTAATTTTTATTCATACTTTTATATACTTTTTTCATACTTTTTCATACTTTTTTCATACTTTTTCATACTTTTTTCATACTTTTTCATACTTTTTTCATACTTTTTCATACTTTTTTATACTTTCTCATGCTTTTTCATTGTTTTTCATACTTTTTCATACTTTTTTTTTTATACTTTTTTGTACTTATTTCATACTTTTTCATACTTTTTCATACTTTCTCATACTTTCTCATACTTTTTCATGCTTTTTCATTCTTTTTCATTCTTTTTCATTCTTTTTCATACTTTTTTTCATATTTTTTCATACTTGACAGTATTCAAATTTCTTCCATTATTCTTTCTCTATTTCAGATCCATTTTGAAATGTTGACTTTTGAAATGTGTTTTAAAAATTTAGCTATAGTTGCATATTTTCCAACCCATTTTTTCTCCAAGAGTTAATAATGCAAAAGTATGAATAACAATGAAAAAGCATTGTTATTGGTGGTTACTCTAAGCAGCTTTCCAGATGACTGCGATAATGACACTGAAGTATCGCTTGTATTTAGATTTTGTTTTTCATCCATTATCTTTTAAGCAGCAAGGATACTAGCTGTTCCTTTTCTTTTGGTCGAAAAGATTTTTCGATACATTCATTCAAATTGTCTATACGACTTAACTGAGTGCATACGTGACTTGTTTCTTTATCAAAACAAAGAAAAACACGCCGAACAACGTGTATCGGAAACTTTATTTAGGGTACTGCATAAATCTTGAGTTGATTTTGAGTTACTCGTGGAAACACTTTTTTTATTAAAACCTACTTTTGATTCCTTGACAAAGGTTTTGTATCCTGGTGATCTAGCAAGTTCGCATAAGTGTCACTGACTCTTATCATCTGTGTTTGATCGTGTATTTCTCTTGAAACTGAATTGCGAGAAGTTTGTCTGTTTTTTTCACTTTACCGCGGTATACACTTAGTTTGCATGAAACACAGACGACAAGCGGAAGACATTCATTATCAGAATCGTAGTCTTCAAACAAACCTTTTAATTTAATTTTTAAAGCTGGATATATCTTTATCATAGTCTTACTTTTTGCATAGTATAATAAACAAATCACGAGACTATTTTGTTCATGCATTCGTGCATGATGGTTACTCGGATTTATTGGCATGATAACTTACGATATTTACCTTTCCTGTTTAACTGTATATTAAGTAGTAAATACTATAGAGATTGTCAGTCGTCCATATAACAAAAATACCATCGTAACAAAAATATACCCAATGTTATGTTTAGTTTGAAAGACGGATATTTTCACCTTTGAGTCAGACGATGTAATTTTTAGGTTATCTCTGTAGTATTTACTATTAAGTGCGTTAAGGTCATTCTGACTTTATATGCTACATACACATATTTGTGTCTTTTTTTCAACTTTGGTAATGTTTCTATATGTCCAAACCTATAATTATAATAATCTAAAGATTTTGTATAAGCGTTAAGAAAATAAAAGCCTAAAAAAAAGAGAAAAAAATAAATAATAAATGGACTTTTCTCCCAAGAGGCTCGACGAAATATTTTCATTTTCGGATTAAATTGTTAGTAAATGATCAAGGTATAATATCCTGAAAAAATCCGAAATTGTCATTTTTTTTAATTAAAGTTGATCGAGGACCGCCGTGTATAGTAATACTTTATTAATGTATTAAAAATACAAAAATTATAATTTCACACGAATATTGCGCACGAATTCATACATAAATAAAGTTTTTAAGAATTGCGCATTTCCTGAATAAGATAATCTAGTTGAAGTGATGTGTATTCTAAGTTTACAATTTTAAAGTAATGTTTTATAAAATCATCCGATTCCGAATCATCACAAAGTCACAGCCATGTTAAGAGGTTACATCAATATCGTTCATAACTTCTTTTAACTGTTCACAAAAAAAAAAAAATTTTAATTTTATTATATCATTTAACATCAGTTGAAATCGACGCTCTTCTACACATATAGTGTGATCGCGATATAATACATCGCGATATGTTTCCGCTCAGAGCGCTTCACCTCCGGACGTACTTTCACTCACACACACTGGCTGTCCCACCACGGCACGTAGCGTCTGCGCACCGCGGTGGTGCAGTAGAACGCAGAACTTCGGTTTGGAGCTACCGCATGGAGGGAGATCCGGTTATAATACATTTTTGGAAAAAATTCCGATTCTACAGCCCCAGCGAGCGGTAATATATCGCGATCCCACTGTACGATAGCATTTTTCTATCCTTCAAAAGTCGGATTTTGTAACACTAGTCGCTTGATAAAATTTCTTGTATTTTGTTTGGTTATCTTCAGTATATTATGCTTTATTATTAAAAATAATCGATTTATGGTCATATGTGATAGTAAAAACGATTTCCAAATCGTTCATTGTAAGACGTGAAGCAGTATTTTCAATCCAGCATTCAGAAGCAAAAAAGAATCACTTATTTCATTGAGATTATATTGAATTTTAATCTAAGTAATTGCGTCGATACTGCCAATATTACTGAAATTGGATGGTAGCAGGATAAATAGCTGTGGTTGTTCATTATGCAAAGGTTGTATTCCGACACTTATAATTTTTTGTTCCCGATTCATTTAAAAATATGTAGTTAATAGTAGTGGATGGTACGATTGCATTTTTTTCTCTCGTTAGTGTGTGTTATATATACTTTCTTCTTCTCTTTCTTGATCTGGTTTCGAAAAATATTTGTACTTTTTGTACATTTTTTTCTTATACGTAAATTTAATTATTTTCATATCGATAATAATAAACACAATTGACAATATTCAGTCACATTTTATTTGAACTTTTCAAAATTTTTCATTACTTTTCACCTTTCCTTACATGACTTTACACTTCTTAGCGCCTTTTTCACTTTTATGTATTAGTTAAAAAAAATTGTACCAATGCGTAAATTGAATATATTTCACTGTACAATTTGCACATAATGGTTTAAAAGTATTCACCAAAATTAATGCACACAATTTATTCTTCTTTTGATTCCAAGTCAGTATCATTGCTAAAGGCTGATGAAGAATCCTTTGGAAAAATTGCCTTCTCGAATTTAATAATATAATACTGTATTCTGTTTATAAATATCCAAAGCGATCTATCACGTCGCCATGCTTCAAGAGTAATTACGGAATTCGATATTGTACGGATTAATCAAATAAAACATGTAATAATATAAATTTTAAATATACGTCTTATTATTTATTTTATCCAGAAACTAACTTTTACACTTTTACTAGCGTTGAACTTAAGGTAACACAGTTTTTCTATATGCCTTCTATACTTCATTCTCTGTTCTTCTCGAGAATTATCCTGCTCCATTCGTTGGGCCACGTATTGCCATATTGGCATCTCTCCTTCGTTCAAACGCTATAAAGTACATTAATAATACAATTAATAAACATATTTATAAGTTTAAAAAAAAATAGTTTAGCACTTACCCAAAGCTCTTCTTATCTATCCTCATTCTGAACGATTCTTATTCCTAGCTCGTTTAATCCGCGAAATACCATTTTGCAGGAGGTAGAATGAATTTTAATGAAAATTTATTCACGTATTTGAAGTAAAGAAAATAAAATACTTTTCATAATTTACGTCAAGTTGTTTACATTTAGTTTGGACACTCTCTTCGCATTTCTTTCGGAGATAGAAAAAAAAATCAAATACGATTCTTGAACTGATGGGCCATAGGAAGCGCCGTGATATTTATATAGGAAAACTGAGTTTCTCTTTCCTCTACGTTTTGTGAAATGTTTTACCATTCGTAAGAAATTTCCCTCCCAAAATCTCAAAACACCTCCCCTACAGAAATTTGACCCATTCTTGCAGCTTCCCTTCCCACTACTTTTTCGAAGAATCCTACGGTTCATAAAAAATGTTCCCTCCTCTAATTTTCAAAAATACCCCCCTTCTCCTCCAGAAATCTTCATACACGATTTATCGCTGAGAATGCAGTTTCCTTGTATCTGTGCACCGTCAACGTATTGGCTCCTGCCTATCAGCTATGCTCAGCTTTCCTTCGCCGTTAAAGTTTGGAAGCTATCCTTTGTTTTCTTTCAGGACTTATCTATTTTTGACTGAAAATATATATTTTTACAAGCCGCTCATCCCGATGTTTGCTCTTGACCGTAAAAGTGCCTAGGATTTTATCTAACGATCGATTTTCTTTCGCGCCGCCGGCGAATAAGTTCGAAATAAACAGCTCGAGAGGAAATCTCTTTTTATAGCACACTAACCTCAAAATGCCAACTTTATTGTCGATTTTGAGGTTGTTGTGCTATAAAATATCGTATGACACTGTTGTGGGAGATGTTTTTCTACCTTGCTCGATTTTCTCACTCGCTTCGCTCGTGCGAAAACCCTCGAGCAAGGTAGAAAACCATCTCCCACAACAGTGTCATAATATACTATTCCACTACTGTGAAAGAGTGACCATGACTTAATATACCGAACGATTTCCTTTCGCGCAGCCGCCGTATCAGTTCGTGTACATCGACTCATCTCGTCCTTGAAAATACTGCGAGCGTATCGGCTTAAAAGAATTTTTAAATATCTGCGCGCAGTAAGCCTTACTTTAAAGGTCGTTTATTGCTAAAAGCATTTGCTTTCACCTAAGCGCGAGGACCTTCAACGCACACGAAACCATTCTCTAAGATCGTTTACTGCTGAGATTTCTCCGTTACTTGCGCGCATTCACAGCAGTTTCTTGCTGAGATTTTTTTTTCTACCTGCACGCACCCTTTTCTTAAGACCGTGTTGCGCGAGGCTTTTCTTTTTTTGCTTGGTCAATGCATCGGCTCGTTTTTACTTATTATATACCATTTTGAGCACTATGTTTTTACAATAATTACTTATATTATTTCATTTTTACTTTTCAAAGTAAAATCATGATCTTTCAAACATAAATAAATATAATAAAATCATTAATATATACTTCAGAATGGTAAATAACAAGATAAAGTGGTTTTCTGAGGTTAGAATACATCAATTTTCTAATTAGCGCAACTTCGTTCCCTTTTTTAGCGCTACAGCGTTGATACACATGGAAGGCCGCGTGTTTCTCTCCGAAAAACTGACAGCGTATAGGCCTCTTAAAAAGCAAGCGTGCGCGCAGTAAGCCTTTCTCCAAGGGTCGTGTATTGTTGGGGACAATTTACTACTACCTGCACAATGACCTTCAACACGCGCTATGCCTTACTGTAATAAATCGTTTCTCGCCGAAAAACTGTCAGTGTTTTAGCTCGAAAATTGACTTTTCGAATCCATGCGCGCAGTATGCCTTTCTCAAAAGGTTGCTTATTACTGGGAAAAGTGCCACCTGCGCGAAGTCCTTCAACCTGTACCAAGCCTTGCTGTAATAAATCTTTTCTCGCCGAAAAGCTGACAGCGTATAGGCCTAAAAAAAGCAAGCGTGCGCGCAGTAAGCCTTTCTCCAAGGGTCGTGTATTGTTGGGGACAATTTACTACTACCTGCACAAGGACCTTTAACACACGCTATGACATACTGTAGTATAGCGTGTATTGCGGAGAAAAACTGACAGTGTTTTGGCTCGAAAATAGACTTTTCGAATGTATGCGCGCAGTATGCCTTTCTCAAAAGGTTATTTATTGCTGGAATGTAATTTACTACTACCTGCGCGAGGACCTTCAAACTTGCGCCTCCGCACAGTAAGTTCTCGAAGGCCGTTTACTGATGCAATCTTCCTGCTATCTGCGCGCATCTACAGCGCATACCTGCGACGATGACGTGTATTGCTAGCAAAGTCAGTGAGCAACGTTCCATCTATTTTTAAAAGCAGAGGAAAGAAAGGCTGACCCTTTCTTTTCATTCTTTTCGGCTACTTTCCATTTCCTACGCTTGCCATCTGTTTCTTCGAAAAGAGGAGCAAAGAGCTCTTCCCTCTCTTCGGGTGGGAGTAAAACGCTTACGTATTCGGGCCTACAGAGTGGGGATAGAAAAAATCAGACACGAATTCTAGATCACATTAAGAGGGGACAGTTCAGAGGCGGGGCTTAAAACACACACAATACGAATCCGGTAAAAATTGGAGAAGGGACCAGGCATAGGCCTTATACACACTACAGATTCTGTATCACTTTGAGAGGGGGTAAATCCATTGGAGGGGCTTAAAACATACAATACGAATGCTCAAAAATTGGAGAAGGGACCAGGCATAGGCCTTATACACACGACCGATTCTGTATCACTTTGAGAGGGGGTAAATCCAGGGGAGGGGCTTAAAAAATACAATACGAATGCTCAAAAATTGGAGAAGGGGACAAACCGGGATAGGCCTTATACACACGACCGATTCTGTATCACTTTGGCATGATACAGAACCCGCGTGAGCCAGTATGCCTACAGCCTATCTACTAATATATGAAGTTACATTAATAAACGTTACAAAATGCTGTTTTTAATCAAATATACAAATATTGTTCTGCAATTATTTATGAGTATTATTTATTTGAACCTCTAGATTTCAAATGTCATCTTATTCATATATGAATTGTGAATGTTTAAATAATTTATAAAGAATAATTATTCTAAAAGTATATCAATTTCCAATAGGTTATAGGTTATTCCAAAAAAGAGTATGACAAGAAATATATAATTTTATCATTTTGTATATACACTAGAAATAATGGCATAGTGCGTTTCTTACACATCAGAATTGTACACGTAATTATTGTGCACAATTTAGCATTGGTCAAATATATCTATATATAATTTGACCAATGCTAAATTGTGTACAATAATTACGTGTATAATTCTTATGTGTAAGAAACGCACCATGCCGAAATAATGTGCCTATGAGTTTTTAACAATAATGGGAAATTTAGCAACAAAATTTTTGTATAATCTAAAAATATAAATTACAATGGAGAATTTAGACATTATTATTTTATCATAATTTTTTTTCAAGTTCCATATTAATGAATTTTCAAATTTGAATTTTTCATGTTACCTGTAAATATTAGTGAAAATTATAATTCCAAATCTTTATTTTTTTATGTTTAATCCAATACTGTAAATGTTTAAAGATGACAGATTGTCGAATTTGAAATAAAGCCTTTGCAAAATGTATTCTATACTAATTGAAAGATATTTTGGTTCTTCAAAATGTTTGTTTGTATAAATACAAGTTGGGACAAATGTGATGTAAAAATCATTTGTTTTATCAGAATACAAATAAAAATTTAATTTATCAAGTAACCATTAATCGGGTAAAACACATTTTCGAAATATAATTTAATAAAGAACAAAGAAAATTATTGACCATAGAGTACACTGTACACATAGAAATTTAATTGTAAAGAAATACAACATCGATACATTCGACATACCAAATCCCAAACATCGTTGTAAATCAATGTCTGTGCGCGGTCAAGTATACGGCCGAGTATCCACAAACAGTGGACGCACGTGAACTTTCCTATTCAATATATACCTACACTTGGCACGCACAAACCAAAGCCGGCTTCGCAAAGTACAGTTTTCGATTGATGCTATATATATATATATATATATATATATATATATATATATATATATATATATATATATATATATATATATTTTGCGTGTGTCAACAGGTGTCGCAGCGGTAAAGATTTTTTGTCAATGGAAATATAAATGATATGCTAATAGTGTTTTTGTTGCCCTTATGGAAGTATGTCAACAATCATTTTTAGAATATTTTAAAATTGCTTTTATTTTATTATTATAAAAAGCTACATTTATTCTTGCGTCCAGAAACAAAGGATAAATATTACGAATTTTATAAATATAGATTAAAAAATTTTATTTAAATACAAAATACTTATTTACTCAACGCTTGACCATCTAAACGTTTTACTTGCGTCTTGAAATACAGCAATTATTAATCAACGAATCGTAAAATCTTTGTACAAATTAGCATTTGATAATTATATAGTTGCTACAAATGATAATAAATGCTCTTGTCACAGTATTTTGACTAATCATGACTTTAATTTCTTTATGACAAAAAATGTTAGCAAAAATTATCATTGTACGTCAATGTTTAGTGCGATGAGTCGATTAATTTTAAGACTTGGCAAAGAAAAATTATGTACATTATGAAATTGACTTTTATGATAGGCAAGAAGTAGGTATCTAAATTGTTAACAATGTAAATGATAAAGTAACATAAAGTAATGCAATAGATGTTTAGAATCTATATACATAAGTTACTTGAAATAATGTTCGATTTATTTGCGTAATAACATTTTTTTGCTGTTATACAATTTCACTCTTAAAAAATTCCATTTTCATCTTCTTTTGTTAATTGACTTGATTTTGTCATTTACATAATTTTTTGCGATCTGCTTTTTATTGGAATATCGGCTCTGACAAGCATACAGAAAAAAACCACTTAGACGTCAATTCATACCCAACGATGCTACTCACAAAATTGGTACTGAATATTCAGAATTATAAGACTCTTCTTTTTACGTTTGAAACTTTTTTCAATTGCAAAAGTTAATGCTCCCTCATACCCGCTCACACGTGATCGCGTAAAACAAGACAGCAAAAAAGTTCACTCATTTACTCCATACCAATTCAATCTTGAATTTCGTTTCGCAACCACTTTACGCGCGTACTTGCGTTTCCATAAACCGCAATCCTCTTTTTTCTTCCCCAACGCTTTTGCACAATAACGCCTCTTACCTTGAACTTTGATCAACGCAGTGGCAATAGGTCCACTCGCTCCTCGCAGACAGGAGACAAAAGCCAGACATTCGAGCACGAGATTTTCGAAATTTATCGCGGCGCCTTGGCAGTCTGCCCGCGCGCGCGCGTTTAAAAGTCCTCGTATATTATCCACAGCGCGCGGAGAACACGCACGACTGTGTGCTATTTTTCACCTTCAATAAATACGCGCGATACTCTCTCGAGAGAGCCTCGTTATATTTCGAAAAAAGAGAACAGAACAACACTCCGCTCGATTCGAACTTTTGTATTAAAAGAAGCAGCAGTCTCGTCGTTCCTCTGCTTCTTCGGGAAACGGAGGGAAACGCACTCGCGAGGAAAAGCCCGATTACAGGAGTGAAAACGCACTCGCGAGGATTCAAGATCAAGGTAAGGAGCTCCGGCTGCTCGTCTTAGCGGTCGGCGATCGTCTTCGCTGCGTGTGGTTCTACGCGAAGGAAAGGCGCGCGCAGCAACCTGCTGAGATCCCATGGCGCGCTCTATCTCTCTCGCTCCACCGGGGGCCAGGATGAGTAGATATACACGGCGGTTGCTTCTTTTCTCCCGCTCCGAGGCGCGTGCGCTCGCTCTTTCTCTTTTCCGAGATGCGGCCTCCTCGTCGCCTTCCTTTTACTCCTTGGGTATATAGAGTGAGGAGGCCTCAAGTGCGAGGCCCCGTTTACGCTGCGATGGGTTTGGGAAGAGGTGCTGGGTATGTGGCGTTCCGTATGGATTGCTCGCGGGCGACGGTAGCGAGGTGAAATTGTAGTTTAGATTGCGGGAGTTTGCTTTTTGTAGGGGTAGTGTCACGGGCATAATTTAGATATATAACTTTAGATAAATAACTGCAGTACAGGTATTGTTTCTAAAAACTCATTATTAATGTTTTTGAGATATTTTGGATTACTGACATATTTGAATATAAAAATTTCCGTATTTGATATAGTATAAATAGGGTCGTTATGGGAATTGGGGTTTTACTGATTTTCGACATGAAACGCTTAATTATCTATTAATATCATGCAATTTTGCATTTATATATATGTATATTCATAGAAAAAGTATACAGATATTAATAGTAAAAGTTTAATTGATTAAGAATTGGCTTCGTGACGATGTTCTAGTGCAATAAAAGATGTTAATAACTCGATATTTAGTAAAATTACTCGGAATCATCGCGGTGAGTTGTCAAATAGTTCTTTTGTGATTCCTAGTTTTTTTAAACTGTGTTACATAATACGTTATTTATATTTAGAATTAACTTTTAGGTTTTACTGTTGTATAAAATATGTGGGTTATCAAAAGGTATGCCTCAATTATAAGATTGATTTGTTTAAATGAATTAATGAAATTTATTTTTTATCATTACTATGATACAAATTTTTAAATTATATTAACGTTAAAAAATGTAATTATTTTTATTATGATATATGACCTACATATATTGCTACATAGTAAAATGTATATGTTAAAGTTCAACAGTCAACCTTCTGGTTAAATAAATTATCTGTAATGTTCCATGTACCTACGGAAGTTTGTACGTAAACGTGAATGTCTCGAGAGTTTGAGATTTAGGCTGCGCGATATATATATACGTACAGTCCTGTTTTACCGACTTTAACTCAATTTTTGTACGACTAAATGAAGGCATCGGGTCACGCGCTGGCATATATTTGATTTCTTGATTCGACCTACTTTTAAGAATCTACGAATGACATGAAGATTAATTGAATATCTAAATCGAGTACAACCGAATAAATACCGATGTAAGCGGTTAATGTAACAGCATACCGTAAATCATAACCATAATCTGAAATTATTATAAAAATATACGAAAAAATTAAGAGTACTGAGGATTGTTTGAAAATCAATTTACCTCAAACCGTAGAAGACTAAACATATAAAATATTAACTTTTGTTAGAATCAGAATGATACTATCATTATCCGAGTCAGCTTTGTAAGAACAGTAGTTTAAATAATTATTTAAAACATATATTTTAATTTAATTACTATCGTTTTTATTTGATAATGAATCACATATTTTGTAAAATAATGTTTCCTGTTACGTTCAAGTATTAATAACTTTTTCTATAGCTTTAGAAATTACCATAATAGAGTATCAAAATATGTAAAAATACATAATTACACATCATCATTTACTTTTTTGCTATATGCTGGTTTCTTATGGAGTGTAATATTCTTGCCCCATTTTGCTTTCAACAAAGTGTCCATATTTAAGTAACGGAAGGTTTCTTTAAGGTTGAAGAAGTATATAGGCTTTTAACAAGACGCTTGTTCGGACAGTATTGTAATAGGAACATATTTTATTTTTACCCAGTTTACTGAGACTTTAGTACAAGATAAACAAGCACTCCATTAAATAATTATACTTTTATTATGGTAGAAAGTATTTAGAAGCTTCAAACAAATCATTTTTAATTACTTATGTTATTACATTTATGTGAGAAGAGTCTGTTAAACAATTTTAAACAAATATTTTAAAAAAGTATTGCAAGCAGTTTAATCGACAATCCCTAATAATTTACATAAGTTTGATCCTCTTTAGCTCATAACTAAATATTTTAAGATTCAAAATATTCCACGCGTCTCAATTTTTATTTGATTACTTGACTTTTAAAAATTAACGCGTTCTACATAGGTTTTTATCAGTTATTTAAATAAACAATTAAAAAAATTTCAACTTTCATAATTTATGTTGCTGTAAGTATATCAAATTCAACTTTTAAACTAGTCTGTTAATTTGCAATTAATATGTACACGAACCTGTGTATAAAGATTCAGATTAATTGATTAAAAATTGAGACAAGTGAAAGATTTTGTATCTCAAAATATTAAGTTACGAAATAAAGCGAAATAAAACTTCTGGATTATATGTTAATCACATGGGAACGCTTCAATAAAAATGCTTATAATTTTAAAAACATTTTAAATAATAATCTGAACATTTTTTATATACACTCTTCTTACATATACAAAATACAATAGATAATAAAAACAATTTAATTTTTTTTAATCTTGTGAGATATATCAAAATCGTTGTTTCACCTGCATAATATATTCACACAATTATCTGAATGTATCTACAATGAAATAAAAAGATTTAATGAGCAAATCCACCTCTTTTTGAAATAAATATATTTTTAACATAAAATAATACATAAGTAAGCTCCAAGCAATGCATCCTTTAAATTCCAACAGCAAACCTTTCCATTTATTTATATTAATTCGTACCACGACATTATGATGTAAAGAAATAAGATGTTCTCACGTGCTCATCATCCATACTGCATTTTTAGCAAATCAGATGTTCTGGAAAATTGCGATAAATTTTAAACGTAATAATATTCATTTCAAAAAATTATATCATAACTGTTTTTACGGCTAGAGTACACCTGAAGGTATCAAAAAATCAACTTTTCTATTTCTTGAAAAAACTATTCCGTGAAGCTCACTTTACACGTCAGAAAGCTCTAAATTATTTTTTAAAGCATCCTATAAGTTTTTTGAATATTTTTATAGTATTTAATTACATTCGCTTATATGCAATTTGCAATCTTTAAAGTCGTTTTTCTAAGCACTTCATTTTTGGCTTTAAAAATGCTTCTTGCGCAAATGCGCATGGTGAAATAATTTGAAACTTCACAGGATTACTGTCCTTTACATTATGAACATATTGTCAGAGCGATTTTTCATATAACCCTCGTGTACACATTTTCCACACGAACTTATGACATATTAAAAAAATAAAAATTATGTATTACTTTTTGATTTATGTGAGTCAAATTTGTATACGTCAGTCAAATGAAAAATCGCTCTGACAATGCATTTATAATACAAAAAACAATAAGCCTATGAAGTTTAAAATAATTTTAACGAGCGTATTTGCGCAAGAAGCATTTTTAAGGACAAAAATGAAGTGCTGAGAAAACAGACTTTAAAGATTGCAAATAATTTAAAAACTTATAGGATGCTTTAAAATGCTATTTGGATTTTTTTTCTATTTTTTAACGTATAAAGTGAGCTTTAAGGAACACTTTTTTCAAGAAAAAAATAGTTGATCTTTTGAACCGCTTCAAGTGTACCTTAGCCTTAAGGGGGCAGGCCTGGGTTAAACCCCAAAAAAGATTTTCGATTTTTTGGTAAAAAATCGGTGGAGTTCCGTCTTAAGGGGACGCCGGATATCTCTGTCCTTATCTAATTGAGTTTTCATTTATAATTTTAAGAAATATAATTTTTCTGAAAAAATAATAGTTGTCCCCGCTTCATTTTATAGTAATCTAAATATTCGTCCAAGCTGATTTTATATGATTGTTTTGCTTTCGAGAAAACTTTGACAAACTTAGTATGTAAAGGTTAATCTCCATGTAGTTGGCCCTGATAACGTGTCAAAGTTTTCTCGAAAACAAGACAATCATATGAACCCAGCTTGGACATATATTTAGATTACTATAAAACAAAGCGGGGATAACTATTATTTAAAAACAAAATGATTTCTCGTAAAATTATAAATGAAAACTCAATTAGACAAGGACAGAGATATCCGGCATCCTCTTAAGGGGAATAGGTAGGCCTTTAAATTCTAAATTTAATTATAAAACAATTTAAGGCAAAAATAAGTCACTCATCATATATTACCTGTTTTTTTTTTGTAAATTTGAATATTTTATCAAAATATAATGGAAATATTAAACAAAAATTGTTTTTTATGATTTTTAGGTGTCTTTGTATGGTTATCAAGAAACCCTATGTATTTATTGGACTATTGCAAGGTTTTGAGAGCCAACATGATCGAATTGGTATTTCAAAGCTTTTATTATGTTCAAAATATATGATGTAGTTGTGATATGAATGTGGGAAAAAAGTTATTATGAGTATGGCTTAAAAAGAGTAATTGGTAAGAAATTTAATTCACCTGCAAATGTACTTTATACAATAAATAAGAAAAGAAATGTTGAATTTCCGGATGTAGAAACAGAAAGTTAGAAGCATCCAAAGGAAATATAAATGCAACAGTAATAAATGTATTTTATAATAAAACCTCCATAATGTAAAACTCTATTTAACTACCTTTTGAGCTTCATTTTAAAAAGAGTTTACTGTAGTAATTTCTCGCGATTTTGCGAACAACAACATAGAGCGTCAGGTGTATTTCCTTGCTCCTCTTCATTTTAATATATTTTTATTTCTCTTCGGTATATATAAGATACCTGCCGCAGTTACATGGTACCCGAGCTTTAACTCTACGAAGAACAGGCTTTTTCTGTGTATTTGTCTTGAGGTCAACGGCTTGATTACCACATTCAACATCCAACTTTCCTGCTCCAGTCACTGCGGGCATCATTCTGTACTCTACGGTAGGTATCAAAATAACAGTATAAAAATAGAAAAGATATAATGCTAATATTTCTGATTTGACTAGGAATTTCATGTTATTCAAAAGCAAATGACGTGTGTTCTTGTTTTTGGGTACAGATTTGTTATTAATCATTTGGTTTCTTTGTAGTCGTGCTAGTCTTGGATTTGCTTATTTTTGAGTATATGATATAATAATTACGCAGAGCTGTTGATAAGCTACTGATGTTTACTAGGAAATATCCAGAATTATATATCGTTGAAAATAAGGTAATTATTTTGATGATTTTGTTACTGTTTTTAAAGGTGATCAAGGGGGTATTCTTGTACGATTGAAAGAAAATCTTTCTTTTATTAAATTTTTATTTCATATTACAAATAATTTATTAATGTCAATGTTTTTTACATACAAGTAAAGTAGTGAAAGTTAAAAAAAAGAAACTAATTTAAAAATTTTTATAATGATTTTGTTCGTTGAAATAACCGCGTGAAATTTGTCCTCTTTTCCCACGGTTGACATGATATAGCTTAACATTGGATCATCGGAAAGCAAGAAAACCAACGGATTATTAATATGTAGGGTTTCGCTATCGCCTGAACTAGAGCTGAATATCCCTGACCAACAAAATATAAATTGGCGTACTGATAATTCTTTTAACACTTCTTTGTAACATTATTTGCTTAAAAATACTGTTAAATATTAATGAATAAATATAATTATAGTTCGGACGATGACCACACACGTGTAGAGAAAGTTCTTAAAAATTCAGCTTGATAAATGCAATAGTTTTAAAAATACAATTTCTGACGGTTTTCGAGTAAAACGTATTTAAAGTTTAATTCTTTATTTATTTAAATCGATACCCTTGTATTGTCTGCGTGCTTTTCAGCCTATTCTCGACATCTGCAGCCTTATTAATTGTCTCTACCGTATTTCTACATATACTTACTACGTGAAAACAATGTTTTTTAAAAATCTATTTTTTTCACAATTTTGTACGAGAATAGCCCCTTAAACTAAGCTTTTTAAGCTAATAATAAATAACTTTTTTTATCGATTTTTTAAATTTCAGAATAAACGAAATTATAACATATTCGTTCAAAGAAAATAATTGACAATGATTGGCTACTAGCCAGCGGTGCGGCAACTCTCGTATCAAAATCATTCTAGATATCTCTCACTAGAATCTGTAGAGAGAGATAAAGTCAGCCATGTTGAAATGATTTTAGCCCCACCACTGGTTAAGGTGGTCCAAAAGTTCCCAAATCTCGCATTTTCTTCTTGTAATCCCTTGAAAATGTTGGATTTGCTTTAAAAATGAGATAGATCGTCCACCGGTTGTCTGAAATTAACTTTAAAAAGTTTCTATCATTACAAAAAGCTTTCAAAATTTAATTTTTGCACTTTTATTACATTTCACGAACTACATTTTAACAAATTAATCTGTTCCGTATATATATACTCTGTAGGTTAAATTCAAATATTCTTGGGAAGAATAAATCCGTATTGGGTGTGCATAATTAATTTCTTCAACGCACTACATAAAATTTTTACAGGTAAACCGCGATCAAATTTGAAACGAGTTGTGAGAAGTTCGATCACGAGATTTATAGGTAATTGCGAGTGAATTATTAGCTGAAACATTGCTGAAATAAGATGAAAACTAGGTTGTATGATCTAGGTGCGGATCCAGAGGGAATTTTACCGAATCCTGCGAGAACCAAAGCATTTCTCGCATGCTTCTCGCTTCGCTCGAGCGAAAAACGTCACATGAGGCCAATAATCTACTTCCGCACCCGTGTCGAAATGTACTATTAATAATACAACAAAAATAAGTAATGACTATTAACGCACGTTCAGCTGTGACGTACTTCGTATACCTGCTTACATACGTATATAACGTAAAAATATACGCGCCGATCGGTGTGATTCTCCGTCTTGTGATTCATAGAAATCAAATGAAACTAATAGTTTATAAATTAGTCACAAGATTAAGTAAAATAATCTTGCCATTTATTATAAATATTGCTAATTTTATGTAAATCTCTGTTAAAGAATTAAATTGATCAATCAATCACGTATTGTATGGCTATCGTTTATCTTACAATTAGGCAAGGAAAATTATTTCTAAATTCCCACTTCTTAGGTCGAAAATGCTTTTTCTGGCTACTCTTACACGTAAAGGATACAAATAAGTATGTATCTCATTGAGAGCAAGCATAATCATGTTTTAGATAACATGTTTTGTCTCATTCATCCCCTCTTGCGTCTAGTATCATTAAAATTTACGTACAGGGTTATTTAAGTAAACAGGTGTATTGTCGCTAACGAAATATTTGTTTTCATTCAATAAAATGGAGGCTGCGCATTCTCCCGGTAAACTAGAGCCAAGTAACCCTACTTTCTTGGGTAGAGGGAGTTGAGATATTTCATTTAAACATTAATTCAACCCTGCACTCGATGAGATAAGTAAACAGCTTTATTTAGTTGCGTTTTTATGAGGCTGTCAAGTTGATCGGTAGGCGCGGGGGTGGCAACCCAAGCTTTATTGGTTTCATTTATCCCCCCTTACGTCATAGCACCGATGAAATTTTCTTGCAAGATTAAATAAGTAAACAGCCTCTAAGCACAACCGGAAGTAACCTGTTTATATTCATGGTGTATCGTGTTGTTCTATGACCAAAGTTTTATTTTAAACATGTTTTGTGCTTGCTCTCAATGAGATCAGTGTTTATGTCGCTATTTCCAAGACTATCTCAGATATCAAATGTACGTATTATTATTGAGGAATCTATGTTGATCTGTGTAAGGTTTACCGAGTTTATTTGTATAGTCTAGTACTATGCAGTCTGCCTACAAAGACTTTTAAAGTGATGTGAATCCCCGTGTTACTGGAAAATACGGGGAATCACTTTTTTCATTCATTTTTCAATTTTAAGAAAATATCTCTTTCGAAAGTTGTGCTTTTTGATTGGAACAACAATTTTTCATACAGATATTTACTCAAAATTGAAAATGAAATATGAAAAGTGGATCCTTGTATTTATCGGTGACAGGTGGCTTTAGCATTTAAAGCTAATATGGGCACCTCGATGATGTTTCTATCAGGACAATATAATTACAATTGCATAGAAGTATTTTGGAATAAATTGGGATCAGAAGAATAAAGAGGCTTATAATGTACATTGTTGCAATAAATTACCATTGTCAATACTTTATTATTAGAGAAAATTTGCGGAGTATACGATTCTAGGTAACATGATGATACAAATGTTTTTTCAATGGTTATTCGCTTCCTCTTAACATGAACTAAAACTTAAGCGAAGCACTTTTTAGTTAAAATCTTTCTCTGTTATTATTTTTTAGAAAACAAACTAATTTTTAAATAACTCTTATTTATAATTCTAAATAAATAAGATTGTTACCTCGAAAATAATAATAAAATTAAAAAAGACAGTACTGTTCTGAAGTTTTAGTACATGTCAAAAGGAAAATGACCATCAAAATGAAATTTCATTAATCAGCTTACCAGAATCGTGTAGGCCGCAGTTTTTCCAATAAATATTATATTAACAATAGTAATTTATTGTATCACGTAGGAGCACATTCTAGTTATACCCAAAAAGTACAATTAAATTGCTTATTAGTGTCTCTAAGTCTATAATAACTCTATAATAATAACATGCAGTAAGTTTGAATTTCTTTTTTAAAATAATAATTAAGCATTTTTCTTTTAATTAACATGTAATTTTATTTATTTCATACGTCCTTAATAATCAACAAAAAATAGTAAATTAATAAATAAATTTTGGAATAATATCTGAGAATATTAATTTGTTATTCTTTGTCGATGATAGCTTTGATCCAGTCTTTGTAGGCATAGACTTTGGTGTATACGTCGGGGTAGCCTTGAGCACAAGGTATCACCCAAGATGCGATACCGATGACTTGGTTGTTAGCAGCCAAAGGACCACCGCTGTCACCCTGTAATACATAAAACACAATGAATATAGTAAATTTCTAATACCATTTAAAATGAATATTATTTCGTTAAAATATAATTTTACTAATTTAAAAATCAGTTTACCTTTATCTAGTTTATAAAAAAATAAATATTAATATGCGTTTAAATTTTCTTTATAGTTCTTTATACCTAAACTGAAAACAATACTTTTGATAGTTACAGTAGAATTGGTTTTAGGTAATAGGGAATTTGCATTTTGTCATTTCAATTTTAATCAATAAATAGTAAACTAAATTCAGCAGTGTGTTGTTTTAACTCAAATTTCTTTTAGACAGTTCTGTACTTGCCCTATAACAATTAGGTACACTAAACAGGATATTAAACTTTTGTTTATGGTTATGATGTCACAATATCCTGTTTAGTGATATCATAACCATAAACAAAAGTTTAAAATTCTTGTTCATTTACATTCAAATTCAACTTTTTCATTTTATAAAATTACGTAATAAAATAAAACTTTTTGATAAAGATACCTCTTCATAACTATACATTAATAAATGATAGCTTTTCATATCTATACATTGAACGGTTAATTAAAAAGCTCAAGTGGAAATGCATGCACGTGCTCTATTTAGATATCAGGTAACATATTTTTTTCTATTTTACAATTTATATTTTAACAAATAGCACTATTTGAGATTTGACTTACTGAGCAGATACCAATTCCTCTCTTCTGCACGGCGCAGACCTGTTCATGGTATAGAGTCAGAGGACGCATGAACCTTAAACATTCAGCACTTGGTATAATTTTCATCTGAGCCTTCTGTAGAGTTGGCGAGACAAGACTAGATGGGTAACTCCTGATACCCCAACCGCTGACCATCGCCGTCTCGCCCCGGGTGACATCCTTAGTAGGAAGATCGATTTTCTTCTGGTTGGCATCAAACTTGATCTCTTCAGTCAGCTGTAAAATGCGATAATGTATTTATAAGCTTTCGTATGTCACGTAATCTTGCACATTTGCAAATTGAGAGTTGTTGTACTTAAAGTAGTTTAGAGCATCGGTTACTGAAAATGTACTGGAGTTTCGAGTGTATGGATGTGCGTGATTGTGTGTATGTGAGCTTGTGTGCGAATGTCAGTGTGTACATTTATATACATTTATGTGTAAATGCGTAAGTGTATGTGTGTGCGTGCGTGCGTGCGTGCGTGCGTGCGTGCGTGTGTGTGTGTGTGTGTGTCTGTGTGTGTGTGTGCGTGTGTGTGTGTGTGTGTGTGTGTGTGTGTGTGTGTGTGTGTGTGTGTGTGTGTGATTATGTGTGTATGTGTGGTTAGGGGTATGGGTATTTGTGTATGTGTTTGCGTATGCCTGTAGGTATGTATGTGAATTTGTCTATGTACATATACATAAATATATGTATATTTATATATGTATATTTATATATGTATTTAAATAAAAAATATGTATCCTAAGCGATTTTTATATTGTACCTATATATACGTATATAGTTTATACACTATATATAGTGGATGTTTTAGAAAGATTAAGATAAAAATATTAATATCTCTTGAAAGAAGCGACACGGAAACAAAAG
Organism: Gastracanthus pulcherrimus; assembly: GCA_949152435.1. Classification (NCBI taxonomy): domain Eukaryota; kingdom Metazoa; phylum Arthropoda; class Insecta; order Hymenoptera; family Pteromalidae; genus Gastracanthus; species Gastracanthus pulcherrimus. Next base: position 160,665,750 of record OX424575.1, on the reverse strand, counting down.
TTAAATTTACTTTAGAATATATTTCGCTTCACCACTTTAAAGTTGCTATAATGAATAATAGCATTTACTAAACACATTTCTCAAATTTTGTTCAGGCTTATTGTAGCTTTTAATAAGGTATCACTCACGTGCATTCGATAGTATATTCCATTGTAGCGAAAGCCACGATGTTCAAATTTTCGAAATGCCGTAGCTCGTAGCGCGATAGATTAAGTTTGTATCTTTTTAGCTTTCGCATTGGAGGATTCCAAACCAAAAAATAAAAAATTTCTCATGCTCACGTGAATAACAAAAGCAATGCGTCAACAACAAAGTATCAATCGTACCGTGAGAACAGCGATGTCGTCGGGATAGGAGCCGCTGTCGGAGTAATCCTCGTGAACAACAACGCTCTTGATGCGGTGGCTCTTGCCGCTGCTACCGGAGGACAAGGTACTACCGGTGAAGACGGCAACGTTGGTGTAGGGTGCAGAAACAATGCCTTGAACACAGTGGCCGGCCGTCAGGATGTGCTTCTTGCTGATGATCGAGCCGCCGCAGAAGTGCTTGCCTTTCAGGCGCACCGACACCAGGTACGGGAACTCGCTGATATTGGCGTTCTGACCACCGACGATCTTGTCCGTTGGGGCCGCCAATGCACCTGCAAGCATCAAAGTAGCTTAGTAGAATTCTTTACGTTGAAAGTGACTCTTTTGCCTATTGGAATTTTCTTAATATCAGACCTTTTTAAATCAGTTTAGTTTCGAAATAAAGTCTATATAATGATAAGAATAAAATTGATTCTTCAAAATGCGATATTGTCACTTTCTTAAAGCACAAATCTAGTATAAAGAAAACAGTTACAATGTACGAAAAATACACGTATATTAATGTTAAAATGAAAGTTGTTCTTCAGAATATTCGATTGGATTCAACAATTACCGACAAAGAAGACGAGACCCAGGCAGCTTGTAATACCGAAAGTCATCTTGCTTCTTAAAAATTACTGAATGGTATCCCAATGTTATGGAGTGCATTTATATGACTTTATTAATCTTTGAATAAAAAGCGAATTTTCAATATTTGTTTGATTATAATTTGCCCAATGTTGAGTGTACACATCAATGTATACACGCAAATAACGTCAGAAGACCGAATAATGGATCGTACGTATGTTCTCACTAAGATAATTCGTGTATTCACTGATTCCGCATATCAAGCGCAATATTCAAGTGATTTATATTATATTTCGGTAATTTTTATTCAGATACTACGTCAGTCGCCATTCATGTTATTGTGATGATTAGAAAACAAATTCATTTTGCTCACTGATCATTTGAAACTTTGACGATGAAATTAATTTGACATTTAACAATGTTTCTCTTAAGTACATTAAAAAATTATTGTCAAAATTGATTCTTTAAATCATAATACAAGGACACAGAACATACTCTACACGGACAGACTTTGCGCATAAATGCTTTTTCCTGCACCAAAAAATCCTACACAAATCTATTCTATACAAATATAAAAAATAAAAAAAATAAACCCGACTTCAAACAAAAAGCAAGAAAAAAATTAATTTAGCTCTAAAATGTATGAAATAACTCTTTTCATTATATATTCAAATTCAAATCACAACTTTTCAGACTAGGCGCCAAAAATTCAAATAATTTAAGTAGAGAGAAGTCTGTTTATTATTTATGTATTTATTTTCTTATGTAATATTCAACGGGCTTTCAGCCCTCAATACAGCATGCATAATTAATTTAATGAAGTTGGTCAATTTTAATATGATTTTAAAAAAATTTAGTAACAATTCTTGAGCTTTAATTTAGAAAATAATAATTTTAATTTGCTTAAATCTAGAGGACGTTTATTTCCGTTTTCTCGAAGTTACGTGAGGCACTATTATGAAATCTAGATCAATTGTTTAAGATAGAAAATTTGTTTATTGGTTAAAATTTTGGAGCCGACTCCAAAAAGTTGTGATTCGAATTTGAACATATATAATGAAAAGGATTATTTTAAACTTTTAGAGCAAAATTAATTTATTCTTGCTTTTTGTTTGAAGTCGATTTTATATTTTTAGTTGTTTACGAATTGGTACATTTTCAATTATTGATTGACCTATAAATAATAAAATAAATATATACTTATTTCTCAATAATAAAATATTTCAAAGCACTTTTAACATATAGCCAACATACTATTATAGTATATTCAGATAGCTGGTATTGGTTTCATATCGACTCAGTTTATTGCTTCAGAACATATTCAATATAAAACTAACATTTCATATCAACCTTTTTTTTCTTAATTGCATTTACGGGCGTTACCTGTTGTGACATTAAAAAATTAAAATATGGTCAATAACACTAAAACCCATAATAAATGTACAATTTTTTCAACATATACCGATCTATTTATGTGTGTATGTGGCGTGTGTGTGCGTATGTATGCGTGTGTGAACGTATGTATGTGTGTGTGCACCTGTGTGTGCGTGTGTGTAGGTGTATGTATATGTGTGTGCGTGTGTGTAGGTGTATGTATATGTGTGTATATTTATGTGTGGAGTGTATGTATATGTTTGTGTATGTGTGCGTTTGTGCGTGTGTTTGCATGTGTCAGATGTGTGTGCATCTGTGTGTGTGTGCATTCATGTGCGTGCTTCGTTTGTGCGTGTATGCGTGCGTGCGAGCGTGCATGTGTTTGTGTGTATATTTGTGTGAATGTGTATGTGTGTGAGTTAAAACATGGATATAACAACGGATTCCCAGATAACTTCCATTCTGAACAGAGAGTAAATATCACGAATCCCTGGTTGACTTACGGCCTGAACAGGAAGTAAATATCACAATTTCCTGGTTTATTTCCGGTCTGGACAAGAAGTAAATATCATGAAATACCGAATATCGGCTCATACCGGAAGTAAATATTATGAATTCCTGAATGACTTCCGGCCTAAACTGGAATTAAGTGTATTTCTGGATTTCCAATCCAAATCGGTATTAAATATAATGGATTTCTAGACTGTCTGTCTAGACCAGAAGTAAATATCGTGAATTCCTGAACTTACGGTCCAGACTGGAAATGAATATGACGAATTTCTGGATGACTTTGGCTTAGACCGGAAGTAAATATTATGGATTCGTTTTATAAAGTTAATGATAGAAGAACATTTAAATTTACCAATACCGATAGTACTGGTCCAGTATCTATTCAAAATTGTAATGGACCAGCTACCACTCCCCCTTTCTATCAATTAAAGAAAAAATTATTCAAATTGATATATTTGGTAAGAAATTATGTAACCACATCTATGAAACAACGATGAAACAAAATTTGTATTGCCCAGTATTGGTAGTATTGGCCCAACACCGACTCGAAATTTATATAGAACCACCAGTAGAACATTCTTTATTAGTTATTAATAACTGACCATTTTGTTAAAGGTAGGATCATTCAATGACTTATGCATAATAATAAGATGTACTGTAAATGAAATTTTTTATTTTTACCGTTGCTACGAAAGATTTAGTTAATTTTTTATTGTCAATTAGAAAAGTTTATTGGTGTATAGCCCCTTTATTTCCCAGTTGCCGGGTTTTTCGCACGCAACTTCTGCAACACTATTTGACTTATATTTATGTCACTTTAAATATATTAATTGACCAAAATATATGTAACTCTATAAGTAAAAAATCCATTTATATATTAGAAAAAGTACCCGTGACCCAATTACCGTCGACACATTATTTCAAAAGTTATGCTAGTTTTAGGAACCTATATTTTCGCTATGGCCCAGACCAGAGGGTCAAAAAATTATAAAATTATACTAACCATTTCATGCAATGGACGAGTAAGAGAAACAATATGTGAATGTAAAGTGAAAAATTAGAAAATCAATATTATTGATGAAATAAAAAAATAATATTAAATGAAAGAGGACACATAAGCAAAGATAAAGTATACGTTTAAAATTTTAATAAAAAGTACATAAAATACAACAAATTATAAAAATATATTGACCATTTCACGAAAACGGTTGAGTGAGAGAAGCAAACAAAATCGACGACTATAAAAAGTAACAGCTATAAGATACATAGCGTAAAATAAATGTTGGTGGATAATTGTAAGGATAATTAAAAAAATATCTCGAAATCTAGTGTGGATTTATTATTATAATATATAGGATAATTTTTTTTTCCACATCATTTGAGGACTTTGAAATGTTAAATTCAAATTCCACGGGAACTTTGACATAGAAATCACTAAAAGGTATACTTAGTATATGACTTTTTAGGGAAAGAAACATTCTGAATATTCGCATATTATTGTATAAAATTTTTAATTTATAAAGTTTTCATGCCCGTTTTAAATGTGATCATGACTAAAGTAGTTAAGGAAAAAAAATTTTAAATTTAACTCTAAACTTACTTAATTTTAATTTGAACTTTTTAAGATTCTTTTTATGATTATTTAATACGATTACCTCAATCATTATTGTAACTGGCATTTCATAACAATAACATGTGGTAAGTATGGATTTCTTTTTAAATCATTTGTAAGCATTTTTTTTATAATAAAATACAATTTTTGTTTATTTTATACATTTATCAAACTCGACAGGATACATAATAAATAAATAAATAATTAAATAAATAAATAAATATTGGAATTGTCTATGATGATTTGTTATTCTTTGTCGATGATAGTTTCGATCCAGTCTTTGTAGGCATATACCTTGGTGTATACATCCGGGTAGCCTACACCGCAAGGAATGACCCAAGATGCAATTCCGATGACTTGGTTGTTAGCGGCCAAAGGACCACCGCTGTCACCCTGTTATACATAAGAAAAGTGATTATAGCAAGTTTTAGCATTATAGCAGCTTATCTTTATCCATATTATCAAAAATAAATATTAATATGCGATAGAAATTTACTTTAGTGGATATAATCATGTACTACGAAAAATTAAAATAATACTTTAGATAGCTGAAGTAAGATTTATTCTACCTAGATAATGAAGATATTTGCATTTTACTCATTTTATTTTTAATCGATAGATAGTTAACTAGAATCAACAAAGTCTGTCTTCATGGAAATTTGCTGGACAGTGTTATAGTTACCCTATAACATTTAAGTAAATTGAACATGATATTGTGGTATCATTATCATGTATACCCACCGGTAAAAGTAACTTTGAATAGTATAGTTATATAGTTGATCAATGATGTATTTATTGCATCTTAACTGGACTTTTGATAATGTAGATGCCAGAAGGTATATAAATCTTACGTAATCATAGTTAACAGGTAGTAAAAGGCTAAGAAAGTATTTGCACGCTCTTTTAACTATTTAATTTGTAAAATTACATAATAAAATTAAACTTTTTGATAAATATTATTTTATATAACAACCTATGGATTTATCAATTAAAAAGCTCAAATGGGAATGTTTAAATTTAATGAATAGCACTATTCATGTCGTGACTTACCGAGCAGGCACCGACTCCTTTCTGCTGCAGGGCGCAGACCTGTCCCTTGTAAAGAGTCTCAGGATACAAGAACAATGAACACTCGTTGCTTGGTATGATTTTCATCTGGGCCTTCTGCAGAGTTGGCGAGACAAGTTTAGACGGGTATTTCTTGATACCCCAACCGCTGACCACCACCTTATCGCCGAGGTTAACATCCTTTGTGGGAAGATCGATCTTCTTTTGGTTGGCATCAAATTTGATTTTATCGGCCAGCTGTAAGACATGAAATCGTATTTGTAAACTTTTGTACGTTATGCAATTTTCTTTACTTTTATTACAGTACTATAAGAGAAGTTTATAGTATCGGTTACTAAAAATTTCTGAGTAAATTTTTTTTTTACTGGAATAGTAGTTATCTTATACATGTTTTGAACAAAATTAAGCTATTACGAACTTTTTTCATTATAAGTGTTACATGAGAACTTCATTTACACTTTATGTTACTTTTAAAAAGGTCTCACTCATGTACATATCTGCGGCTTCCCGGAATAACCACTTATTTTTTGAACATTGACTATTTTGTTATTTTAAAAAGTTCAAACCTCAACATCTCGGAAATACGAAAAATGGGTTTAAGTGCAGTTATTGTCGGAATCCACAGATATCTATCGTAGCAATGTTCAAATACTAAAAGTATCCATCGTACCGTGAGAACAGCTATGTCGTTGCGATAGGATGAGGCGGCGGTGCCAAGGTAATCCTCGTGAACAACGGCGCGCTTGACGCGGTGGCTCTTGCCGCTGCTACCGGAAGACATGGTGCTACCGGTGAAAACGGCGACGTTGCTATAGGGTGCTCGCATGACGCCTTGGACGCAGTGGGCAGCAGTCAGGATGTGCTTCTCGCTGATGATCGAGCCACCGCACAAGTGCTCGCCCATCACGCGCAGCGACACCTGGTACGGGAACTCGCTGATGTTGGCATTCTCGCCACCGACGATCTTGTCCGTTGGGGCTGCCAACGCACCTGGAAGTATCAACAGCTTAAGTAATTTAGTAGTATTCTTTACATTGAAAATGAGACTGAACAAGGTTTTTTCACTATTACAACTCGCAAAATGTTAATCTTTTTGATGAAGATTTTGTGATGGAGAATGCTTCGTTTTAAATATGTTGGGAAACTATTTATAATATGATAAGAATAGAACTGAAACTTCAATATTGTCATATTTGTTTAGTATAAATTTAGTTTAACGTAAATAAAATGTATGAAACCTACATTGGCGTTAACGTTGAAGTAAAAGTTATTCTTCAGAATGTTCGCCCGAATACAACACTTACCAACAAAGAAGGCGAGACACAGACAATTTATAATATAGGCATTCATCTTGCTTTGGAAAAAGTAATGAATGTTATTCAAACGTCTTAGAACGCTTTTATAAGGCTTCATTAATCCACGAATTATATGCAAGTCTTCAATAATTGTTTGATTAACATTTGCACAATGTGCACATCAGTGTACACGTAAAAAAGCGTCATATGATCGAATAACGGATCGTGCATGTATCCTCATTATAATTCGTATATTCATTGATTTCGCATTTTATCAGATGCAATATTCATAATTCTTATTTCATTTCGGGAACTTGTGTTTAGATAATACGTCAATCGCCATTCATGTTATTGTAATGTCTAGTATGCAAATTAATCGTGCATACTGATCATTGTATACTTTCACGTCCAAATTATATTGATATGTAATAATACTTTTTATTCCAAATGTAAATAAATCTTTCCAATGCATTTTGTGCAGATTTTACAATAAGAAATGTAATAAATATATAAGCATATGAAAGAAAGATATCCATTAACTTCTGAAGACATAATTATTGAAATAAATTAGTGTAAAAATTATTGATTTTATTAATCAGAATATATGATTTATTATCTATTATATATGATCTATTAACATATGATCTAGAACTTGTATGAATATTAATACTTTTATGCATGAAAGGTACTGTCCCAAAACTTTTTTTAAAATTTAATCTTTTTTTCTTATAAAAGGTATTATTTTAGGTGAATATATTCATTGTTAATTTATTTTGGTTTTATATCCATTTTATTTTAAAATGTCGGTTATTTGAAAATTTTCAATGAAGGAATATTTTTTTTTATGTATTATAGACAACGAAGTACTCATGATATTCTTCGCTTCTTACTGGAAACGATGTAAAATATGCTATTCTTTATTTGTTGTACCGTGTAATAAAGAAATTTCTTTAATTCTCTAAATTTATTGCTTCCTAAGAAGAAAAAAATTGTTATTTTTCGCTTTGAAATTTGTAGTGATAATTTGTTAGATATAGTGGTAGAACCGACTAATTTTTAATTAATTTTAAGTTGTTATTTATAAGTTCCTGCAATCATTAAGACACAAAGTGTAATGAATCAATTGTGATAATTCGTTACCAAGTAACCTCATCTCTTGTACCATTTTGGTTTTTGTAATAATGGTAAGCTATAACAACATCTGGCATGTTTGTGTTGTTGCGGTAATGCGCTCTGGAGTTCGAGAAAATCAGACTATAATAATATTAATAACAATAGCTGAAATGTCCGGATTCATAGTCGCAACTCAGACTCAGACTTAAATTCAGACTCCATACTCACACTTAAAGTAACACTTAAAATTAGCAGATGAAATTTGTGCGAATATTGACGACAACTGCCGTATCATTAAGGTGGTCTACTAGGCTTGAGTGTTAGTTTTATTTTGAGAATGAGTCTGACAAGGAGAGTTGCATACCCTCCATGAAACGAATTATGGTCAAACTTTGGGAGCTGGTTTCCGGTATCCAATAATAAAGCATGGCGCCCGTAAATCATTCTAATGGCCCCTTGTTATCGAGATGTGAGGTAATTTACTCGAAATGTCTTTACCGTAGCCAGGAGAACGAGATATCTCGTCCTGACATTTTTTACCATAACTTTTGACTGGTATACTTTTGGAGTACCTACGATCACGCAAATTAAAGCTGACAACTTTATTTTTATGGTAATCTTGGTTCGACTTTCGATTTTGACGCGACCCCAAAAACATAAAGAGAGATGCTATCCAATTTCCGAACATGTAAAAAAGAAATATGCATTCGGGAACGGAAAAATCGGGTAAAACGCTTACGCAGGGGGGTTAATGGAAAAGGTACCTTTTCTTTTGACCATAACTCTACAAGTTTTTATAATGGTAAATGACCTAAAACATCATAAAATAGTAGGTAAAGTCTAAAAATATTAATCTGATCAAAAGTTATTAACAATTAAGGGGTTAGACCTGGGTTAAACCCAAAAAACATTTTTTTTACGAGTCCAGAAAACTTTTTATGTTTAAAACCAATTATTCTGAAAATTTTTATGCTATCAATACACATACATATTTTTAATTTTAGGTGACACAATGAACGAAATTTTTTTCTGCCGGTTATTCGACTTCTTTTTTCAATTTTATAAAAATTTTTTTTAATTGTGACGGATGGTGGGTGGATTTCTTCTGTGCTGCCAGAGAAGGACGCACAGGAATCCAGGAGTCTGGATGATCAGTAAAGTCGTAACTTTATTAGGATAATGGAGCACCTCGCGCTGTGAGTGTCGCTAGGTAACTGTTGGCCCGCTCGCGATCGCATCGCGACCGTTGTGAGCGGCACCGCGCGCAAAAGGTGCAAGCAAAATTGATTGGATCTACGTAAAATAATAATAAAAAAAATTAATGAAGAAGTGCTCCGCTTATTTAGTAATACATGTCAAATGGAGTCGGATAAACATCGAAAAATTTTTTCGTTCATCATGTCACCTAGAATCGTGTGACGAACAAAATTCCTTTAATAAATATGGTATTGAAAATTTAGTGATTTATTGTGACGTGTAGGATCAAGATTTTGAGGTTTTACAACGATAAAATGTAAGATATTATTAAGTACTGATAGCATAAAATTTTTCAGAATGATTGTTTTTAAACATAAAAAGTTTTCTGGACTCATTAAGAAAAATCTTTTTTAGGGTATAACCCAGGCCTTCCCCATTAACCCATTTCTTCCCAAGCGGCCATTTTATAGTCGATTGGTTTTTTGCCTAAAAAATTGTCGAAAAAAAAAATAATAATAACCAATAGCACTTTTCTGAAGTAAAATTGTTCGCTCTTTCCGATTCTGAAGTCAGAATTTTGAAATTTCCGTTGGAAAATTTCAAAATGGCGGTTTTAGGCAAAAAACCAATCGACTATAAATTGCAATTTTATTTATACAAATTTTTTTGGGTGTGATTTAGAATATGGGAATTTTTTTTACCAAAAGTAGGTAAAAAGACAAAGATCTTCACCGCTTAAAAACTTAAATATCTTGAATCTGTGGCTCGTACCAAGTGACTCGATACTCTGTTTTTCCATTTTCAACCACTCCTCGTAGACTTTCTCAGTATCCAGCCATCGATATAGTTTGAAAATTTTAGAGAATGTTTTTGATATGTTTTCTCACAATATGAGCGCAGCAGATTATTAAAAAAGTCTATGTAGTAATAATTAAAAATATAAACCCTTAAATAATTAAATATTTTAATTAATTTTGAAGTTGTATATTTTTAGTACATGCTATATAGCCTTTTTTTGTAATCTACTGCGCTAATATTCCGAGGAAACATATCAGAAACATCCTCTAAAATTTTTAGCTTATATCGATGGTTGGATGTTGAAAAAGTTTACGAGGCAGACCTAAAAATAATAAAAAACATTAGTTTTAGTTAATTGCATTTAAAATTTGAAAACATAATAAACACATACAAACAATATTCAGCTAAAGAAAAAGTAGGAATGTTTTGTATTTTCTTGTTATATATTTCATTAATACATTTGACACTATTGCTTAGACAAACATGTGTGTACGTCAATGATATGATCTCATGATAGCGCTGAAATAAAGAAATTTGTTAATAACAGTGTCTCATTCTTATCAGTAAGAATAATGAATGCACAATACCGTCTACCACCATTTTTCCAACGTTGCCTTGATGACTTGACGTACATTGACTTTGATGCGTTTCAATTCATTCTTCATAAACTGGTGTGTCTTCTTTTCCTTCCCATAAAGAGCACATTTTACAAAAACTATTTTTTTATAGAAACATCAAGCACTTTTCAGATAGAATGGCCTATTACACTAGAAACACCTTGGACTGAGGAAAAACCTCTTTTTCTCCAAGAACCATCTCCGGACATAAGAAGTCCAGCACTTTCTGAAGGCAAGATACTCATTTCTTCTATCGTACTATTACTCATAGAACCTTCAGCAATCACTTCACAAGCTTCACTCAATTGATCGTTGATATTGTCAAAATTGCTACGCGACATTGTCTGTGGCAAATTCATAATTCCACAAGATGATGAAAGTCTTCTATTAACTTTGTAAGATTTGTACAATTTGAAAAAGAAATGTAAATTTTAAATCCAAGTCCTCATACATCAGATTCAGAGAAATTCAGTTTTCCATGACATATCTTGCAACATGCAATTTTTTGTTGAATTTCTTGGCTTCTTTGGAGGAGGACCATCTCCTTTTCTTTCATAAAAAATCTCCTTTCTATTTGTTGGTCTTCCCCAAGTAAGTTTACCGGGGCCTCCCGACACTCTACCTTGAACATCCCTTGATCGGTCACTCGAAGACATTATTACATTTACACTGTGTACTGATTTGACACAAAAAATATATAAATATTTATACACAACCCACCACAAACAACTTTTCTTACACTTTTTATGAAATTATGCACTTTAACATACTTTAACACTTATACATACTTATATAATTATCCACTTATATACTTATACACTTATACAGTATTACACAATAATTATGGAGCCTTGAAAAAGGCTGGTGAATATAGGTTTTAATTTAAGAATAATGTACAATAATTTTATACAAAAATAGTACAGATATTTTCAGAGGTTAATCTCAAAGTAAATAACATTAAAGAGCGTTCACAACGTTCATACAGAAGTTGCGGATAGAGCATATCAGCGTTCTGGTCAGTGATTGGTCGAAAGACAGTTCCAGTGGAACATTCCACACTACCTTAGTGCACTGGCATCGAAACGATACCGAAGCGCTAAAAATCCCATGTAAATTTCACCTGGTGGCGAAATTTCGAAACAGCGAGAGAGTATAGTTTTTCAGTCAATTTCGCTATATATAGGTATACTGTACATGTCACTCTCTGACAGTTTCAAGTTTTACCGAATATATATATATATATATATATAAATAGACTCTTTGAATTTTTAATTATTTAAACTTATTTAAATAGCATTTTCTATATAAAATTCACTAAATTAAAAAAAACTACTTTAAAATGAGGCTTCAGGAAGTGATTTCTGGCACCTAAAAATGATGCCAAGCATACGATGTGTCGTCTTGGCCCTTGGGGTCAAGATATGACCCTTTGTATTCAAAATACGCGTTATTTCAGTAAAAAAATGATACCTATACTTCGAATCATAACTCTGCAAGTGTTTTTTGCTAGAGAAATGATGTAATAAGATACAAAAAGTTGACTACAAGAGCTTTATTTTAAGCTTTGTTTCATATAAAAATATTATGCTATTGACAAGTTATGAACAATAAAAAATGATGACGAAAAATGCTTGAAAATTTGAGGATTTTCGGCTCTTTAAATTGAGTAGTTTTCAAGGAATTTTTCGTCATCAATTTTTATTGTTTATAACTTCGCAACAGAATAATATTTTTAAATGAAACAAAACTTAAACTTTTTTATCTTGTTACGTGATTTCTCTAGCAAAATAACTTATAAAGTTATGACACGAAGTATAAGTACCATTTTTTACTGAAAAAACGCCTATTTTGAATATATCGGGTCATATCTTGACCCCAAGGGCCTATTAGACGAAACAACGGGTGCTTGGCATCAATTTTAGGTAACAGAAACCACTTACCGAAGCCTTAGCGAAAATCGCTTACCGCAGGTTGTTGAATCTCCTTGTAAGTGTTACGGTATTTTTGGCACAACTTTACTTTAGTTTCACAAAGTTTTTTTATGAAGAAGAAAAATAAAATCATTAATTTAAGTGAAAATAACGCACAACTTAAAAGCTGTAAGGTTGCTTGCACATTGCTTTTTCATATTCATGTATTGAAATACCGAGTTTTAAGGTGTATACTGATTTCTGTGCACTCATACATTAAAATACTTTTAAGCATTATGCTAATTCTATTCTAACATTAAATGAAAACTTTATATCCTTACTTGAAAAGAATATTAATATTTCTTAATGCGTGATCACTTATTTCAAGCTGAGCAGAATAAAACTGACTAAACAAGCATGTACTATATTTATTATATTATGCACTTTAATTATATTAAACAAAAAAGCAAGTAACTTTAACAGTTTTATCAGTTTGCTAAATTTTCATGACGAACAATAATAATCTAAATTCAAAAAAAGTACGAGCAATAATGAGTTTATTGTTTTAATTAATTTAATGATGGTGATAATGTTAACGTTGTGTCAACTACAGTGGGATGTTTAAACATCATTAGTTCTGAGTATACAAGATTGTCGTTTAATACGTTTATCACGCAACTGATAATACCAGTATTACAGTCTTTAGGCAGAGAAATTTGAGGTTATTGATATCTAAAGAGGAAGCTTTGTGATGGGAACAAAACACTGCCAATTCAATGGCACTCAGCTTCCTAAAACTAAATGACTTGTTCTAATACGAAATTCTTTGTTCTGATTAATTAATATAATTATACTAATGATAATTATACTAATATCCTTTAATTCAAAACTGAAATATATATAATTCAATTTTATTTACTACTATACAATTAATATCTCTTTGAGAAAGAAAAGTTTTATTAATCATTAATTCAGTGTTAATGTATATAAAAGACCTACAATTATGAATCATTCTCACAAAAAAGTTAATTTATTTTTAAATGGTTACATCTTGAAAACGTATTATGGATATTCCATAAAAAAAAGCTAAATTTTTTAGTTATTTCTTTTTTTGTTCTTGAGAAAAAAATCATTGCCCATTCACCAACACCTACTTAGCTTCCTATAACTTAATTAAATGTGTAAATATGAAATTTACTGTTCAAATATAATATTGAAGAAAATAAATTAAGAGTATTCGAAAATAAGGTACTCAAAAAGGTACTTTGAGCAAAACAGTGCGATAAAAGCAAATAATATATTAAAATATTTATTAAAATATACAAAAAACTTTATTTATATTTTAAAATTTTAAAAGTTATTGTTTTTTATTTCAATCTTCTTGACTGTTATGCCATTATTATGAAGCCCATAAATAATATCAAGATTAACCTTTTATTGCTTTATCTAATTTGAAGTAATATAGGAACCATATAGGTAGATAAAACTAAAATTTGTAAACGTCTATCTTGATTAATTTTTGTAACATAATGGTTTAATACTTGTAGTTTCTTAGATACTTTATTAAAAAATTACTTTGCAGCATAAGAGTATTTCTATATTAAAAATATAATTGTTGGGCTTATTTATTTTTATTCTAAATGTTTGGTAAGTGAAATTATTATATTTTCACGAGGACACGACAGGGGAAAATTCTCTAAATGGGAAAATTAATTTCTTAACTATTTAATAATTTTTGTTTTTATAATATAAGAAAAAGTGCATGTTAAAAACTTATCGCTGAAATTTGTAATTTGAATATTGTCATGCTGTGATATCGTTTTAAATACGTAAAATATATTTATAAAAAATATAATAAATTATAAATATAATATAATAATATATTATAATAATTATAATATATTATTATTATTATTATTATTATTATTATATTATGATTATATAATATATTTATATTTTTATTTTTATTCTTAAATATATTTATTTATTTATTGAAGAAAATAAATTTAAATTTAAGGTGGTTCTTGCACTAGAATAGACCTTGAATATAAAAATGTATACAAATATTTGTTTACATATTATAATATAAAAAATGGTATATATGAAAGAATAGCAATTTAAATACAAAAAACAAATTTTCATGGGAATGTTGATATTGTAAAATTAGATATTGCTTCAGCTAAAGAATGATTCAACAAAAGATCCGAATAGTTTTTATTATTTATCTGATTTTAATTTGGATGGTCTTATATTGTTCCTCGAAAGATTTCCGATACAAAACCAATATAAAAATTTTAAAAAAATTTAAACCTGCAAATTTACCGCCAATAATTTATCTTGTGCATGTACAAACTTACAAAAACAAAAGTACGAGTAAAATCGGATGAAAAATAAAAAGATTCCGATCTTTTGCCAAATTCTCCTCTAGTTTACGTGATATCTAATTTTGCAATAATGAAATTTTGATAAATAAAATTTTTCTTGTTATTTAAAATACCCTTCTTCATATTATAATATGTACACATATTATTGTATACATTTTTATATTAAAGGTTGATTCTCGCGAAAAAACCACTTTCATTTATTAAAATTAAAATTTATAAGTGCCGTGTACCGCTTGGAATTTTTTAAAAATTAATTTGATCTGTAAAGGGCTAAACAATAAAAGAAAGCCATTGCCAATTAATTGGTACTTAGTTTCCTAAAACTACATTAATTGTTCCAATATGAAATTCTTTATTCTAATAAATTGATTTTAAATTACTATACATCTTTCTAAATAATACCTCAAAGAAGGTGTGCTTTTTTATCATTGATAGATTGTAAAAAATAAATTTTTTATAAAAATTACAGAATGATAGGTAATAATCCTTATCACGGCAATTTTCTCCCTGTACGTTATTTATTAAAATTATTTAAATATTTAAATTAACTGTAATCAGATGTTAGTACGTAGATACACTGCATTCCAAATCATCTAAAATTTTGTGAATAGCCATCATAGATTTCCGAGATATAACCGTTTAAACTAAATACCACTCTTGTTGTGTACCTATAACAAAAGAAGGGAAAGAGTCTATCAAATATTTGCTAGTACAAAGATGACCGTGCCATTCTCAATATATACTCGATTAAAGAAAGGTTATTAAAAACACATAACCTCAAATATCTCGAAATAAAAAGGTCGTTGTGATCTGGGTATAGAACTCGATCAAGAGAAACTAAAGAGCTACCGTTTTGGAAAGTTTCAGATCAAATGCTCTCGATTTACTCCAGATTTCGTTACTGAATAAAAATGAATATTTTTTGCAAAAACATTTTTCTCTCTTCAAAGGAAAAAGAGAAAGCCTAAAAAATTTTACAAAATATTCTTATTTATAGAAATAACAAAAAAAATTTTGAGTCGCCGTCCTTAAAGAATAACAAAAAAATGAGACCCGAAACATTCATTTTCACTGTGTCTATTCAGAGTAAAGTTCATCCACATACATACACACACACATATACACGTACGGACGCACTCATGCACGCACGCACGAACGCACGCACGCACCCAGGTTAGCATGATCGCAAGCACGCACATACGCACGCATGCACACACGCACATACGCACGCACGCACGTATACACGCACGCTCTTGCGCCCGAACGCACGCACGCACGTACGCACGCACACACACACACAACACACGCACATACACATACACACACATATACACATACACACACACACACTCACATACACACATCCATAGAGTCATTTTCTAATGATTCCCAGTATCTCAAAACATGTTTCTAACATGTTTTAACAAAATTTTCTTTTTACCACCACAAAGCCTCCTCTATGAGGAAGCAATAAAACCTGCGTATAAATAATAAATAATAAGTAAAAAACACACACACATACGCACACACGCACGCACGCACACACAGACACACACACTCACACATACACACGCACGCACGCACACAGACATCCATACAGACATTTTACAATGATTCCCAGTATCTCAAAACATGTTTCTAACATGTTTTTAGCAAAACTTTTTTTTTACCATCACAAAGCTTCCTCTATGAGGAAGAAATATAAAGCCTGCGCATAAATAATAAATAATAAAACACACATACATACGCACACACGCACGCACACACGCTCGCATACACGCTCGCACGCACGCACACACGCACACACGCTCGCATGCACGCACGCACGCTCGCAAGCACATACACCCGCACGCACGCAAGCACGCACGTACGCACGCACACGCGCATACACACACACTCATACACACATCCATACAGACATTTTCAAATGATTCCCAGTATCTCAAAACATGTTTCTAGCATGTTTTTAACAAAACCTTTTTTTTACCGTCACAAATCTTCCTCTATGAGGAATCAATAAAGCCTGCATATAAAAACTAAATAATGAATAATTCTATGATAAAATTTAAGATATGATAAAACTCTCAAAATAGTGTATCATGTACAGCGTAAAAATATTTTTTAATAAAACTCGGGTAGTCCATAGAACCTGGAAAATGCCTACTCACAGGAGCATATGCGGCCGTTCCAGATTTCACAGGCTCGCAAAAGTTTCGCAATTCGTAATTGCGCTACGTACATCGCACGCTCGGCCGCAAGAAAGCAAGGCAAAGGAAGATTGTCCCATCCAGTCCCGCGCATAACGCGTTTATTAACGCGCATAATGAGAAATCGGATTTATGTGGGTTAATATCGCCCAAGGACAGCCTGACGAGTCGAAAAAAGCCGATTTGTCCGTTATATTATGTGTGCGCGTTGTGCAACGGCGAATGCTTTACGCCGCTTATATACCAATTTCTTCTTCGCTCGGGCGCGAGAAGGAGAAAACTACATACTCACGCGCGTGAAGACCGAGCGCCCGCAGCGTGAGTTCGCCGTGTCGGGTCTAGATATATATATATATATATATATATATATATATATATATATATATATATATATATATATATATATATATATATATATATATATATATATATTGCGATCCTTTATTTCGTCAACTCCTCAATGGGCAGCATTGAAGGTTATTTTTATTCGCAGTTAGCACCCATCGCGCTTTTCGATGTCGATGATGAATCTATGACTTGCGATTCTTGCACTCGTAGTAGAAGACATATTTCTTTTTTATCTCATGTGAATATAATTTTTATTATTTTCGAATTTATAGAACCTGTTATAGATTTGATTAAAACGTCAAAATTAAATTGACTATCATCACATCATTTATTGAAGTTTATTAACATATATTTGTGAAAACATAGAATAATGCAGATTTTTAAAGAATTATTAAGTATTAGGCAAAGTAATTATTGTAATTATTATTTCATCGTGGACCTGTAAAATACAGCATAATGTAGTAAATGAATGCTTTATGTTGTAATATAAAAAGTACTTTTTATGTTTTGTCATGGTAATCAAATAACACCGTGAAAAATCTTCAAACACCATTATTTACGACTATTATTCAACTACGAATATGACATTTCAAAACGTTTTGGAATTTGCTTTTGTTAATTACACGATTTCCTTTAAAATCTGTGGTACTTATTCACATATCAAACAATATGACATTATGCATTATTGGAAGATAACATGGATGCTTTCAAATATGTATCTACATATAAGGTGATCTACCCAATTACTGACCCCCTAGCAATTACTGACACCTCATACCACTTTCCTTTAATAAACAAATATATCTTACAAATTAACATGGACACAAATTCTAACACAAAATCATAACTGTTATCGACATGATTCGCAAGTAAACACATCACTATTTCTTCAAATAATTTTAGTAAGTTTCAAACGTAATAACTGTTCGAGGGTAGCAGTCAAAGCATTGAACATTGCGTCGTCTGCAGTGTGAGCGTAGAAAGCTAACCTTGTCACCGCTATTGTTTTCATCAGCAAATGATTAAAAGTTCCCGTTTTCTTAATAAATGTGTTATTTGGCATCAGTTATTTATTACGTTAACATTATATACTTGATTATATCATTTGTTTTTAACACAAACTTTATAAAAACGTAGGGTATCTGTAACTATGAGGTCAGTACTACAGTAAAACTGCCCTGTCCGTTATAGCGCAACGAAGGTGCATTTTAATTAATTAAATCTCTGATTGACTATAAATATTTTGAGATATATTGATATTTATTTTTATAAATTAGACATACTGACTATTGATAATAATGTTCAAGACAAGTCTATATTTTTACTGTACTTAATCGTCATAAAATAAGTAGCAAATAAAAATTAGTTTTAAAGTCAGTAATAGGGTAAATCATTTTAGATGAACTAATAATAAATGACACTTTATTTCTCTCGTATAGCTTAAAGAATCAAATAAGTGTAGTAACGATAATAATTAATTTAGTTAGGTATAAGTATATATTCATAAATTAGCAGCAAACTTGTATTTACGAATACATTTTCCTGTATATAGAGGAAATATATGATGCCGTACACTTTTTGCTTCATTCTATTAGTGCTACCCAAATATTTTTCTTTCCTCATGTATGTCTCTACAGTATAACCACAAATTACACATTGTTTTGAAATTTTCATTTTATTAAATGAACGTTACGTAGTTGTTAGAATTGACGGCATTTATTGCTTCATATTGTGTTGTATTATGGGTTCGGTATTAATTTATTTTTGCGAAACGCCATTACAACTTTTAATGCGTGCTTATCGAAGTAAAATCTCACATTAACGCATACAAGTTAATGCTGATAGATCAGGTAACTATAAACGAAATTTCTCAATAATTAATTTCAACTAAAATGAAAAATATTATCAATCAATTATAATATAATTGACGTTTCATTCATACTGAAATTGACAAACGTTTTTTTAACTTAATTTGAATAATCAATAAATTTTCACTTATTTAAAGAAAGCTATTTTTCTCTTTATTAAAACAAAAACCTTCCAAATTTATGATTATATTCGATTAAATTGGCTAAGAATTCATTAAAATACAAACGGTTTGTTACATTGAAACTAGAAAAGAGTGAATATTTCACTCCTCTATTTCAACGTGATTATATCAAAACAATAAAGACTTTTATTTATTTTTAAAGATGATTCAATAAAATAATAAATAACATTATTTTATGAAATATAATTCGATAACCTCTAGAAGACAAATGCTTCAGGAAAAAATTGTCGTATCAAAAGAAACATAAAATCGATCTATCCAAGGTGAACAAACTCTGTACGGCCATTACTCGATTTTTTAACATACTCACCATCGAAGCTAATGTCTATACGTGAGTAGTTAGCCATTTAGAAGTAAATTATCTACTCGTAAATCACGCCATCAACCATAGCCGCGCATACTTTAGAGGCAACTAACACGTAAATCCGGTAAATTGGCCCGCGCGTGCGCAAAAGCTCATATGAATTAAAGAGGTTGGATAGAACTCCCGCGCGGGGTGAGGAAAGGAGAGTCCCCCTGCACCGGCACCGGCTCCCCTCTTTACCGCGCACCTCCTCGCGTAGCCCACAAGCTAGTCTTTTTATCTACGTTTTCGCTTAGTATTCGGAATCGGTGTTCTCATTCGTTCTAAAATTTCGCGTACACGATCTTTAGTACTTATCCAATGATTTGCATAGTTTTTCATTTCATTCTTATCTTTCTTAAACAATCGCACTCTAAGTTTATCGTCAGTTTATAAGCTGCTCTCATAAGAGCCCGTGTATAAGAATTAAACTTTGAAGTTAATTATCTTTAAATTGGTAATGGCTAATGCTTTCGAATTTCACATGCCATCGTAAACTTTATAGAAGAATGACGTATTAAATTTTCAGAAACATCTTATCATTTTGACTGCACTATCGAACCTCCTTAAGCCGATCTTATGCTCGAGAAATGAGCGCGATAACGCAACGAAACCGGTTAGCGGTAAATTCTTGTACACACTGTTGCAACTGCGGTACATATAGGTCCAATGTTCCCCGATATAGGCACAACCTCCTGTCGCATGGCTCGGTCGTAGTTCACCTCAAAGACGTCAATCATAGTCGGCTTGATGAATTTTGTTTTTCCCTATGAGAAGGTGATTTATTATTTTACTGTGGTATTTCGTAGACCATTTGCATCAAGCTTACGGCATATGAATTACGAGAAGGTGTGTCAGCACGTGTAATCAATTATGAGAATAAATTCGCATAATCCGCGATGTATAAAATCTGTGAAAGGAACTCCAAAATTTTATGTAATGGTTGTAATTAAAACGAATTTGATTCTATTTAATAAAAGTTGCGACAATGCTTCAAAGTTTGAAATTGAATCGCTGTAGTGTGAAGAGTTTAATCATTCTTATTAGAAATTTAATGTTATTAATATCCAAATGTATAGAGTAGATCTGCATGGATCAGAAAATCAATAATCCTAATTCACTTTATTTATTTGATCCTCACACCGTCATTTAATCTTTCAAAGCATTTGTTTTTTTTTTGCTTTAAAATATATTTTAATCGGTTTTTATAAATGAATTATATGAGAGTTCTATAATGTAAACTATAAGTTGAACTTTTACAAAATGCAATATTATTTTATGAATAATTAGTGATCAAATCAAAAATAAAAACAGCTTTTTAAGTTTCATTCCATATATATATACAAAATATATAATTGTAAATTATTCAACTAATCGTTCAATATGATTGCTTTGAAAAGGACCATTGGATTTTCCCACAGATTGGCCGAAACGTCACAAAATAAATAAGTTTGTTATTATGTTTGTTAGTTTGTTAGTTTTTATGTTTGTTAGTTTTGTTAGTTTTTTTTTGCAAGCAAGAAAATTGTTTCTTTTAACTCAGGGATGAAATAGGCCTTTCTTTATGCCTAAAAGTAACGTAGAAAATCGTGCAATTCGAGCGTGCTTATAAAAGGTGTGAAAAAATATTCATTTAGCGGGGAAAAATAATGTTTTCCCCGCTTCTCAAAAATTGTGAGAAAATGTAGGAAATAAGCTCAGGACCCATTTTTTCAGGTTTAACCTTTGTTCATGCGCGCAAGTATGAAGTTTGCTGCTAGTCACAAGTGCGTAGCTACGCATGCTTTAGTTTCTATTACAATCGAAATAAGAAAAGGTGCAAATATTTGAACTGTACAATTAAAAGTGAAAAGTAAAAATACAACAATTTTCAACTGCGTTATGTACGACTCGAAAATGAGGGCTATTCTATCGTTTGGTGGCACTAGTATAACACATAGGTCAAGGCATTGCGAGTATGTATGTATATATATATATATACTCGTAATGCTTTGACCCACGTGTGACACTAGCACCACCAAACGACAGAATAGCTCATACGCGATTATCTACCCAACTTTAATGCATAAAGAAAAGCACTATCATGCCTTTGTTATTGGTTTTAGTAAATATTTTTGCAGTGCAACGATTCGTCTATTGAAACAAAAAATAGAAGATTTGATGAAAGAAATGGATAGTATCGTTGAGTCCGGAGGAAGTTTAAAGTAAAAGCTAGTCTCGAAAGAAAACAAACTCGATGCAGTGCTTTATACAAGCAAGGTTCAAACCAACAATATGTTCCAATGGAATTATAAGTGATGCGATTATTATAGAAATGGAAATAAAGTTTAATAAAGGATTACAAGGAATTGAGAACTTTAGAGAAAAATATACATGGGATTCATTCAATGAAAGTTTAAGGTAAAATTTTTTTCAGCTGTTACGGAAGCTATTAAGATATATTATATATTAGTAAATTATTCAAGATAACAAGTATAATTTAAACCAAATATATATCGCGGATAAAACAGGCTTGCATTGAAAATGCTTACCTCGAAAAACACTTGTGGACAATAATAGAGGTACAGCCAAAAATAAAGAAAGCAAAGATTGAGTCTCTTATGTTCTATCCTAATGCAAGTGGTACTCTCGAAATAATTAATAGTTATCGGCAAATGTAAAAACCCAAGGTGTTTCAAGAATATAAATATAGAGAATCTGCCTGTCAAATACATGAATCAAAGGATGGATAAGTAGCTATTCACGAGGTGGTATGAGAAGATTTTTTGACCAAAAGTTGTGTTACTGTATAGTGCACCTTCGCCTTCAAAAGTTGAATAATCTAATAAAAAAGATTCATCTTGTCAGATACATTTTATGATTTTAATTCATATATTTATCAATTTGTTTTTTATTATAATACATAAGTATATATTATGATAAAAAAGATTGTATTGTAAACAGGTAGATTTTCAATATCGTTCGGTTTAGATTTTGCAGCAGTTTGTTGTGGATATTCAACCTGAATAACTGACATTTTTTAGAAGTTATTGGAAATTACTCTTGAGAATTCATTGAAAAATATAATACCAGCGAGGACATTTTTTGTAGAATTTTTGAGTCTTTATCTTTATTTGTTTTCATGAAAAAAATCATTCAACAAAATCAATTTTTGACATCGAATCAATTGATAAAAAAAGTAAACTTCTAATATATTGAAAATTTATAAAAACGATTGTTACTTTGAATTAGTGATATAAAGGATTTACTTCGTTATAACATTGATTTGCTTACTACTTCGAAATAAATATCAATATTTTTCACAAACAGAATAGTTCTGAACTGTCTGAAAAATAAGAATTTTATTTAAAACAATGAAACAATAAGTAAAACAATGAGTTGCCTTTATGCATTACAATAGAATTGACAGCGGATTTCTCGAAAAATATCGATAACATGAACCTCATAAACAAAATAAGCCACAAAAATAATTATATTTTTATTAATTTATAAAAAATGTATACCTCATAAAGTTGATGAATTGTATAGACGATTTGTAATGAATCTTATATCAACGCAATGAATAGAAGAGACACTTTTTACGCCATATAACAGAATGATTGCCTGAACAAAAAACCGCTATCAATTCATTAATGTTTGACTTCCTCATAGTTGATTAATCGTTACAATATGAAATTCTTTGTTCTAACATGTTCATTTAAATTGCTAATAATTTAATCTCTTTTAATTACCTAATTATTATACATATTACCTGCAAAAACAATAACATAGAATAACAGTGTAATGGTACCCTTAAAAAAATACATAAACAAAAAATTAAAATAATATCAAAACCACTCTTTGAATTAATATATATATCAATTCAGAGAGTGGTTACATTATTATTTTAATTTTTTGATTGTATATTGTTTTTAAGGGTACCATTACATTGTTATTGTATGTTGTTGAGTCGGTCTCCATGAGACATTTATTTAAATTTTCAGATATAATTTATTAGCAGGTAAAGTAGGTCTGAAGCATCTTCTTAGGGGCTGTAGTTTTACTTCAGTCATCGTGGACTATCTAAAATTGATTTTTTCTTACAATATTGTTTTACTTTTTGGAAAAAATAGATAAAGACTAAAAATTTATTGAAGTTCTCAATATTACTTTATCCATTATTACCGCTTAAAATAAATGACGCTTTTGTGTAGAACAGAAGAACATAACCATCGTATTAAAAATATTGGGTGAATAGTGTAATTAATTTCAAGCTCTTTCAAACGCAGTTGCACTGAGATAACAACTGTATTTGTACTGAATCGCACACGCGCGCACGAAGACACACACGCACACGCACACATGCTTCGTACACATGAACTAAGATCACATATTACATTCATATTTGTTTATAAAAACTATTTTTGTTATTAAAATCGTAAATTTTTCTTGCAAGTTTTGAGTTACTCTAAAAGAAATCATTTTTTATGCATAGTATTCTAGAATTGATTCTTTTTAATAATCTAATTCTTTTTTAGCCGACTTCGAGAACGGAGGAGGTTCTCAATTCGACCTGTATATTGTTATTTTGTTTCCTATGTTTGTTCACGCAATACTCCGAAACTACTGAACCAATTTAAATAAACCTGATTGAAATAAGATGATCCCATAGTGGTTCCATTGCATCACTAAGCCCGTATCGAGCCAGTACTGGGTCATTACTGGCGTTTTATTACGTTCGTCCGCCGATTATTCTGAAACTACTGAACCGATGTAGATAAACTTTTTTTGAATGAAAGAGAATGATCCCATGGTGGTTCCATTACATTACTGGGCCAGTATCCAGCCAGTACTAGGTCAGTACTGGCGTTTTGTTATGTTCCTCCGAATTTCAGACTGACTTATAGTATCTTTCTTATGGATATGATTTAGAACTTATACTGGATTGGGCCTAACACATATACTTATAAAGCCTCTAAAGTTAGACCACCGTAATGCGGTAAAATTCGACGCCGACTTCGAAATGGTTTATATTGATTATTATTTTATTCTTTTTAGCGAATCTTTTCGAAGTCGGTTCGTTTTTTTAATATTATTTCATTCATATTGAGAAATAAATGTATTATGAAAGTATCTTAGCAGTGTCATGTTGATAAACATGAAAAATTCATTAAAAACAGCGTGGTACAGTAAACTTTGGTAAAAAGTCTAGCTTCGCCGTTTGTGGATAAACCACTATCTTCTGTATGTGATAAATGAGTATTGTGGTGCTCAAATCGATCCAGTCTATTTCATCTTCAGCTTAAAACAATGGTTTAAAATACCACATCATATTTTATTGGTTTCAAGAGTTGCTGATCAGCAATTCGGTCCTAATCACAAAAATGTATCCGTTACGGTAATTCTAATTCATTCTATTTCAAGGTGTAAGCAATCCCTAAACCCTCTCCACCAAAGAAATCATTACTTCGCTTCTCAGACTTCTACCTCCCCGAATCCCCGTTTACCACGCACACACCTGCAGCGGCGCGGGCGGCGTCCCGCCATGTCCCAAAGTGAGTAATATTTAATGTTCCTTCTTTTCCTCACAGCGCGTTTTCCCCCTTCGACCTTTGTGCGCGGCGCGCACGGCGTAATCGGCGCTACCGTCGGGAGAAAGTGACTTGCCTTCGCGCGGCTTTTGTACGGTCACCGGTCTCGCGTCACTTTTAGTCTCTTGCTCGCGGCGGCCTGCGTTGACCAATCCCGCGCGTATCAAGAAAAGTAATTTCAGTGGCTGCCGCTGCTGCTGTTGTTGTTAGTTTATACTCGTGTAGCGAGCGAGGCGGCAGATAAGCGTACGCGTATAGACGAATTGCCGTATAACGTGATATTTCAGAAACCAGTGATACTGCATCGACGCTCAAGCGAGATTGTTACATAGTTGCAAGTTCATTTTCATTATTCCGCGGACTATTGCGAGGCGCACGCGTACGCGTAGAGGAAAAAGGTGCGATTTTATAATTTTCTATTTGAATCGCAAATCTCGGCTGCTGCCGCGACTGAGTATCCAGGAGTTTTTCAGCTGTCTGTGCTTTCGCAACGCTCGGAGTGCACGTATCGATTCTTCGGTGCTTTTTCCGAAACTATACAAACGCGCGCGCGCGCGCTCACAGATCTGGGTATTGAATAACCGCGAGAGTGTGCTGGATAAATGGCACGCGGTGGGATTTCGCATCACTCTTCCTTTCACTCGCACCAGCTATAGTTTACACGGAGAGACTTGGCCTCGCGTTTCGCAGCGCGTGTGCAATGAAACGTTAAATTGTGCGGAATTGGTCGATAATTGGTGGTGCATAGTGATTGATTCCGCAGCGTTAAGATGTTTCTGGAAATTGCTCTGTGGCTCATTTTTGGCCTGATTATATTTTGGGCGCTGCTGGATCCTGTGAGCAGAGTTGCCACCGCGGCGTGGGAAATTCTGCTGCCGATCTTCGACTCGAAGCCGGTGGAGCTGAGGAGCCAGTTTGGAGAATGGGCTGGTAAATATTGTTGTTTGGGTAGAGTTATGTAGAAAAATTGTCTAAATATTTCGTAAGTTTACATTAGTCTTATATTCAGTAGACTTATTATGTTACGGCTGAAATTTCCTCTCTAATATAGTTGCTTGGTGTGTTAAGAGCTGAGATTTATAGTGAGTAACTAAGAAGATTTTGCGTACAAAAACAAAAAGGGACAGTCGTGTAGTGTATTATATAAGAAAAATACTATCAAATATAATACATAAGATATTATCAGATGCATAAAATTTCGTAAACAGTTAGCTACTGAATGAATTTTTTATTGAGAATATTGAGAACACGGATCGATTCAGGTTTTTTTAGTCGATTATGTCATGTAGACACAATTATTTAACAGCATAAAAAATATACCATTATTTATACTTTTAATTTAAAAAGTAACGTCTTTCTAAGACTACTTTAAATGAAATTATTTTTATTTAAACTTAAACATTAATATAATAACAATAAAAATATCTTAAACATCAATAATTAATAGTGAACATTGAATAAATATTTTTAATTTTTTGTCTCTAACTTTTACTAAAAGTGCAATATTACAAATGTTAAACATGAGTCGTTCAGTACACTTAGATAAAGGAATGGGTCTCACATCAATACTTTCATATTTCTAAGATAACTATACTGGTATTACTCGAATAACCGTATATATTGGTATCGTAGCTATAATATAGTTGTTACATTTTGCTCAGTAGAAACATCATCTAGCTTGACTTAAGGATATAGCCTGGTCGAGAATTTAACTATTGTACTTTAATTCGTAGTTCAGTAAAATTTTGCAGTATTATGTAATATGTAAAAATAGAATTTAATACAATATTTAAATTACAAAATAATGATCTAATTTCATTTTGTATGATGAAAACAGCTAAAAAAATAGGTAAAAACCAGTCTTCTTTGATGCGCGTTTGGCTATGACATATTTAATTTATCGCTTTAGCAATATTTTTTTTACGCATAAGAAAATTTGTAGAACAAATTTCTCTTATACGCTAAAGTGCGTGTTTTACAAATTTTTTAACACATTTTTTTACAGATTTTTCGATGAATTTTACTGCTTTTTGAAGTAAAAAAATAATTTCTCTCCCCATGCTAGCTGTAAATAAAAATCGAACTATAAATTTATTAATTATATATACAGCAATCAGCAAAAAAGGTTTGAAGAGAGTCTGTTGTAAAATTCATGGCCAAATTTCCTTTGAAATTTATAAATAATAAAATAAAGAAAAGTTATAAATAATGTTATATAAACATATACAATTATAAAAAGTGTTTGTCTAATACATTAATCTCTTAGGAAGATTTTTTGTAATTTTGAATAATTACAAGCCAGAAAATTATCAATTAAACAATTTTTATACTGTCACCGATTTTCGCAAATGTCGACCAGGCTATACTGGTCATTTTCCCATTTCGTTCTCAATTTTGAGTAATTAAATATCTCTATGGAACGTTGGTGTCCAAATCAAAAACAACAAGTTTCAGAAAGATATATTTTATCAAAAATGGAAATTGAATGAATAAAGTGGTTCCCCTTATTTGCCAGGAAAAGGGAGGTTTAACATCACCTTAAGGTTACTAAACCACCTTAGAATAAAAATATGTCCGCAAATTTCAGCTCGTAACATGCTTCCCTTGAGTTACGCACACTTACATATACACACGCATGCACACATACACACACACACAGATACACACACATACAGACACTCTCCCACATACAAATATACAGATACACAGATACACTCACACATACACACACTCACACTCACATATATACATATACGCACGCATACACAAACACGCACTCACGTATACACACACACTCACACAAGCCCATAAAAAAAAATTCAGCCCTTTTTATTCATTATAGTACCCCCTAGAATTTTTGAATTTTTTATGATATTTTTGTAGTAGAAAATAATGCAAGATGATCCGGGCCGAGTATCAACCTATCTTATCTAGTATACGAGAAACGATACAACCCAGGCCTTTATGAATTGAATTTTATCTGCATCTTGAGTAGATTTTATTTTTTTTACTAAATTTTCACGGCAAGGTTGTAGATCTGAAAAAAATACAACTTTATTATATTTAACATTTTTTTAAAAAAACGTCATTTAAATAAAGTTTGTCGAGAAAAACGAAAAATAAACATAAAAAAAGCATAAATACTCGATTTTTGGGTCACAATTTGAGTATATAAGATTATATGCAAAAATTTTCCACGGTAAAGCTGTATCTCAAAAAAATACTTTTTGTATGTAACACTTTTTACAAAAACGTCTTTTAAACAAAGTTTATCGAGATGGACGAAAAAATGCGCAAATCTTCATATAACATAGATTTTTAGAATTTTTTTCTGTTTGATAACTAAATATTTTATAATATTCATGAATATTTTTGTAAATATTGTTGCATGTAAATGTAATTGATTATTTAAATGTTTGATATTTCTATAAAAAAATGTAATTATCCGTATGCTCTTCCAAAGTTAATAGGATGTAAATTATGAAAATTTTGTTTTTTTGTCCAAGCTAAATGCATACAGCACTTTTGATTCTAATTGTTAATAAACTTTTTCTAAACCGTGTTTAAATGGCAAAATTGATATTTTTGTATTTTTGTATTGCACCTTCTGCACAAGACTATATGACAACTCAAGATTCTATGTTTTTGTAAAGCCAAGAAAGTTATGTAGATTTCTCACAAATAAAAATTTATTTTTCTTTTATTCTGGAAGTGCGATATTACCTTAATTTAAATATAAAATAAACGCATTAAAAAAAATTTATATCAACTAAAAAGATAATTTCTTTAGTTTTAATTTAACACAGGCTAAACTAAAAAGGTAGGTTACTGTAAATTGTTTCCTTCAAGTAGGCATCCTATCCCAAAATTTTACCACGGAAAAGTTATTACCTTTCGTTTCTGATTTAAAAAAGAACTTTAAATTGTGTTAACAAATTAAATGTTAGGCATATGCTCAAAGATATCTAAATATTGAAATATATTACAGCACAATCAATAGATATATTTTAAACTCATAGGTATATCGGTCAGACCATGCGATGTATTTCATTGTGAACAATAAAAAATGAATCATCTGTATGTGCTTTTTATATTTGATCTGTATATTTTGCGTAGTTTTATATAGGTAGTATGTTGATTAACTAATTCAAAAGCCAACTAAAATTATTTTTTATGCCATTTTAGTGGTTACTGGATCTACCGATGGAATCGGCAAAGCTTATGCTAAGGAGTTGGCTGCGAGGGGTATGAACTTGATACTCATCAGCAGGACTCTTGAGAGGCTAGAAAAAACGAAGGACGAGATTCTGGAAATTAACCCGAAAATCGAAGTACAAATTATTACGGCAGATTTCAGTAAAGGAAAAGAGAATTTTAGTAAAATTCAAAGTCAATTGAAAGATATTCCGATTGGTATACTAGGTAAGCCAAATATAATTATAGTTAAATTTTTAATTAAATAGTTTACAAATAATTGTGCGGTCGATGGCGCAAGTGGTAAACATGTACCTCACACGTAAGACAACGGCCGTTTATGGGGCGCGGTTAAATGTAATCTCATTATTCAATACTTTGGAAAACCAGGAGGGAAAAAACACAACCACAACAGATGAATTAAATTATTCTGTTTTCGAGAGTGTAGCCTTCCAAAAATACCCATATTAAGTAACTCGTTTAATTAGTAAGCGTTTTAAAATAATAGCACATTTCAATTTTTGTGACAAAAGTTTGATTAAAGTTATGGTTTATAATGAAAATACGAGCTAATTAAATTATATCATATTCAAAAAGTCAAAAGTTTAATCTCTTTAATTTATAAGCAATATTTGCTTGTGTAAATATTGTTATAGTAAGTTGTTTTTCTTATTTCACTAACCAGAAAAATATGCATATTTACAACCTCAAGTTGAAAAACAATGTACAGTGTTTCTATACTTATTTATACAAATAATATCATCAAATTATTAATTATAAATATGTAAAGAAAACCTCGTACATAACAGTCGAAAGTAACAAAACTTTTTCTACATACCTATAGCAATATTTGCAAATTGTTGGGTATATAATAAAAACAAATTTGATTTTCTCATTACAAATTAATCAGCACTGTTATTGTGATAGCATAGCCTATTTACAAGTTAATGACGATATGTCAATATCAACAGAAAAGAGTATTTTCTTAATTAAACTTTTAAAATGTATTCATACATTTGAACTTGTTTTGAATTTTGAAAGTCAAAGGATTTAAACCGTGAACCTCATAAGAATCTGGAATTATGCAAATAATAGTTGTATACATCCGGTTTTACGCTCAGATTCATTCGTGATAAGAAAATTACAAGTTTATAATGCGGCCAGATATTTAATAATACTCTAGAATACGCAGAGTTGAAAGTAAAGATATTTATAGATCATCGGTTGATAATAGTTTTTTTATTAAATTCATTAAAAAGGTATATTATTTAAAATGAGCAAATCAAATAAAATTAAATATATTTATGCCTATCTGAACGATAATTGCCACTTTCTTCCCTGAAAATTGAGACCAAAATTACACTTTTTTGCCCGCAAATCACTTTTTTCCCGCAAATGAAAAAAGTGACTTTACTAGAAAATAGTAAAAATTCCTTTATTTCATCAAGTTTTACCAATAACCCTGATTTTCGATTGTCTTTTAACAGACCATTAGTCCCTCTTTCCAAGTCAAAAAGTGACCACAGTTGAGATGGGCGTAAAGTACTATATGTAACTCGAGAAAAAAGTCAACTTTTCCTTCGGGTGATACTGTCCTCGCTTCGCTTCGCTTGCTCGAGCAGTAAACTCACCCGCGAAAAAAATATTCGACTTTTTGTCCTTGTTACATAATGTACTATTCCTTTTTACTTCTTAAATAAATCATGCAATCGATGGTACACTGATAATAATAATTTGCTAATACCATAATTGCATGGTTTATAAAGCTTTTGTATGGTCGTAAGCTAGAGTAAAAAAATAATTTTTTTTGGTTTGGCATCGGATAAACCCGTAGGAAAGCTAAGCCGACTCATAGATCAATTCGAATTTTTGTAAATTATTAAGTTTTACACAAGTAACAACGTTTCAACGTTCCTTTGTGTAACGTCACCGTAATAAAACATTAAAGGATATCGGCGTTAATATCTGTAATCTTCTTCAATTTTTGAAATATCTGAAAAATTGCAACAGTTCACAAAGAAAGTAACATGTTTATTGCGGTCTATCAAAATATGGGGTTAGATAAAATACATTTTTTACCTAACTGAAAATGGTTGGACCCTCTTAAATATAAGCGATTTGTTTAATTGCACGTGGTACTCCTTTCGGATAAAAACTTCTGTTGTGATAGTACGATGTAGCGCTTTGAATATTATTTAAATTTCGTATATTGTGTTTTTGCTGTTATTAGTGCAATTTATAGTAAAATTAAGATTACTTTTGCGTTTGGTGCCGTATCCAGATTGGAGCACCATGTGGGGTCTTATACATTTTGTCAATCTTACTATTTTTAATTTGAATAAACTTTTCTTGAATAAGTGAAAAAGTTAAGTAGCTTTTTAAACAACATGGATAAAAGATGCTTTATCACCTCTAGAAAACGAGTTTTCACGCCTTGATCATAAATTTTACTTTTATTTCAACGTTGACCTATCATTATCTTAGTATTATTAGGGTTCATTAATAAATTACGTCACGCTTGGAGGGAGGAGGGGGGTTATATTGACTTAGCTATAATCGTTTGTTAAAGACAATTTTCAAACGTCTTTTGCAAGAATATTATCGTTGACCTTACAGCTTCTTGAGCGCAATTAGAAGTTAAACAACTCAGCGTATTCTGTTAAATGTATGCTTGATTTATAATTTTATAAAAAATTGCTGAACTTACCTTAACCTCATCTAACATATAATCTACATGCGACGGTTGATCTTATCTCCCCAGAATTCTCGACACTACTTACATTTTGCTAATTAATAGTTAGCGAATCGCCACAATTATGCTTATTTTAATTCGTGCGTATTCTCACTACTCTTCTCAATGCATGCATGATACCTGTATCATTTAAACTCAAATTCACCGCAAAATCAACACGCCAGGTTCAAAGTAACAGCAGAGCAAAAATTCAATCCAATCTTTCAGTCAACAATGTCGGCAAGCAGTACACGTATCCCATGTACCTGGGCGAGGTGCCGGAGGACGAGCTCTGGGACATCATCAACGTCAACGTGGGCGCGACGACGCTGATGACGCGTCTCGTGATCGACGACATGAAGAGGCGCGGCAAAGGCGCCATCGTCAACATATCCTCGGGCTCGGAGCTCCAGCCGCTGCCCTTGATGACGGTCTACGCCGCCACCAAGGTCTATGTGCGCAGTTTCTCGGAGGCGCTGCGCGCCGAGTACTCGCAATTCGGCCTCACCGTGCAGCACCTCACGCCGCTCTTCGTCAACACCAAGATGAACGCGTTCAGTCAGCGGCTTCAGGTAATTCATTGGGTGAAACGGGGAGATTTGGACTTTTTAAGGGAAGGAGGTAATGGATTTCAACTGCGACTGGTTTGCGATGTATTTTCTTCCAATCTTCAACGATTGTTTGAAGTAACTACGGGATTCTGGACCAGATTTGGGATCATTTGGTCATTTACGCTTATCCTTGTAGCTAATAAAGGGCTTAAAAAAACACCTGTGTGCCAATATTTTTATTATTTAAAGTCTTGGGATTTGTGAATGCTTACATACTACCAAAATCTACAATTGCATTAATATTTTGTTGCCTTGATTTTTAATTTTGGTAGATAATTGTATGAATTGGTTTTAAGAAACTCTAATTATGAAAAAAAATATTAACAAGGAATTTGTGAAAGTATAAATTATATGCTTAAGAATGAGAGTATTAAGTTGGAATGAATATATTCAATATTGATGCACACCAAACTTAGAGCATCGTAAAAAATAAAAATTAGGTTTATAGGAATTAAAATACTTATTTAAAACTGTAAATTATATAGAAAAGCTACAAAAATATTATGTTCATTTGTAACATTTTTCAATCTTTAATCCTTTCGGTCATGACTTTTTTATACGCGGAATAAAATGTAGGTTTTTCGGTAAATTTAAAGCACATATATACTAGAATTTTCATGTAAGGTTTGGTCCGATAGCATTTAATGTGCTCGAGTTTTATGGACTTAAAAAAAAGAATAATTTCACTATTTCGGGACAGTATGTGTTATTATATGTTATGGTTGTGTGCGTATCTGTATAAGAGTGTGGCGGTGCGCGAGTGCGTGCGTGCATACCTGCATGTATACATGTATGATTATAATGCGTGCTTAGAAAATGCCATATTGCGTAGGGGTTTTGCGTACGCTAATGTACTATTATCATACACATACATATACACGCACGCACGTACACTCTCACACAGGTACACACACTCAAACACACATGCATAGACACACACAGACACACACAGATACACACGCACAACTTTAATGCGTAATTATTAAATACAGCTTAAAAATTCGAAGGAGTTTCTGTTGTGCAGATCACTTCAATTTGTTATAAAATAGAAGAGATTAAAGTATTAATCCATATTTATACGCTGTAAACTGACTCGTAAAAGAAAACGACTTGTTTTAGTATTTTTTAGTTAAATCTATCTATGTATTAAATGCATTTTTCCGTGGTAGGGTTATATTTAAAAAAAAAATTTTTAATTTCTAATTCTTGTATTTAGACGACAGAATATATATTTAACCTCATTATATATTTTTATGAAGCTATAAGAAAATTTAGTCAATAAGAAAACCAAATTTTTAATACTCATTTTACCTTATATTGGACAAATATCATAGTTAAAAACTAAAAAATTTAATTAAAAATAGGTTTTGTAGATAAAAAACTAATGTCCTTTAAAAAGGGCATGGCAACCGAAAGGGTTAAGTAAAAAGTGCAGATTCTAATTGCTATTATCTATCTACAAATCAATGCTGATGGCTATATATTACTTTTTGAGAGATAATTTGTAATATTTTTATACATGTCTAATAATAACCGAAGCCGAAATCTTGTTTGTTAAAATAATGTACTATGTTAATTTTAGGTGTCGAGTCTATTTGTTCCGGATGCAACTACATACGCCAAGAATGCAATTGCAACACTGGGCAAAGTAAATACTAGTACTGGATATTGGGCACATGGTATACAGAACTTTTTCACGTTAATTCCACCAGTTTGGATACGAATGAGGATTGGCCAATTCATGAATCAAGTATTACGAGATGATTACTTTAAACAGAAGAAATCATAATTGAAATTCTATTAGAAAATTATTTCTATAAAAAGTATTTGATTATTGTTAATTTCAGATAACCTCTTTTATAAAGTATAAAAGTGTATCATAAAAATGTTTCAAATGTAAAATATTTGATAGCACTGTATTACGAATAAGAAATGTATGTTATTATATTATTGTTATTATAAGATTTTTTAAATTTTTATACGTTGCAAAAAATAAATAAATACATAAATAAAAATAATCAAAGTATTAATAAAATGTTTTTAAAAATTATTTTGCTCTCTAAAAATAATAATAGAAAAAATCTTTAACGAAAAAGTGCACTGTTTGAGTTTTAGTGAACGTCATAAAGAGTAAAATAACCATCGGAAATAGATTTTTCTTGATCGTGTCACTTAGAATCGTGCACGCCACAAAGTTCCTCCAATAAATACCTAATATATTGTGTCGCATAGGTCCAAGACTTTGAAGTTTTACATTGGTTAAATTTAAGATATTACCATAGTATATTGTGTACCAAGGGTGAAAAGTCTGCTTTTGTTGCCTACATGTGGTTGGAGCCAAAGGCGAGTGCATACTGCGAGCCGAAGACGAGTACTGCAATACCACAAGAACAAAAAAGCATATGGTACCCCGTGTAAAATAATAAGTCTGGGACAAGTCTGGCAAAAGTCTACCAGACTTTTGTTGAATTATGTCACGAAAACTTATTTTTACATACAACTAATTAGGACACTACGCTTACTGTTAATAACGATCGGAATTGTAAAAATTAATAGTTTTCGATTTAACCGTGAAAACATTTTTTGTAAATATTGCAATCATCTACGAAATTTAAATATTTGTAAAAAAAGACACAAAGATTTAGGTTACTACAGAAATGACGGAACGCTAATACATGTCTTGATTTCGCGAAAAATACAAAAATATCGGTTATTTGAGGAACGAACGAAAAGTATCCGAGCGGTAAATTCTTTTCGCTCGCTGATCGGTAAGTAACCACTTTACACCCGCTTTAATGGCATGACAAAACGAAAAATCGTGAATGTGTGACAAAATAGTATACCAATGAGTCTTAAGAGATACCTGTCTTGCGCGTTACAATTAGGAACGTACTATCATTTTTGACGCCATATAATTTTATATGATAATTTAAATTATAACTTTTAATGACTTTATAATACTACTGGTGTAAGATTATCATCTTCACGTCTTTAAAAGTGAGGTGTCAAATAGTTTTATAACAAATTTTCAGCATCAAATAAAGCCTACAAAACAACTTGAAAAAGATAATTAATAATTACTAATCGCAACGCGAAAAATATGTCTTTTCTAATAGTAACGCGTGAGATAGGTCTTTTATAATCATACCGCGTAAGATAAGTCTTTTCTCTTAGAATCCATCGATATTGTGTACCATGAGGGAGAAGTAGGCTTTCTTCGCCTACTTGTGAGGTTTGCAAGACGAGTCGAAGGCGAGCGAGCACGAGCTGAAGACGAGTATTGCAAATACATAAGGGAAAAATGGCCTTTCCCCTATGGTGCACACCGTATTTTTTGTCAAACATACATGGATAATGTGTCTTTTTATGCCTA
Organism: Gastracanthus pulcherrimus; assembly: GCA_949152435.1. Taxonomy (NCBI): domain Eukaryota; kingdom Metazoa; phylum Arthropoda; class Insecta; order Hymenoptera; family Pteromalidae; genus Gastracanthus; species Gastracanthus pulcherrimus. The sequence goes on along the minus strand of OX424575.1, from coordinate 160,629,510 downwards.
TGAAGGGAAACTAAATTTGGCCGTTCTTCGACACGGTGCGAATACATGCTTGTTAGACTGTAAAATCAGCCTATTAGAGTATCAAGGCACACCTAATCATGTGATATCATCTGGATGGTTCCTCATGTTTAGGGGTGGCTAAACTTTCTTACGGTTGAATTTCGAAGATTTATTTTTGCGCCCGGCGATCGGAAAACGGTCACTTTCATCCCGCTATATGGACATGAAAACATGCGTATTCGTGCAAGTGGGATAAATAATATTTTTTTATCGGTTTTTCGTTTTTTGAGTTTTAGTTTTTGTTTTTTTTAATATCTTAGAAATAATATGATCGATTCAGTGATAATAATACATTTGAAGGAGCTTAAAGTTACCTATATTTTCCGATCCGAATTTTTTTATAAGCTATTTCCCTTTTTCTGTTATACAAGAAAACGTCATGTATTTTGTATACAGTTATATCTCGGAAATATATCACGGAAATGTATTGAAAATAAATTAGATCATCAATAACATCTAGTACAATATTCAGTAAAAGTTTTGAACCATTTTATTTTTCTTTTACGGGAGAAAAATCATTTTGTGAAAAAAATCCATTTTCAATGTCGAACGATAATTTGAGTAAAACGGCATTATTCTTTTTGAAAATTTTCAGAAACAGTGCGGTCATTTTTTGCCAACTGGGGCTCACGTTTTTCAGTTATTAATGAGGATTCGGAATTAAAAAGAAATTTTAAGATTCATCGACTCATCTTTGTTTTACCACGATTTTTCTATTTTATGTTATTTTGAAATCAAAGAGGTAAATTAATTTAGTATGCAGAAATAATATGATCGCTTCAGTGTAAATGCATTTGAAAGGGACTAAAATTACCTATATTCTCCGACACGAAATCTGTATATATAAAAGAAGATGTCCGATACACTCACTCACTCATCAACGACCACACCAAACCGCTGGATCTAGAGACTTGAAATTTTTATGGTATATAACTCTTATGGTGTAGGGGTGAGATACATAAGGATTTTACCCCCAGGCACCCCTAAGGGGATGAAAAGGGGGTAAACGTGTTTTTACGTTCTTATCGATATCTTTTGCTCCAAAAGGTTGCCTATGATAATACCCAAACATCAATTTCTAGATTTTACCCCAATCCATCTCTAAGGGGGTCAAAGGGGATAACAACCTTTGTGAACATAAATCGAATTAATAATTCGCGAAATTACGAAGTTATTCGTGAAAACGTAAAGATACGTTTATCCCCATTTCACACCCTTAGGGGTGGATTGAAGTAAAATCCAGAAATCGATATTTAGGTATTTTAATAGGCAATCTTGGGGAACAAAAATTGAATCTCGATAGAAACGTAATAACAAGTTTACCCCCTATTTGTGCCCTTGGGGGGGGGGGGGAGGGGGGGGGTTGAGGTAAAATTCTTTCTTATTTCTTCCCTACAACATAAGAGATGTATGGTACAAAAATTTCAAGTCTCTAGGTCCAGCTCTTCCTTTCCTTACCGTGCTACTGTCACCGCTATATAAATATGTCTAAAACTGCTGCATCAATTAACACACACGCAGCATTATCAAATAATAGATATCATTAAATTGTGAGTTCCACACACTATTAGCACGGGCGAAGCCGTGACGGAGGATGCTAGTTCTTTATAAGCTATCTCCCTTCTTTTGTTATACACGAAAACGTCATTTTTTTAAAAGTTTTCCACTATCACTTGGGAGTCTTGGCTGAGCTCTTTGACTAGAATATGAAGTCTTTTATTTTTCAAGATATTTTAGATTATATTTTTTTTATTACTTTTTTATTGCCTATTTCATGGATATTAAACGGTAATTTTACAATTCGCTCATTCATCGACTCGTCTTTGTTTTATAGTTGTTAACTTCTAAAAGTTATAGCAATTTAAAATTAACTTATAATAACAAAGAATTTGATATTGGAACAATGGAAGTGTCAATGAATTAGCAGCGGTTTTTTCATTTTTATTATATTCATGTTTAAAAAAAAAGATTTATTCGCCTTTTTCTTGAGTATTATGCGGTATTTTTTGGCCATTCAAAGCTCTTTTTTATATTTTGATAAAGTTTGAAATAAAAGAAAAGTTAAGAGTCATCGATTTGTTTTTGTTTTATACCATTTTTTCATTTTTGTGATATTTTTGTAATTAATGATTAAATTCGATGTTTATAAACTCGAACAAAGTTACAAAAATACGAAATTATTTAATTTGTAAAAATAGTATACATTTTATTCATAAAAAAAATTCATCAACAATTATACTGTTGCAAAATTTATTATTGACAATTGAAAAAAATGTAACTTGATGTGCAAAAACTTTTAAGTTTTTACGCAATTTTACTATATTTTCATAATCTATGCTATACTTTTGCATAGGATCAAAAATGTTTTATTTATTTAAGACCGTAAATTGAGTTTAAACATAGTCAAAAATAATAACTTTTATTCATTCATAGTTAACAATTTTCTTGAATTATTTAAAATAGATTTTATCTAATAGGTGTGGGTAAAGAACATTTTTTAAAAACCCCAGTTTTATTACAAAAATAGGTGTTTACTCCAATAACTTGTAAAAAAAATTTTAGTTAATAGTTTCAAATACGAGCAGATTGTAGAGCATCTTTTAGTTAATCGATATATTTTGTATGTTTTCTTCTCCAATCCAATTTGTAAGGAATAACATTTAATTGAGTTAAAATTTGAGTTCACAGTTAAAATGAGTTTGAATAAATTATTCTGAACAACTGATTCGAATTATTACACAAACTTCTTCATTACTCGCCTTCTCTACATCGGTTTATGGATAGGCTCCTAGTATACCTGCCTTGGCTTGATTGACGCAGTTGATCAAGGAGAACTGGAGTAACTTGGGCCTTTTTCCTCTCCATAAACAAGCAACGAGCAAGACTAGAATTGAAAAGTAGTGAATAATATTTTCGAGAATTTTGTCTGAAAATGCAGCAGTTGTTGAAGGGCGAAAAAAACATTTAATACGTTCGTTCCCATCCATATAGGATATGGTGTAATTTTCTTCATATTTCTGTAATTTTCTAAACTTTTTTAATGCTTATGAGTGCGACGAACAAGTACAGTATGGAGAAAGCCGATAAAATATCACTGTCTGAACTATGGAACTACAAAATGTTAAAGGCAACAATTACAGATGCTTTTAGTCAATACTACGTGCACAGTGATTTTCTCAATCCCTGACTTTGATATATCAAAATCCTGTAAAAATCTAAAATCTTCCATTAGTCTTAAAATTCATAAACTATATATTTCGACTCAATTTCGTAGAAATTTCATAGTGTATATATATCATATCATATACTGACAAGAGCTTCTTGGAATCTCTAAATATTATGTACATTAGATAGTTTTTATACGACTCTACCCTAGTGCGATTTTGGTGAAAAGTGAACCTTATATTGTATATACGAATTTTGTCCTAGACTTTGAAACAAGTCTTATTAGTATCTAAACACTTCCCATGAATATCAACTCTAATAGTGTTGTCATAAGTGTCTAATCGTGTATACAGTGAAAACTTGTTATTGATAACTTCGAATTTGCATTACATTCTAATTGCCAAGCTTTTATATCCCCAGATGATTGCTCGAGAAACTATTCAAAAGTTTCTACAAATATAATATCGTTTTTGACACCGAGGCTATGCAAATTGCTGCCACCATACCAGCAATTTGCAAAATGCTTCAAGATGGTAATAGTGTGATGCCAGGTAGCTTTTAATAGCATTAGTCCAGGCTGCACAGATAGAAGAAAAAAGTCCGTGACTGCTTGTGAGGAGAAATGGGAGACAGCAAGAACATTATTGACGTATTCCTTATTTCTTAAACGCCTTCCTCCTTCCTCGCATTCCTCATCCAAACGCTTCAGTTATCATTTTATTACACTCAACAGCACCTTTGAAACTACATCACTCATCCTCGAAATTATTACACATATTTTCATTCCTCTCTAAGAAATCACCGAAATGGACAGAAATCCTCAAGATATCAACTAACTACGTATAAAAATGACCGCGACATTCTTTATTAAACCAATGATTTTGCTTTTGATTTTGATGAACATGCGAAATTAAAAAATAAATAAAGATTCCTCTATATGATTTTGTTTTATAACCATTTTTCTATTTTATAACCTAAACTATCTTGAAAAATAAAAAACCTTATAGTCTGGGCAAAGAGTTCAGCTAAGAGATAGTGGTAAGCTATATTTTTCAGCTCAATTTATTTTAAATATTTTTCATCATATGTTTCAGAGATATCGTTTAAGTAAAAAATTACGTTTTCGTGTATAACAGAAAAAGGAAAATAGCTTATAAAAAATTTCATGTCGGAGAATATAGGTAATTTTATGTTCATTCAAATGCATTTATACTAAAGCAATCAATTTATTTTTAACATACTAAAATAAATTACCTCACCGATTTCCGAATATCGTATACCAGAGAAATTGTTAACAAATAAAAGTGGGTCGATGAATCTTAAAATTTCTTTTGAAATCAGAATCTTGATTGTAATTTTTTTAAAACGAAAATAGGAGCTGCATTTGGCAAAAAATGATTACGTCGTTCTCGACATACAAGCAATCAAAAAAAAAATTTGAAAAAATACTTAACCTCAAATATCTTAAAAAATAAAAGTCCTCATGATCTGGGCAAATAACTTAGCCAAAAGATAGTTGAAACTTACATTTCTGTAAATTTTAAAAACGAATAATGTCGGTTTATCAAGTTATCGTACGGCATAGTAAATTGAATTTTTTTACAATATGTTTTAAAAAACCTGAAAAATTAAAAATCAAAAATCAAAAAACACATCGATAACGAAAACAAAAAAAATTATTTTTGAGCCGCCTTCCTTTAAGAAAAAGGAAAAAAATAAATCACGAAACACTACTTTTTATCGTGGATCACGCAAGATATAGAGGGATATACACACATACACATACGTACATACACACACACGCACATACACATATACACACACATGCAAAATAGTGTATTTTGGTTCCAAATGGCTCAAAACATGATTGTAACAATAACCTTTTTTTTACTATTACGAGGGTAGTTCAATAAGTCTTTAGAATGACCAACAGATGGCGCGCGAATCGCTCCAAATCATCTGTTTTCAGTCAACACCACTCCCGACTAGATATATGGTGCAGTCACAGTCCACATCTCCTGAGTTTACGTGTTTTTATAACCAATTGAAAAAAAAAATTGCTTGTTAAGAAAAATGGAAAAAAACGAGTTCAGAGCAGTAATTAAACATTTTCATTCAAAGGGTTTAACTCCATATGAGATAAAAAATGAATTGGACTCAGTTCATGGCCCATCTGCCCCTGCCTTAGCAACGGTTTATAACTGGGTAAATGAATTTAAGCGTGGTCGTACATCAATAAGTGACGAACCACGTTCAGGAAGGCCCGTAGAAGCAACTACTCCCGAAATCATCAATAAAATCCACGATATGGTGTTGAAGAATAGAAGATTAAAAGTGCGTGAGTTAGCTGAGGCCACAAGGATATCTATAGGTGCAGTTGTTTCAATTCTACATGAAAAATTAGGCATGAAAAAGCTATCGGCAAGATGGGTGCCGCGTTTGCTCTCAGCTGAGAATAAACGCAATAGAGTGGTCGCCTCTGAGGCTCTTTTGGCGCGCATAAGTCGGAATCCTGAGGAATTTTTTCGTCGATTTGTGACTGTGGATGAAACATGGATACACCACTACACTCCTGAGACAAAGGAACAATCCAAACAGTGGATTTCCACAGGCGAACCAGCTCCAAAGAAGGCAAAGACCGTAAAGTCAGCTGATAAGGTTATGGCTACAGTTTTTTGGGATGCACGTGGAATTATACTTATTGACTACTTGGAAAAGGGTAAAACAATTACTGGTGAGTATTATGCATCATTATTAGAGCAGCTGAAAGAAGAAATTAAAAAAAAACGACCACATTTGGCGAGAAAAAGAATTCTCTTTCATCACGACAACGCCCGAGTTCACACATGCTTCGTTTCAATGGCTAAAATTGAAGAACTAAAATTCGAATTGGTCGAACACCCACCGTATTCACCAGATTTAGCCCCCAGTGACTTTTTCTTATTTCCAAACTTGAAAAAATGGCTCGGTGGACAGAGATTTACGGACAACGAAGACGTCATTGCCTCTATAAGTGCTTATTTTGAGGAACTTCCGAAAACGCACTTTTCTGAAGGATTAAAAAAACTTAAAAAGCGATTGACCAAGTGTATAGAGCTCCAAGGAGATTATGTTGAAAAATAAAAAAAAATTTACCCAAAAAAAATTGTTTTTATACTTTATTCTAAAGACTTATTGAACTACCCTCGTACTTACAAAGCTTTTTCTAGGAGCAAGCAAAAAATGTGACTTTGAGATACTATAACTTATGTCTATGAATTTTGAATACAAATTCCTTCGATCATGCCAAAATTAATTGTATTTTGAACGAAATAAGCTTTGAAAAAGTTCAATTTGATGATTATAACGTCAGAACTCTCTAAATTATGTGGACGATGAAAAAAAGCAGTTTCTCTTCGGCAGCTATTTAAGGTGACCTAACGACAAAAAAATATTACGATATATTTCGATGAAATATTTAAATTTACCGAGAAATATAATGTAATATATGATGAATAATTCATTCTTACCTAAAAATATATAACCAATTGAATTAAAATTTTGAGGTTTGTAGGTCTCCTTAAGTACGATCACAACAAACACCAATATAATAAGATCACTCCACACAACGTGGTGAGGTGCCCACCCCCAATTTCTTCTATTATTATACAAATCCTTGATAGTCGGTTCAATAGATTATTCTAGGATTCACTTTCGACCTGCGCAAATCTACTCCCGATAGAATAGTTTATGCCGAATCTCTCGATTCTATTTCTCAGAGGTTTGATCGTCTTAATTTTTCAATTCGTAATTTTGGTTTTGCGTTGCTTAAACTTTTGTAGTTTTATTTTTCATAATTTGGTTTTTCTTGAAGAAAGTTTTTCGTTGTTTAAGTTTTGGAATTTCCTCTGCCTATATTTTTGTAATTCGTTGTTTTAATTTTTCGTTATTGTGATGTTTGAAGATTTATTTATTCGTAATTTTGTTTCCCAAATAATTCGTTATTTAGAGTCCCACATGAAAGAATGCAAGTATGGTCCAATATTGATGAAGTATTGATGCCGTACTTTATCGGTACTGGCAAACGTTGCTGGGCCAGAGTTGCAAATTTACTGGAATGATAAGAGGTCGCCAACACTTCACAATATTTTTTGTTTTATTCAATATATCACAGAAAATATTAATGGAAAAGTAATACGTAGACACTTTATTTAAATTGTATTGATAAAGTTATAAATACGCGTTGCTAATCCAAAATCGCAAATCTTCCGCACGATTTGTAATCATATTTAAAAATTGATTTTGCTAAAAAGTAGCCTAAGAAGAGGGTTAGTTTGCACATGACAGATTTGTTTTTGTTATATTTACAACGACGGCAAGGCGTGCATCGCGCCAGCGCCGGGCGAACGTTGGTGTTTAGTCTTGGCGCGGTCTTATCAAATCAGTAAACATTCAACACTGGGCCGCACTAATAAAATAGTATCATGGTTACCAGTAATCGGCCAATGTTTGGCCGTATAAGTCAGTGCTGGCATTCCTTGTATCTGTCTCATTTTTTTTCAACAAAGGCGTGATAGGGCCTTTTTTGTGCTTGTGAGTTGGGTAAAGTGTGCACAACACAGTTGAAAAATTTATTTTTAATTTATATATTTAAAAAAAAATAGTAAATAATCAAAATTAAAATTGTAAATAAAAATGTGATATATAAAATTACAAATAAAAATGTAATATATAAAATTGAAAAAGAATTCAATACTTACAAGTTTATTTCTGAAAGGGGCAGAACTGCCTTATAAAATATTAAAAGGGGTTGAATTTAAACAATTCATGTCTCCATTATAGACAGAAAGGGTGAAAACGACATGTCTTTTCTCTTTTTTATGAATGCAAATTGAAGTGTAATAGCGAGCCTTAGAGTTGTCATTTTTCTTTTCGGAAAAATGGTATTAGAAATATATCGTGGTTTTATATTATGAATAAAAGAATATTCTACAGAACCTTCAAAGCTTACTATCAGTAAAATATCTATTGGCGATGCATGCATAGAAGTAATTCCCTTTGATGAAGAAAGATGGATATTTATGATAGCCGTTACTTTATAGTCAATAAAAAAATGCTATCATTAATCGGTCTTTGGCCTTACAAAAATAAAAGAAAGAATACATATGCACGTACTTATTACTCAATAATTATCACCAGTATGATAATACCACAGGTAAAACTATTTTAATTATTTATTGATTACTTGATTCTTCAAGCAATCGGCTATGTCTAGTTTCGGTATAATATAAGTTTATCAGTATTCTTAGTTTTTAACAAATAACATATAATTCACAATAAATATTATCCTATATAGTTAATAGGTTTTCACAAGCATTTCGGCGTGGATATTAAAGAATTGTTAGAAAACACAGGATCAATATTTTTCGTATGTCTAATTTATAGTAAACTACTTACATCAGTAATCTCCGAAAAACAGGTTATTTAAATTGACAATAGACAATTTACAGTCTGCAATCTTAGTAGGATTATTAATCAAAATATTTACGCTTACATTTTATGTCTTGTCAAATTTACAGTTAAAAGTAATGTATGATAGTATAGCTGAAAATTGGCAAATAATAGATGATACAAATGAAAGAAACATACTTATTGAATATTCTGAAAGAGGAAGAATACTTACAATTGCTTACATAAGTATGTCCCTGTTTCAATTAATTTAGAGATCTAACAATTCAATCGAATTACATTGCTAGAATTATGCGCACTTGTTCAATCGAAATTCGCGAATTGGGATCTGACATCGATCGTTGCGACATCTTATGCCAAAAAAATAGAACCAACTTCAAAAAGTATCCTTTTAAAAAGTAAATAATTTTTTTAATAATATACGGAATTGTGAATATATAAACTCACTATTAACAATAACAATTGGTTAATTTAATTCAAACTAAAACTTTTTAGAGTCGGCGCCAGAATTGATGATTACGTTCAATCGCAGAATTATAGCTAGTTGCTTAAATTTTTAGCACCGACTCCAGAAAGTTCTAGCTGTTATTGTTGACAGTGAGTATATATTTTCACAATCCCATATAAAATTAAAAAAAATACTTTTATTTTACTTATTAGAGGGTTACTTTTTGAATTCAGTTCTATACTTTTAAAAAATTATTATTTATCACTTTTTAGTGTTATGTTAAAAATGATGACATGAAAATTTATACTTTGTTAGTAGTAATAGTACTGGCTCAAAGTAGTAAAGTGCAACTCAAATGGCTGCATCTGTTGATAAGTTATGCTGAGAACTCGGTAAAAATGTCGGTTAAATATGGTATTGCGCCGATACTGTCATTGCTGTACTGGCCCAATATTGGTACAAAGTTTGTATTGGACCACGTACAGGAACACCCTTTATTGAATACGATAAGAAAAGAATCATCGAACTTTGCACATTAATTTCCTGTGTAATCGGTATAAACATAAAATTAATCACAAAAATATGGTTTTTGTTCCGTGACCTAATTGCATGGTTCAGTATGGCTCGAGAAAATTGGAGACAAAAATACATACATATGCGTCAAACTGAGAACCTCCTTTTCTGAAGTCGTTTAAAAAAAATAAGATCTTAAATCTACTTATTTATGTAAGTTAAATTCTGTAAAATCTGCATCTTTGACATGTTTAATAAAATCATCAGAAATTTATTTTTAAACTTAATTTTCTTATGAATGAAAAGCTTCTCGAGGCTTTATTGAAACTTCCTTAATATGTCAGATCCCAACAATGCACCTACAAAATATTCTACGAAAAATTCGCATGTAAGGTGAGTGTATCTAATAAGGCCCATATATGCTTTGAGCATTTACCATAGTTGAATTAATATAAAAGAATTTAATTCGGGATATTAATAATACACGGAAAAAAAGATGAGTTAGCGGCTGTAAAGATATGCACATAGCAGCGCCACCATGATTTGGAACGTCTGCTCACCTTGCGTGAGTGAACCGCTATTCCGTTTTGGCGAACCTTTATCCAAAACTCGTAGGAGAACTGTTGTACTTCTGCATTTTAATCATTGGCATTACGTACACATGAAAAATTTCAGAATTTGTGCTAGATCATGGAGTGTGCAAGAACGGGTTAATCACTAATGAAAAGCAAATGTATGTATCGGATGAGGTTAAAAGTAATGAAATAATTTAAATAAGGTTAAGGCACTCTGGGTGGATATAATCGTCCTTGTCGGTGGAAGTAAGATCTACGTATATTTTTGTGTATCTCTTTATAAAAGAATGATTGTAGTCGCTTGAACTGTCACGCTGCATTGAACTCGATTTATTACGATGTAGGGCTTGGAGGGTAAATGTGGATGTGATGGATTGGTGCGGCAGTGAAATAAATTAAGATTGTTAGGAAAAGTGGTGGGGTTAATGATTGACGTGGAGGGGGCATTTTTCACGTAAAAAATTATACGTGCATCACGCTATGACCGTCACGTTGGAATACCCGTGAATTTACTACGACGTAGTGCTTTAAAGGTGAATAAGGATCTGATGGATGGGTGCGGGAGCGTAATAGGATAAAATTAGGATGGGTACAAAAAGTGGTGGAGTAACGGTGGACGTAAAGGGGGTATTTTTCAGAAAATTATCATCATATGAGCATCATGTTAATACCGGCACGCTGAAATATGCGCGGGGTTACTAAGAGATAGTGCCTGGCGGATCAATAATGAATTGATGGATGGGTGCGGGGGCGTAATAGGACACAATTTGGATGGGTGAGAAAAGCGATGAGGGTAATGGTGGATGTAGAGGGGATATTCGTTTTTCTTTTCAAAAAATTAAAGAAGTCTATACTTATGTATAGTAGGGGAAATTATTATTTAATAATTATTATTAATTATTATTATTATTTAAAACTAATAAAAAACAATTTAAAAGTGGACATAACAAGCACGTTTATTTAGGCTCATCTACGCAAGCCTTCCACGTTTCCCTATTTTGTGCCAACCCCATCCATTTCGCGCTTTCCCGCCCAATTTCAGTTTTCCTTTCATTATGCGCGCTGCTGTACGATCATCGCCCATTCTTGCCACGTGCCCTGCCCATCTTAGTCTCCGTGATTTTATTATTCTGTTAATATTTGGTGACGCGTACAAATTATGTAGCTCGCCATTGTGCAGTTTCCTCCACTCCCCAGTTTCCTCATCTTTCTTTGGCCCGTATATTTTCCGCAGAACCTTATTTTCAAATACCCTAAAACGATTTTCTTCCGCTTTAGTGAGCGCCCAGGTTTCGCACCCATACAAGATTACCGGCATTATTATAGTCCTATATATCCTTATTTTGACATTTTTCGACAGTAGCTTTGACTTAAGTAATCTGTTCACAGCGTAGAAGCAGGCATTACCCGAATGAAGTCTCTTATTAATCTCGGCTTTAATTTCGTTTCGATCATTTATAGTTGTACCTAAATATCTGAATTCGCTAACCTTTTCAAAAGTGAAATTTCCGACTCTGAGATCCCCCTCTGCTTCACGAATGCCCAGTTTCTCCATGATCATATATTTCGTTTTCGATTCGCTCACTTCTAACCCCGTGTTTTTAGCCGCATTTATAAGGATTTCCGCATTTCTCGCCACCGTTTCACCATTATCTCCCACTATATCCAAGTCATCCGCATAGCCTAAAATTTGCGTTGTTCCATCGAGTGTTGCGCCTAGCTCGCTAGCCTGCATTTTTCTAACAACATGCTCTAGCGTCAGGTTAAAGAGTACCGTTGAAAGCCCGTCACCTTGCTTCAAACCGTCGCGTATCATGAACGATTCGGATACATTACCGCCTACTCGGACCTTTCCAGTGCTTCCGTTCAGACATATTTGAATTAATTTTACGAGTTTTTTTGGTACGCCAAGGAGCACTAGGATTTCATACATTTTGCTTCGTTTGACAGAGTCGTACGCTTTCTTAAAGTCCACAAATAGCTGGTGTATAGTTTCGCAATATTCCCACTTTTTCTCTAATAATTGTCTTATGGTAAACATTTGATCGCTCGTTGACCTGTTGCGCCGGAATCCACACTGATAATCTCCTATTATATCTTCCGCGAATGGTGTGAGTCTGGCCTGTATTACGTTTGACAGAACTTTGTAGCAGGTAGCTAAAAGTGAGATTCCACGGTAGTTATTGCAGTCTGTTTTATCTCCCGTTTTAAAGATCGGTATGATGATGGATTCTTTCCAATTTTCTGGTATTGTTTCATTTTTCCAAATAGCACATACTAGATAAAAAATTTTAGATGTAAGCGCGGTGCCTCCATATTTAAGTAGTTCAGCTGGTATAGAATCGTTTCCTGCGGCCTTATTGTTTTTTAGCTTTTTGATCGCGGCCTCTACTTCTTTGTAGGTCGTTTCGTCCATATGGAGTTCAGCAGTGTGGATTTCGTCTCCCATTTCCTCGGAGTTGTCATGCACGTTTAATAACTTATCGAAATAATCTTTCCATAATTTCAATAGTTCATTTTCGCTTGTCACGAGGTTCCCGTCCTTATCTTTCATTAACTGCGATCTACTCCGAAAACCCTTCCTAATAGCGTTTATTCCTTTGTACATCTCGCGGGGGTTATTTTCCCTACTATTAGTTTCTATTTTTCTAATTTCATTTTTCTGATACTCGCGCTTCTTGTTTCTGTAAATCACACGTACTTGCTTTCTTATTTCATGGTATTCTTCTACGGCCCTACCGCTTTCATTGTGTACACTATCTAATTTAGCCTTCTTGCGCCTTTCAAACCAGAGTTCGCACTCTTCGTCAAACCATGGTTTGCTCTTCGGCCTTTTTTTCTTACCCAGTACTTTGTTCGCGGCCCCTTTTATAGTTTTTTCGATAGCCCCCCACAACCTGTTCGGATCGTCATCTACTCCCGTATGTTCATCCGTTTCCTCGAGCGCCTGAAATCGGTTGCTAACTTCTACTTGGTACTTGATTCGCTCTATCCCGCTTCGTAGTTTTCCAATATCAAAGGTTTCTACTTTGTTCGCTCGCTTACTATTTTGACCGGCTACTAATCTGGCTCTTAATTTGGCCACTACTAGATAATGATCTGACTTCGCAATCCGCCCCCCTATAGGTCCTTACGTCGAGTACATTCGTGTGGCGTCTCTTATCAATAAGAAAATGATCGATTTGATTGTGCGTGGCCCCATCCGGCGATGTCCACGTTGCCTTGTGTATATCCTTGTGCTTGAAGCACGTGGTCTTGACTATAAGATCTTTTGCGGCTGCGAAATTTATGACCATAATACCGTTATCATTGCTGGTTTCGTGCAGACTTTCTTTGCCTATGGTGGGCCTAAACATTTCCTCTCTCCCTATTTTAGCATTGAAATCCCCCACTACTATTTTGGTGTCGTAAGACGCGAATTGGTCGATTAATTGCTCTAAAGTTTCATAATAAAGATTTTTGACTTCTTCCTCTTTGTCCTCCGTGGGACAGTGGACGTTAATAACCACGTAATTATACCACGCTCCTTCGATGATGATATACGAGAGTCGGTCATTCACGAAATTCCAACTTTTAACGGAATGTATGATGCTTTTGTTAACAAGAAATCCGGTGCCTAGAGAATGCCCGCTCGCGCCCCCATATAAAAAGGTGAAGTTACCGGATCCTAGCATCGCGTTATCTTTCCATCGGGTTTCTTGTATTGCTACCAAATCTAAATTGTACCTCTCAGTTTCATTTATGATTTCCCGGAACGCGCCTGCTCTGTGTAGACTGCGTACATTCCAGGTTCCCACCCTCAAGTTTCTTTTCGTTTTGGTTTGGTTTTGTTTTCTTTGAGCCATGATAGTAAGTTAAACCCGCGCGTTTTGGATCCTGTTCCGATCGCAGGTGAGTCCATCCGTCTAGGGGTGATAACCCTCATACCTCCCTAGAACTAAGTATGAGAGCTTTCTGACTTTGGCGAGGACATAATCAACTCGTCGTCAGACACACTCGGTTTCATTCTCATATCCTAACGCCCCCCTGCAAGGCAGCGCGCCTTCGCTGGCTTCGTTGCCATGTAAGACCAGGTGGCGAATCATTCTACACATCCCCTCTCAGGGCAGTTGTCATCGCTCCCGCATCCTCCACGACAGCAGGATTTTTGGCCCATTTTTTGTTTGAAATGTGTGGTAAAAGAGATAGATTACAGAGTAAGGTAGAAGAAGAAAGTAAGATAGAAGATTTTGTATAGTGTTTGTAGTTGTTGCGGTGCTTGCGTAGTGTTTCTAGATGAATGCGTTCGCCAGTGCGGGCTCATCACACCCACGCCTGGGCCTATCGGCTGTCCGCGACTGCTTATTCGCTTTATTCGCAGCTAACCTCTTTCTCAGGGGTCGTTCCTCTATCCGCAACCTGAGGACGCGCTGTGTAGTGGTGATAGGCACCCACCCGTCCGCTCTGGACGACTACGCCCAGGACCCGCTTAGGGTAACGGCGTTGCAACAGCCCCGCTCTCCCTTTACATGTCTAAATTAATTATCTAAATATTTATATGTGTAGTTATTATGCTTGATTCGTAATAAATCATAAAAATTGAAAAAGACGGAACGTATGTAGAGCATACATGTTCAAATATATATATGTATATATGAGTCATACCAAACAAATTTTAAACATCCGTGCGCACTCGAGTCTTTGTTACTTGCCGCCGATAAAAGTACCTATGAAAACAATTTCTCAAAAAAAATTTTTGACCTTAAACTCGACTGTGTTACCCAGTAAGGTGTTCTGAATTTTCAAACGTAGCCAAAAAACGGCTATTTTCAAAAAATTCTAGAGAGATTTATACCAATTCCAACGTACCTGAAAATAAATTCTTCTTCTTTTTACAATCTTTCAGAGAAACATTTTTTCGCTTATTTTTATACATTGAATATATTAAAAATAGATGTTTTCATAAAGTACACATAATTACCTTTCGATTAAAACATTTTTTTTTAAATGAAAAAGTTAAATATAAATTTTACAAAATTTGTAAAAATCAAGAAAATTTTTGTTGTCTCTTTATACGTCGAACATATTGAAAATATGTACGCTTTCTTAAAATATACATACTTTTCTTCCAATTTATATATCTAGTAATCAAAACCTGAACACTACTTTAGTGGGAATAATAAAATTTAATTTGGAATACATATTTTTTGAAAATCGGTAATTTTAGTAAATTTTAAAGATGTTTAATGTACAATATTAAACAACATATAACTATAAGAAAATTTCGTGTAGAGATATGATGAAAATTATTTTAATTAAGAGTATTATTATTTCTCTCCATATTTTTAGGAATTAGATTTGGGAAGCACAAACGTGGGAGAATAACCCTGGTCTTCAGAAAAAAAATTCTCAACTCATAATTAAAATTAAAAATAAACGGCAACGTTTCGTCCCTGGTGGGGACATCTTCAAGCCTTTATTCAAACAAAAAACATATAAACATATAAAATTATTTTTACAAAATATAGACATCATAAACTTGGTTGTTACATACCATTCGAAAAATACTGGTCATACCATGATAAGTAAAAAATATCAATTAAATATCACATGAGACAAACGTGTCTCTCTCGTTATGAGTATTGTCAGTCTATAGAAGTCACATCAGAAGCACAAGTATGTACGGAGTCTGCGCGGCGGAGCTCACCTATACACACATACATAGAAGGCCTATACACACATACATAGACGGCCCATACACGCATATATAGACGGCCTATACATAACACAGAGCAAATTTGAAAAAGGGGGAAAGTTATACAGTGACAGAAATTGGTTTATTTAAATATTTATTTAATTTATTATATTGTTTACTAATCGTGTTGAAGTCTTCTTGTTTATTAATATTGTTCTTATTAATATTAATAAATATACTTTCTGATATTAATCTTTTGAAATTATTTGGTTCTTTATCTAAAATTTTAATATTAGCAAAGTCAAAACTATGTGAAAAATCATTAATATGAGTAGGAATTGGTAATATTTTGTCTAAAGAAGTTTTTTTGTGCTCATCTATTCTCTTTTTCAAATTTCTCTTAGTTTGGCCTACATAAGTAGCATTACAATTATTGCACGGAATCTCGTATACAACATTGGTCTCGCACCATTTATCTAGCTTATCCTTACCTAACTTAATAATACTATTTAATTTATTTGACATACAAGGAACAATAGTAAAACCATATTTTTTAAAAGAAGACTTACATGTAAAAAATAATTTTTCATGAAACGGAATCGACATAACATTTTTAACTGCAGACTCATTATTTTTAGTTTTTGAGTTGCCAAGAGTGTGATATCTAACACGATAACGGATACAACTATCAATAAATTTCTCTGGGTAACTATTTTCGCTAAGTATTTTTTTAACACGAATACATTTTTTATTGTTAAATTGATTGTGTGAGAGAAGAAGTGCTCTATCTACTAGATTGTAAATAATGTTGCGTTTTAATTGAATTGTATGGTTTGAATTAAAATTTAAAACTCTATTAGTGTTTGTGGGTTTTTGGTACCAATTTGTAATAATACTATTATTATTTATTGTTAATGTGACATCTAGAAAAGGAATCATATTATTGTTTTGTATCTCGTGTGTAAATTGTAAATATTTATTATAACTATTAAATTTGTTTAAAACTAAGTCTAACTCGTCTTCTTTCACACACAAACTTGTATCGTCAACATATCTAAAGTAGAACAGTGGTGAGACATTATGATTATTTTTTAATTCACTGAGAACTGTAGTTTCTAAGTCTTCCATAACAATATCGGCAAACAATGGAGAAATAGGAGAGCCCATGGGTGTACCAAAGATTTGTTTATAAATTATATTGTTAAACTGAAAGTAAGTGTTATCAAAAAGGAATTTGACTATGGTTCTTATATTATCAAACGGAATTTTAGAATGACTTTGAATAATTTGAAAATGTTTATCTAAACTGCATAACACTAATTCTATCGGTATGTTAGTAAACAAAGAGATCACATCAAGGGAAAAATAAAACGTTTTCAAATTATTCAAAGTCATTCTAAAATTCCGTTTGATAATATAAGAACCATAGTCAAATTCTTTTTTGATAACACTTACTTTCAGTTTAACAATATAATTTAACTCCTATTTCTCCATTGTTTGCCGATATTGTTATGGAAGACTTAGAAACTACAGTTCTCAGTGAATTAAAAAATAATCATAATGTCTCACCACTGTTCTACTTTAGATATGTTGACGATACAAGTTTGTGTGTGAAAGAAGACGAGTTAGACTTAGTTTTAAACAAATTTAATAGTTATAATAAATATTTACAATTTACACACGAGATACAAAACAATAATATGATTCCTTTTCTAGATGTCACATTAACAATAAATAATAATACCCTGGTAGAAAATTAATCTAGAACTATGTAGATCTATCTAGTTTGCCAAGGAAATAATCGAGGACCTCGATAAAACTAGATAATTTTCTACCAGGGTAGTATTATTACAAATTGGTACCAAAAACCCACAAACACTAATAGAGTTTTAAATTTTAATTCAAACCATACAATTCAATTAAAACGCAACATTATTTACAATCTAGTAGATAGAGCACTTCTTCTCTCACACAATCAATTTAACAATAAAAAATGTATTCATAGTTAAAAAAATACTTAGCGAAAATAGTTACCCAGAGAAATTTATTGATAGTTGTATCCGTTATCGTGTTAGATATCACACTCTTGGCAACTCAAAAACTAAGAATAATGAGTCTGCAGTTAAAAATGTTATGTCGATTCCGTTTCATGAAAAATTATTTTTTACATGTAAGTCTTCTTTTAAAAAATATGGTTTTACTATTGTTCCTTGTATGTCAAATAAATTAAATAGTATTATTAAGTTAGGTAAGGATAAGCTGGATAAATGGTGCGAGACCAATGTTGTATACGAGATTCCGTGCAATAATTGTAATGCTACTTATGTAGGCCAAACTAAGAGAAATTTGAAAAAGAGAATAGATGAGCACAAAAAAACTTCTTTAGACAAAATATTACCAATTCCTACTCATATTAATGATTTTTCACATAGTTTTGACTTTGCTAATATTAAAATTTTAGATAAAGAACCAAATAATTTCAAAAGATTAATATCAGAAAGTATATTTATTAATATTAATAAGAACAATATTAATAAACAAGAAGACTTCAACACGATTAGTAAACAATATAATAAATTAAATAAATATTTAAATAAACCAATTTCTGTCACTGTATAACTTTCCCCCTTTTTCAAATTTGCTCTGTGTTATGTATAGGCCGTCTATATATGCGTGTATGGGCCGTCTATGTATGTGTGTATAGGCCTTCTATGTATGTGTGTATAGGTGAGCTCCGCCGCGCAGACTCCGTACATACTTGTGCTTCTTATGTGACTTCTATAGACTGACAATACTTATAACGAGAGAGACACGTTTGTCTCATGTGATATTTAATTGATATTTTTTACTTATTATGGTATGACCAGTATTTTTCGAATGGTATGTAACAACCAAGTTTATGATGTCTATATTTTGTAAAAATAATTTTATATGTTTATATGTTTTTTGTTTGAATAAAGGCTTGAAGAGGTCCCCACCAGGGACGAAACGTTGCCCTTTATTTTTAATTTTAATTATGAGTTGAGAATTTTTTTTCTGAAGACCAGGGTTATTTTAATTAAGTTTTAAGATTATCTCAGATTGGCAATATTTAAACGCATGTATCTAATCAGTTAACTTTAGCCTTACTTTATTTAATGCAAATTTTCATTATCAAATTCTCAAACTCGATTTATTGTCGAAATTTGTCCTATTGAAAATATTAAATTACCGACAGTTTAAAAACGTTATTAAATAATATGAAAATAGAGGTTTGTGCCGTTTCTACACCTAACATTCAAGCAACATTATTTTGATGAAAAGAAGTTATGTAGAGAGATTTTTTACTAAAGTAACGTCGTTATACGGAGAAATACCCGTTCTATACAAAAGCAACTTAACTTGGATAAGCTATTTTGAACAAAATATAACAAAATATAAATTTAAACGTTTTTTGGCAAGGCCGCTCCAAGGAAGAGCCTTATATTTTCGTCATCGCAAAAAGTGTACGAATTGATGTACGTGTGTATGTAATGAAGTTTATACAATAACTCAGCGAGGCTGCAGTGAAACTGGCTAAAATTTATAGAGGTTACTTGTCTCATCGTAGAAAGCTGACGTTCCTATTTCGAGCGATATCCGATGGATATACTTCAAAACTTTCATGGATATTCAAAAATTGAATTTTAATTGTATATTGAGTAAAATTCTTTTTTTTTCTATATTTTCTACAATAATTTTGACTATGATTTTATGTATTTAAAAGAAAAGACAAATTATGTTACTTATGATAAGTTCATTTATTGATAAACTAGAATAAATCAGAGTAAAAACCAATACATCGTATTTTTTTTAGATAGTTAAAATATTAGCAAAAAGTGAGATTATAAAAAATAGCAGTTATGAAAATCACCTACATTCAAATACATAAGGTAGGAAAAGATGTTTATTGTCAGGACACTCTTAAATACAATTTTTATTGTCGCAAAGCTTTCTCTTTGAGAAAGTATTATCAGTATAGATATTGATAAGGAGAGGAAGGAGTGTCATACTTTTGGGAAACAGATTTTGATAAGGATTTGGGAGATGTTTTGTAGTACCTAGTAATGAAGCCTAGGACCGGTAAGGTGTGCCAATGGTCACTTGTATTCGAGATATGAGCTGTTTTACTTTCCGATACATTTTAGTGAAAAATGATACCTTTTCTTGTGATAAATATTCATGTATTAGAACTAGAAAAGTTTACCCAACTAATAATAAAAGTAGGTGCAAACAGCTTTATTTTAAGCTTTGTTTTGTTTAACATTATTTTTGACACTCCGTGCGATAAGTGCCACTTTTGCTTACGCTTGCGTCAGCAAAAAATAATGTTCGATATACGTGATAAAAATGATTCTCACACGAGTTTGATTGTCACCCTCGCTTCGCTCGGGCGACAAACTCACGCTCGTACAAGACTCATTTTTATCACTCTAGTATTGAGAAGTACCATAACCTAATCCAAAGATATTAACAATTGAAGATGCTGACGGAAAACATATGAAAATATCAGCGAGTTAAAAACAGTCAAATTTCCTCAAATATTCATCATGAATGAATTGAATACTTCATGTATTTTCCTACTTTTAATATAACTTGGATATTGTTTCTAGTGTTAATACATGCAAAGGGCTATAATACAAAGGAAATATAAGTGCCCATTGGCACAAAGTACAGGTCCTAGGCTTCATTTCTAAATATTAGAAGACATCTACTTAGGGTGCATCAAAATGTGTTTTCCAAAGGTATGATACTGTCCTTGTGGGTTTCAATGGCATTTATAAATGGTCTAAAATACTTTCCCAAACTATTGAGTCACGGTTAGTAAGGCACGTGGTGAAAGTCTGAATTGCGTACATTCACTTATCAATTGGTAAAGAAAAACGATTAGTTGCTTGCATTTCTTAAATAATAACTAAAATCTAATTTATTACTTTTAGGTTATATGGTGTTGGCTGTGATTGTTTACATTACAATGCCAGTAATTCCGATACTTCTGGATATACTTAAACCAATAAATGAATCACGACCTCCTATGTTTATATTGAATGGAGAATTTCTCATAGACAAACGTGAGCATTATGCACAATTATATGCGTTTGATTGCGTTGGTGTTGTTGCAGCATCTTCTGTAATTATGGCAGTTGATACAATGTATGCAGCTTGCACTGAACATTGTATAGGATTATTTGCTATTATTAAGTAAGTTTTTAATATTTCATAATAGTTAAACTTTTTTCATATATTCATTTAAGTACTGTTTTCATGGAATGATTTTTACGTATGTTTTTGAATGCAGATTTTTATTTTATTTATTATATACATCTTCGATATATTATATACCATTAAGGGTACCCGTTTTTCATCAGTGTATTGTTTTTTATTATAATTTTTACAACAATTTTTGTTCTTTTATAACATTAAAAATGTCAATGGCAAAATTCAGAAATAGTAATTGTAATTGAAAATTCAGGTACAAATTATATAAACTGTTAATAAGATACTTATTTGTGACCAAGAATTTGGTTTTAAAAAACTGGGTCCTTTCGTTTGTTAAGATGATCATGAACGGAATCCATGACGGTAACTGTATTCACATATCTTTCTCGGTTTGCACGGATCCAGATAAGTTTGGAAAGAATTAGAAACACAATCCGTAATGGTCCAAATGGTTGCGATGGTAACATTCTGGACTATTCCGGATTTTGTATCCGGTTTATTCTCAGTTCATCCGGACCTTTCCATCCAGACTGAGACGTACGCCTAATTTAATATAAATGTAAACAGGAGTTTATAAAAATTCTAAATAGTGTAATTATTTAGATAATTAATTTTTATATTTCAAACTTTGTTAATTTACACTATATAAGCAAAAAATTACAAATTATGGTTCTACTTTGTACTACAAATACTAAAGTCACTGCACTCATAAAATTACTTGTGAATTTTAAATCTTTAAATTGAATTACATTTCAGGTATCGTTTAACCATGCCTCGTAACTCTATAAACCAAAAAGAGTTTTCAAAAAAAGAAGAAGATACGTCATGTACGTCAATGGTTTACATTATCAGAATGCATTCTGATATTTTAAAGTTGAGTTTATAATACAATATAGTGCATTTTGACGGGTGACAGATTTCGTTGAGATTATAATAGATATTTTCTGATATAAGATAATGAAGTAAACCACCTATCGTTCATTCTAGTAGTTCCTAGGGAGATACAAATTTAGTGATATTAAATGTAATACAATCAACATTTGCTTGCACTTACTCGCTGATGCTCGTTCCACGATAATGCATATAATGTTTTCTTACTGAAAGACAATAAGAATGTATTGATATGTATCATTAATAATAACGTTACGTTAACACACGGTCCATAGCATATCTACATAATTTAATGCATATGTACATACAGACACACTCTCACACACACACTCACGCACACACGCACGCACGCACCCATGCACACACACACGCACGCACGCACGTACGCACGCATGTGTACACGCACATACAGACACACATGCACACACACATAATGCTCGTGTATTCCACTTTCATTTTATTTCTGATAATATTGCAAATCAATTTCTGTATTGAACTACACATTTATACTAAAGACAATTTTAGCCGTTCATTATGTATTATCAAAAAATGATCTTTTAAAGTCTTATCGAAATCTACAACTCTAAGTTATAACTCGCGATTCGTGATAATCAAACAGGTATTTAGCAGAGTTCCGTTTTAGTAAAAAAATGACGATCAAAAATAACAACGGGAGTCTCATCTTATGGGATATTACGTTAAAAAATTACTTGATGCCATAACTACATTTGTTATCCAATAATCGACAGCATTCTCAGCTATCATCCCAGGACTAACGACGAAGGTGTGGTGATATAGTAGTCGATTAAAACCCAAAAAAGAAGACAAACAATGATTTACACCTTAAACCGATTCTTTGAATTTGCATCAGCTGAACTTCAAAATTCCAAAATCTTCTGTTAATATATAAGTTGCTTTTGCCTCTGAACGAAAGATTTTTTCGTAACAAAATTCTATTTTTTATAAACAAACAATAACAAATATCAATAATTTTCAACCATAAAAAAGACCTTTTTTATTTAAAAACTCACCATTTTGTTGAAAATGAACTTTTTTAAATCCTTTGTTCAGAGACAAAAAGCAAAACATCATATATTAACAGAGTTTTGATTTCTCATAGAGAAAGCTTTACGACGGTAAACTTTTTGTTGTGTTTTATTAACGTATAAACATGTTTTATGTCTTGAGTGATCCGAATACACTAGTCTTAAAAAATGTCTGTATGTAGGTGTGTGTGCGTATGTGTGTGTGTGTGTTAGTATGTGTCATATCACAACACATCATTCCTTCAATCTCTGGTATAGCTTTCCCAAAGCTTGCACAGATATTTGCTATCAATACCCGCCATGTGCTTAAAAGTTTCAGCAGAAATGGTCAAATAAATTTTTTTATGGGTATTTTTCAAAATTTAAGAATGTTCAATTTCGGTATTTTTATTTTTTTTCAATGCAGGATGATTTTTGGGTAGCGAAGATTTTGAACAATAAAAGACTTATAAAATTTCATTTTAGAACCGGAAACGATTTTATAAGAGTCATTTTTCAGTTGTTATAACGTGTGACAACATTTTTTTTTCAACTTTTATTACTCGAAAACTATACGATAAAAGTCACTACAATTTTTACTGAGTACGGTTTGTTTTCTGAGAAAAAAAAATGTCAAAGAAATGAATTTCTTTTGGACAACGATAACTTGAGTAGTACTTGATGTAATGCCTTGAAAATCTCAGAAAATAATTGTTAGGTGTAAGGTTATTGGCTGAATATTTTTGAGCCGATTTCGTTATTAATCTTCTCAGATATTAGAGATTATTCAATTTAAACAATACTTTTTCACTCTGTGTATCACGACATCTCTAAGATTTATCGTTCTGCTTTTTCTTGTAGATATTAAGTATTATCATATATGAGATTTACTATTCTATACTTCTGGTCAACTTTCTTATTTATATAATAATTTTAATTAAATTCTCTTTGAGAAAGCATTGTTCAAAATCAGTTGGCAGCGTTTTTTTTTAATTTTTCACTGAATTGTCATTGTTTTACGCGCATAGGGTTTTTTTGACAAAATTTATTTATGAACTTTAAAATAATTAAAGTTTGCAATGAAACACAAAAAATATGTTTTTTCCGTCACGCAAATTATATTTTTACGCTCACATGACTCACTTTTTCACACTTTGACGTTAGAATTTCAGCGTTTCCGTACTTTTTAAGTAAATATCTCTTTAATAAGTTCGGCTCCCCATATTTTCCATTGAGTCATTATAAAGTACGGATTTCACACTTTTATACCTTGGTCTTTTAGTTTGCTCTGAAGTTTTTGCGAAGATATATCTTAATATTACTGCTCAGAACCGCGTTGACTCCCATAAAACGTGTGTAAAATAGCCAATTTTTAAGTAATTTTGTCTCTAAAATTTATTCGGCAATTAGATCTAAAAATTTTCGAGGGGATACATTTAATGTTCAGAAATAACCTATATAAATTTTATTAGTTTCTGAAATACTTCCATTCGCATTTCAACCACCTTAAAATATAATTTTTTGGTGAGTATGTCTACGACATTGCGGTAATATTTTTCTTTCAAAAAATTACTGGAATATGTTCAAAAGATATAATTTTGAATAAACCTTTAGTTGATGAAAAAGGTTCCGCAGATTTGTCTTCAAACAGAGTCGAACAGAATGTCTTTTTAACCCATTTCTTCCCAAGCGGCCATTTTATAGTCGATTGGTTTTTTGCTTAAAACCGCCATTTTGAAATTTTCCACCGAAAATTTCAAAATTCTGACTTCAGAATCGGAAAGAGCGGGCAATTTTACTTTAGAAAAGTGCTATTGGTTATTATTATTTTTTTTTTCGACAATTTTTTAGGCAAAAAACCAATCAACTATAAAATGGTCGCTTGGGAAGAAATGGGTTAAGCCTCCTGACAGGATGTAACCCCCAAAACCTTTACAGTCGCAAATTATTTACCTTCGGTTACTCGGTTTAAGGTTTAAAATATTGTTTTCTTTTTTTTAATCGACTAGTATATCACCACTCTACGATTTCGGTCCTGGGGTTGCAACTGATAGTAGTGTATATTGTTATATAGCAAAAGTAGTTATGACATAACGTAATTTTCAAATATAACTATCGCAAATGAAGCGACAAGAGACTGTTGTTATCTTAGATCGTAATTTGAAGCAACCTATTTTTGACTAAGAAGACGAGTACACGAAGTTAAAATCACGAATTTTGATAAATCTTTGGGGGGTCGTCATTTGGTATATAGCTAAAAATGAAGCCCAGTACGCGTAGATTTATCAAATGGTCCTTTGTACGGTAGATACAGCTTATTTCATCTACATTGACAGTGTATCTATATTTGTATACCTTATTTTTAGCATTACATATGCAAGCCATACTAAATGACTTTCGGTCTATTTCAGGTTCTAGAAAACTACGGGTATTGGGCATCATTTATAGGTACAAGAAAATGATTTTCAAAGTTTTATCAAAATCCGTGACCCAGACTCTCTGTACTCTCTATGTAAAACTGAACCATGTTAGGTTCAATTCACAATCAATGGAAACTAACTTTTATATTCGTATGATATGATTCTAGATTCGCAAACACTCTTGAAAAAGCATACTCTACATCTTTTTTATTTATTATAGGAATAAATATAATTTATTTCAGTACCTTATCTGTATTAGTGAGTAATTTTTTTACATGATACTAAGTCATACTGTCAAAATTTTAATTTATTAGTTTATGTCTTGCTGTTACCAGTTACTTTTTAGTGAATGTTCAAATTTAATACATTTTTTATTTATAAAAATTAAGGTCGAATAAATGAAATTGTACATTTCTTATATTTAAATATATTTTCTACCAATTGTTTTATGAAAGATAAAACATTGTTTCAATAAAGACATTTTTTGGTGAATTTTTAATGTAAAAACATGTTTTATAATTTGCTGAGTTCAAATTCGGTACTTTTAAAATCAAACCATTCAGGTGTGTGTGTGTGTGTGTGTGTGTGAGTGGGTGGCTGTGTATGCGTTTGCATATGTGAGTATGAGACTAAAAGTATGCGTATGAGCATGTGTGAGTGAATATTTGTATGTATGCATATGTATGAGTGAGTAGTTTGTGTGTATTGCTTTCTCAAAGAGAGCTTTGTAACGATGATATTTTGGAAATTCGAGATTTTGATGAATTTTGATGTTTTAGAGGGCGCTGAATGAGAATATGAAGGTTTTACAAAATATGTGTGTGTGTGTGTGAGAGAGAGAGTGCGTGCATGTGTGCGTACGTACGTAGGTGCGTGCGCGTGTGTGTATATGAGTGTGTATATGCGTGTGTGTATATGTGTGTATGTGTGCGCGAGTGCGCGCGCGTGTATATTGGGCTGAAAGGAAGCTGCCTACAGATTTATAATAATTGAGCCGTTAAAGGGAACGTATAAAACTAATACCATTGTTTAGAGCTCGTCAAAAATGAATTTTAGAAAAATAATTGACTCCAAATGGTGGGAAAGTAGAAGATAACGCGGTGAAAATTCAGAAAATAATTAGAATCTTCCAAGTATGGTTAGACTTTTACATTGCTTTAAATGGAACAAATTCATAGATATTATTTTTTTCGGCTTTCTCCGCCCTTAAGGGTATTTCTTTTTTTTTTATAAAACTCTTTTTCTAAACGAGCTGACAATGGTATTGATCTCATACGTTCCCTCGAGGGGGTCGCTATGGGTCTCCTTTTGCAGACATATGAACTATGACCCTACACAGAACTGGTTGGATTTCGGAGCCGAATTGTTCGAAACTTATTTCTTTTTTTGAAAAATTGAATCGTAGAGTGCAGAAACGTCATATGCCGCTTATGATTGCCATGCGAAACAAATCTCCTTTACCGGCTTTTCGATCCTAACTAACCCGCCAACTCCAACGGCCTTACGCTGACATCAGGATAAGATTTATAATGACTGAATGATAAAAATTAGCCGTATGTCTACGGTTTTTCTATACAACTTTTTACGAAGTAGTATACAGCAGGCAAATCTACCATGCAGCATGATTAATTAATCAGGATGTATTTTCTCTAATTTTTATCAGGAATCCGAATGAGCATAATTCTTTCCAGATACTTTTCGTAGCCTCAAATATTTTCTTTTTTGGGGTAAAATCACTTTTGCTGCTAATATAATGTACTCCTGCCTTAGAGTATTCTTCTTCATCCTTCTGTATAGTCGCCGTATACTGTCACGTTTGTTGTAAGTGTGATCAAGCATGGAGACCGTAATTTATTTTTTTAAGTAAAATATTTCAACGGTGCAAGGTAGTTGATGACTTTAATGATGTTATTGTCAAGATATGCTAATCGTGTATCAATATCTTCGTATGCACAATCAAGCGTTGGCCAATCACAATGAATAAGTTTTGTAAATAACTGATTTTGTTCTATGGATTTGAAGTCCCTATAGTTGCATGGTGAAGGTTTCGAAGTTTGGTTCAAGTGACTTTTTATTCTAACATCAGATAGATTGTGACGGCTAGGAAAAGTCGACGCTCGATTGCTAACACTCAGTACCTCGCCATTTTCGTCTACTAGTATAATGTCAATCTATGCGTGGGATTCATTAGTAAGATGACGAGTTCTACAATGTTCTGTTATTTTGACAGATATGTTATTAGTTAAGCTCCTCACAAATTAGTTTATAAATTTATAAAGGTTGTACAACATTTCTTGACTTCCTTAGAAAAATTGAGTTCCGAAGACAATTCACGTTTTTTCGACCGGTCAAATATATTTAGATGTAGCCCCTACTAAATGATGAATCCTAATGCAAGAACGGATAGAAAAGTGACTTTCTTTCAAACCTCTCTCCTATGCCTCGAACACATAGTAATATACCTGTATACTATCTGGGCCACTATTATGTTGACATAGAAGAGTCAGAGGACGTAAAGAACCCTTCCTTCAATATCAATTCCCTTTCATTGATTTACACACCCACACGCATACATACGCACACGCACACACACATGCACACGCACACGCGCAAGAGCACGCGCACGCATGCACACGCACGCATGCACGCACACACAACCAATGCTATGGAAAAAAAGAAATATTATTGAGGACATTCTCACATCTTTTCAGAAGGTTACTTTTGCGCCCGCTGCAGATATTCGTAATATGCGTTGTGAACTATCAGTTGGTTCGTACGACTTTCATTGGCTTGCAAAGGTGGCATATGCGACAAACGAATTTGAGCATAATTCGTTGCATTTTCGAAAGTTGGTAACAGGTTGGCGTTGAAATATGTCATGATAACCTTATGATTAAAGCGATTGTCGCCGCAAAAAATCAGAAGAAATGCCTCTGATTTAGCGCTTGTCAATTTCAAAATTTTCGAAAAAGTACCGTTATTTTACGGGCTTTATTTTTGGTTATACGTAACGAATTCGAATGTACCATTAAATAAATTAAAGGTATTTATAAGATGAAGAATTTGAGATTGTCTAGACCTAAATTCATATTGATTTAGTAAAATTGGCAAACGATCAAACAAAACGTAAAATACAAAATTTCAATTCACATTCAGCTTTGTATGAGGATGACGAGCGCCGACCTCGGGTCAGTAGAGGGCGCGAGCGGGAAAAGACTCCAATCAATCAGTGGCTTCAGTCTTATTTCATTGAGCCTTCATATGGCAAAAGTTTGCTAGATCGCCATCCTCATAAGTGGTTTAACAATTTTTAGAACTGCCAGGGTGGTCTCACAATGTTTTTCTTAAAGACGTTAAAAAGACGAAGAAATCCTTTTTTGTTACGTTCAAAATGGTGCTAATGGGTGTTTCTGTACTTTCTTTTCAAAATAATCGTTTTTTGACTATTTTCGAAAATTCATACTAGGTCTCACATGGGAAATTAGGGGCTAATACTTATTTTGAGAGCTTTTTTGATAGGCACTTTCATATAAAAAATCGGCAGAGAAAACTGAGAATTCGGTGCCCACTCATTTGTTCATTTTGGCTGGCCTAATATATATATATATATATATATATATATATATATATATATATATATATATATATATATTAGGCCAGCCAAAATGAATATATATATATATATAAAAGAATTATTTAAGACTTTTGTCGACTGGGTTTAATTTAATATAAAAAGTAACTGATATATTGCAAGCATTTTTAATAGTCAGCATTAAATTAATAATTAATTCTTTATACTTTTGCTACGATATTTTATAAAATAAGATTTCCAGGTACTTGTAAGTCTCAATAGTCCGCTGAATCTAATAAGATATACCCTGCTTCTGTTGGGTCTTCTAATTCATATATTCTATGTCAGCTGGCCAGGACAAAAACTCATCGATCACAGTGGAGGTCTTTTTCACGATGCGTAAGTATATTATTTTTTTCATTACATTTATTTTTAAAACTTATATTATTTGACGATTATTAGTTACGCCAATCAATGGTATGAAGGTTCTACAAGATCTAAAACGTTACTAAGGTTTTTGATGCTGCGATGTTCAAACCCTTGTCTTATTACAGCTGGAGGATTGTACACCTTGAATTTTGAGAATTTTTTACTGGTAATTAAATGTTTGAAATTGTTTTTTAACACTGAGTATTAATATGCTACATATTGATATAAAATAGCGTAAAGTGAGTGATTTTCAATCTTAAGGTGATGTTACAGCAAAGACGGGGAACCCCTTTTTTCATTTAATTTTCAATTTTGAGAAAATATCTTTCTGGAACGTTGTTGTTTTTTATTGAAAAACAAAGCTCTAAAGATATATTTACTAAAAATTGAAACTAAACGAAAACAATGTATCTAATAGAAAACTAGAGTTAATAATAATATTTACTTATTATTGATTTTTAGATTATGAAGAAATCAGTATCTTTTATAACAGTTTTTTCATCGTTTAGGTAATATAGATATAATTAATATTTCATAAGAAAGATGATAATAGAATATCAATGATAATAGATTATAATGAATATCTCAATGAAACTAAAAGACTTTGACTTTTGTCCCGAGAATTTTATATTCTAAGATTGATCTTAGAAACATATGAAGTATTAGAAATTCCTCAATAATAAATAAATCATTGTTATATGAACTAAAAAATATCCTACCTTAAAAAACTGATAAAGACCACATCGTCAACATGGAACTAGTCAATTGGCTTTTCGAGTATTTAAGCCCAAAATTCAGACTTAGTATAAATAGTGTATAACAAAAAAGTGCGGTAATCGCTTTATGAACTCCGAGTAATGTAAAAAGCTGTATAATGCAAAATAAGTATATTTATCCATAAATATTTATATTGTGCAAATATTTAAAATATGTATTAATTAGGTGTGTGGTTGTGCATAATCCTATGATTCTGACGATTTATAAATAAAATGCGATTCATACCTAAGTTAATTATTTGATGAATTAATTTTTTAGAATGGGTTTTTACTTTTGTCAGAAAACAGAGCTATTTTATTTTATTTTTCCATTTCTTACAATACTGATTTGATAAATTTTGTCAAGTTGCAGTTTGCAGCAATTTAATTGCATAATAAATAAAAATATATATTTTAATGTATAAAGTTGAATTTTTGAGCCTAAGTGTGTCAAAAAAATTGTTGCTATCTTAGAGAAATCTTTGTGACAATGAGTGTTTCGAAATCCCAGATTATGACAAATTAAGTTAATTTAAGGTTATTGAATCATCTAGATGTGTGTGCATGTATTTACGGCTGTCGATATCTCAAGAAACATAAGGTAAGATTTAATTTTGTAGGAAATACTTTATAAATTTTTATTTTTACGATAAAATAACAAAGATAATTTTTTGCTTCTTCATAGAGGAAGTTTTGTTATGGAAAGAAAAAAGATTTGCTAAAATGTTAGAAACCTATTTCGAGATACTGGGAATCAAAATACACTTTTTTTGAAAATGTTTGTATGGATGTGTGCGTGTGCGTATGTGTGTATATGCATGCGTGCGTGCTTGAATGCTTGTACTTAGTGAATTTATTATATCATTATTTTATTCAGTAGAATTTCCATTATTAGCCTCTCTGAATCAATTTTTCAGGACCTCTCTTTGAGAAAGCAGTTAGCAGCGGTTTTAAGTAATCATCAGAAAATCTTACTTTTTCTTTTCTTGAATTATACCGGTTTTCTGGATATCCTATTCAGTTTTACATGTAAATAATATCCCTTTTTAATAAAATTAAAGTATCATGTGTACCCTGGTAGAAACGTTGACCAACTATACGCCATATAATGCCCAATTTTATGGTGTATGGTCAATTTATGTCCTATATTATGGTCAACAACCCAGCTTATGGCCGACGGTTTATGGCCAAAATATGGTGTAATTTATACAATTAATTATAAATAAAATTTAATTAAATAATTGAATACCATAATTGAATACTAATTAGATACTTAAAAAGGGACAATTAATTATTAAAAAATGTAATTAAATACAAGTTTAGTTTTTTAAGCAATAAAAAATTGTATAACTATCAGAATATCTATTTTCGTTTATATAATAGTTGAAGAATCGATAAGAAATGACTAATAATCATCTTTTTGTAGAAGTATTAAGATGTGAAAAATGTATTCACCTTATACAAGGGAGATTGTGATTTAGAATGAAATTCAAACTTCGCGCCAATTCAGGCTGATTAGTTAGGTTAGTTTAAGGTGTCGGCAAGGTGCTCTTTAAAATCCTATAGCACATATGACACCTAACTGACATATTATTGCAGAAGGTAGTGTTAAAAAATTTAAGATTATTTATTTATTTACTAATTTATTTATTTAATTATAGCATACCATTTTGAAAGCTATATTTTTAGTATATATTAAAATTATCATAAAATAACTTGTAGAGAATCTAATGAATCGCAAGTAGAAATTAATATTAAGAATTGTGAAGTCGTTTATGCAGGCCATCTCCTAGCGTTTGAAAGAACATCACTTAAGCAGCTAACAAGATCTCCTACTATATCTCCTACAGTATTTTAAACAATTTAACAGTTCATATTTAATCCATATTAAATTCAGAATTAATGTGAACTTGATTTTTTTCCAATATTGTAGTCTATTCGGAATACACAAAACTTTATTTTCTTATGATAATTAACACTTAATTCACAACATAAAATGCTCGCAAGGCAAAACTCCGTTTTTATTTAAATGTCTCGGGTAACGGTCTGCTCTCTCACAGCTGTCCACACACTCTGTATGTATACATGTCTGTATATGTGTTGGAAGAGTAGGTTCCGACGGTGTGCGCGTGCGCACGCTGCACGCGCCACGCACTATACTATTATACATGTAGTTTTCGTGTAGAATCAAAGTTAAAACTTAGAATGCAAACATTACTGCAACTTCGCTTATGTACAGCTAAATTTGAATCTTAATGTGTATTCATATATATATATCGCATTAGTTAACTAAATTTTATATTATAAATTCGATTAATCCCATAAAAAAGACTACGCGAATTTAAATTTGTATATATGTATTTGAGGTTATAAATGTATCTTTATCCATATTATGGTCAACTTATGGTGTAATCGGTGGCTACAAGTTGACCACGAAAGTTGGTCAATAGGTAGCGACCAGACCATAAATGATGGTCAATTTTCTACCAGGGTATGTTCATCAACTGATCTATTTTATCTAATCTCTGGAAAGATGATATAACTCGACTTATAACGTTAGTCCAACCATCGTATCAATTGTAACAAATGCGTGAAACATATGTAACGTTTTTATTTAATTACCAATAGCTACTTCACAATTAAACAACAAAGATTTAAATACACATCAACTACATAATACATTAATATTAAAATTCAAACATACAACAAAAATAGCTAAAATAAATGAGAGATAATACAAAGTTATTGAAATCTTTTCGAGTAATTATATAAACAATATGCACTGATACGATCCCAGCACAGATTAATAAAACTTGCTGAGCCTTATAATTTTAGATAAGAAACTTTTATTATTCCTTAAAAATAAATTATCTGAAATTAGGTCGAAGTGATAATTTTAATATTTATGTTTTGCAAGTGTAAAAGGGTACGTAACAGAGGTCTTTATTACCGACAGAACTGGTAGACTACTAACTTCGATATTCAATCACAGAGGGAAATGTAATCGGAATTCCAGATCAGGTTGGGTTGTACATATACACTCGCTCTCAATTCGCAGTAAACATTCAGTTGTCGCTACGATATGATCGATTCCGTTGAAAAAGTTAACAGTTGATTTACTTTATTAATTACAAAGTGAGTATGAAATATATTTATTTAACCAACACTTAAAAATCATCTCGAGATTTATTTTCTAGACCATTTTAATAAGAGTCGTTGCATGAAGAATAGCGCCAGCTTATGAAAATATCACAAGTATCTTGACGGCTGAGCAGAAAAAGCTGTTAACGCGGCGCGCGCTCGACGAAGTAGTTAACTAGGAGTGCGCTCCAAGAGTATTATGTCAACTCAGATATCGCCTGAAGGACGCCTTCTTTAGCCAATTATTCCTTGCTTTACGTTCTGTTTTTGGCAACTCTAAAAGAAATATGAGAACGAATATTACTGCAAAAAATTTCCTATTTTTTTAAAGTTGTCAATGCACAATGAAAAT
Source organism: Gastracanthus pulcherrimus (assembly GCA_949152435.1). Taxonomy (NCBI): domain Eukaryota; kingdom Metazoa; phylum Arthropoda; class Insecta; order Hymenoptera; family Pteromalidae; genus Gastracanthus; species Gastracanthus pulcherrimus. The sequence continues at coordinate 160,595,805 of OX424575.1, read as the reverse complement.
CAAGGAATAATTAACTAAATAAGCCGTTCTTTACGCGATATCTGAGTTAACATATACTCTGGAGCGCGTTCGGGGTTAACCTCTTCGAGCGCGCGCCGACTTAACAGGTTCTTTCGCTCAGCCGTCGATCTGTAATGTATGTTGTTATTTAGAATGTAAATATAATATTCAAAACTAACACAGTAAATTAATTAATATAAATCTTCATTTCATTAATAATTTTTAATAATACATTTCATTAATAAGATTTAATAATTTGTCACCAAATAACATTATCTTTTGAACTATTACTGAATTTAGAGTAGTCATGAATATAGAGTAGAACAAATTTTAAAAGTAAATGTTAGAGAATATAGAATATACATTTATTTATTGTTAATGTAAACTATAGACTAAATAATACAGAAATGTATAAATAAATACAAAATAAAGTACAAAACATACAATCATTAATTATAAATAAATTTCAGTCCGAAATTATGCGATTATTCTTTCAATTGTTAATGCGATATACTGTACATTTTTCTAATATAAGATTGCAGTGTATAATTTCAAAAAAGAAAGAATACTTTTTTATAATTTTCTAAAGACATTACAAATCTTAAGGTCTCTTTGCATTACTTTTCGTCTGATAAGTGCTGTATTACGTGTGAAATGGAAAAAGGTGTTCTACGTTTATAAAATGAGCGAATGTATATATAATTAAAAGCAAACTAATGCAAATATAATCATAAACATGAATATTAAAAACTTTGTAGAGGTCGTACATTTTCTTTATGTCACGTGGAACACCACACGGTACATAAAAGGCAATATAGAGAGGCCGTTATGATTTTTATTTTTTAAACGTTGTATTTAATAATTTTTAATCTATATAGTGATAAAAACATACACATTTTTTAATAAGCTATACATTAAAAAGATTGTTTCACATTGAAAATAAATAAAATATAAGGGCAAAACGGGGTTTACCGGCTTTTATCTCGTACCATATATTGTTGCGTCATTGAACAGCACTTATTATATTTTTAATATATACTACCTAATTAGATAAGAAAAGTACAATTCCTAATCATTACATGTGTCCGTCATTCGGGTCAGAAATGACGTCATAAAAGCAGTCACTATTGTAATGTTTTACTTTAGGACGCGAAAACTGGGGTAGAGCGGTTTGCTGTGTACTTCTTCAAATACCAAAACAGAACATTTAAAAAAATGTTCATATGAATTATGTATAAGCATTCCTTAGCATTTGTATATGTTTTATTATGTAAATCAGATAATAATAAATGAAAATTTAAAATGGAATTCTTTACTGATACAATATCAGTAAACGAAGTTAATTGTTTGATGCGTCATTTTCCCGTAAACTCCGTTATAGTTATTCTTTTTCTTTAATCTACATTTCTATTTTTTCCAAATATATACTTGAAGAAATTTCTCTTAAATTTTTGTTTACATAACTCGTGGTATTTATCCTCTTTGCTTTTAGAAAGGGTAATAGAAAATATTGTTTCGATATAATTTTTTTAATAATTTGTCACCAAATAACATTATCTTTTGAACTATTACTGAATTTAGAGTAGTAATGAATATAGAGTAGAACAAATTTTAAAAGAAAATGTTAGAGAATATAGAATATACATTTATTTATTGTTAATGTAAACTATAGACTAAATAATACAGAAATGTATAAATAAATACAAAATAAAGTACAAAACATACAATCATTGATACTTTGAACTTATTAACCATTATTACCTTATTCTTAAAATATCTGCCATATTTAAAATACGCATAATTTCATTGAAAATACTTCTACTTTTCACTATTACTCAATAGAGTTATAACTTGTGCACAAGTTTTTATGCTAGAAAAATGACCCAAAAGATAATAAAAGTAATCAAAAATAGAGTTAACTTTAGCTTTGTTTCGTATAAGATTATAAATCTGTTATTAACAAGATAAGATAGGGACTAAATATGCATAAATATTCGGGCAAATTTAACTGTTCTAAATAGGTTGATTTTTCATGCATATTAATTTAGTCCCCATCTTCAATTATTAATAAATTTCGAATTATCAAATATACAAGTGCAATTATTTTCTGAAATAATGCATACACGTTCATAAAGATACTCAGACACGTATTTCATATTTTGTGATAATAAAACATATTCTTAAGTTTCAGGAGATTTTAGAACTTGCATTTCTGAGACTCTCCTTAATAGACATTTATGAATAAAAAAAATTTTAAAAACGCTGCAAACTGATTTGACACTCGACTTTCTCAAAAAGGTACATGCTATATCATACAGTATGGGGGAGAGCGGGGTAATAGCAGTCGGTAGGTAATTAAGGTCACCCGCGTTTTTCGTAAATAAAAATTTTCCCACAGATCTTTTACAAAAAAAGTTTACACACTGAATTTCTAGTAAAGGTTTTCTACGCTATACTTTTTCTTACTTAATATTATTCTATACAAGATACAATTTTTAAAATACTTCTTAAACGTAACTTTAAATTAACACCATTAGGTTCAACACAATAATTATTTTTTGTGTAGAATTGGGCGGTGTTGAATATAATTGTAAAATTTTAAATATATTTGAAATTTTCCGAAGTCGATCAAGATGTTCTGAACAGTTGAAAATTGGCCAGTTTATCAACAATGTTTGGAAAAAGTTCCACCTATCAGTTCTAATGGTAAAATGGTATAGTATGTGCCTCAGAAAGTCAAGACTAGCCTATAGCAGAGATTTCCTTTCTGCGTTATTCAACTATAACGGGGTCGTATGTATGTCTTAGTGTCGGTATTACATGGATTAGTATGCCAAGGAATTTTGAAGGAGCAACCGCCATGTTTTAACTGCCTTTTGCTTTGCAACGTATTCGTATGGTCATTTTATCAACCGATAAGGGTCAATGGAAGTTGCAATTTTCGCATAAAAAATGCAGTCTACGGCAAAAACTAATATATACATCTTAAAGTATGTAGAGAAAGCTACCGTTTTATGTACCGTACGATTTTTTGTAGCTTGAATCGCGCTGACGAAAGTGGTTTCTTTATTTGCATGCACTGTTAAGGAATCCGTAATTTGATGTTTTCGCGCGTAACATCTTGTAACTAATAGAAGGTGCCAGCAATACATATTTATACTGTAAGGGAAACTGGGGTAATGTGAACACACTGGTAAAGTGAATTGTGCTTATTATTTGTACAACAAACTATTATTTATCCCTATGCTATGCTATGTTTGTAATCAGTTTTATTGCTAGATTTTTTTCCAATTACTTTTAAGATATTTTACTTACTATTGCCGACAATGCAGAGCTTCGAAAGAGGCTTTACTTTTTTAAACAAATTTTTTTTAAAATCTATTTTTTAAAAAAAACAAAATATTGGTCAAGTTGAGTGTTAATGTAGTATATATATAAAGCCATTGTTGCAATACATTTCACATTTATACCAAAATGGGCCAACATAACCTCCATATTTAACTGTTTCGAATTTTACCGTATTTTAAAGGTTTTAAGATCTCTTTTTTTAGTTTTGTTAATATCTTAATTAACATTTTTATATATTATTGTGCGAAAAATTGTAAAATATCTTCAAAATATTTTATTCTACCCTTTAGTTTACTTTACGCTTCACTGAAAGGTCGTGGATAAAGTGAACCTGTGTTTTTCAGAGACAGATAAATAATATTAAACTTAAACTATTTCTTATTACGTTGCTAGTACGTTTAGTAATGTAAGCTTCTTGTGCAACTTACAAAGTAATGTTTTAAGTCTAAGAAATACATGTTTTTACAATTTTTAGAGTTACTATGTGCACCTTTCTCTGGTTTTCTCTAGGGGTTATGGCACCTTAGAATATCTCATATTGGCAAAGAAAACTTCGTAAGGGCCATCGATATGATACAGGATATCAAGTGTGACACGACGCAATGATTATTTTAAGATCTAGTGGACATTATTTCTCAGTGGAATTAGAGTACACTAGAATCTTTTTAAATCATAAATATAAGTGAAATATCTACAAGCTTATAACTTAAGGGGGGGGGGGGGGGGGGTATTGTTAATTATGTTAGAAAAAGAGCCTTTTTCAATAATTTTTTTAAAAGATACAGGTAATATATTTTAAATTAGCTAATTACAGTATTGTAGTATATCATTTAAAAAAGATTTTGTTAAATTTTCAGTGAAAAATATCGAAACTAAGCCGTTGGCAGCCAATTTCCGGAGACGTCTCGAAAAAAAGATATTTTGCGGTGATGGTCATTTCTCGGCACTCGATCATCTGAAATCAAAAAATCAAATTGTTTTTGTTATTTTATGAGTTTCCCCAGGTAACCCTGTCGAGTTTCTTCGTTTTGTTACTAATTTTTCAAGTTTTGGCAACACTAGAAAGCGAAAAACGCAATTTTCGCTTAAAAAATCGGTCAAATTGTTATTGTAAATAAAAAATAACATCAAATATAAAAAAAACTCGTTAGGGATACCTGGGGAAACTCATAAAATAACAAAAACAATTTGATTTTTTGATTTCAGATGATCGAGTGCCGAGAAATGACCATCACCGCAAAATATCTTTTTTTCGAGACGTCTCCGGAAATTGGCTGCCAACGGCTTAGTTTCGATATTTTTCACTGAAAATTTAACAAAATCTTTTTTAAATGATATACTACAATACTGTAATTAGCTAATTTAAAATACATTACCTGTATCTTTTAAAGAAATTATTGAAAAAGGCTATTTTTCTAACTTAATTAACAATACTCCCCCCCCCCCCTTAAGTGAGGCATGAAATGACACATCCTTTTGCATATACTATATCGACGGTTGAGGGAAAGAAAAACCTTCTCAAGAACGATTTAAATTTTATTGTACGAACACAAAGCATTTTGTAACTTAGCCCCTTCTTCCTCTGATCTGTAAAAGCTTATGGTAAGTGAGTCAGTTACTGTGTCCTACGTCAGTTACTGTGCCCCTCGATATTTTTATTTGAAAAATAATTAAATCATAAAGTAACTCGATGCAAAACTGGTTTATATGAGAAGCGACAGTTTCGTCGAGTTACGTTTTAATTTTATTATTTTTTAATGAAAAATATCCGATGGTCACAGTAACTGATGCAAGGCACAGTAAATGACTCACTTACCCTCATTATTGTATTTGATTCTGTTATTCATAATTATGATCCAATATTTTCAATTAATACTTATTAATATGTGTTAAAACATAATAACTTATTATGCATAGAAAATCTATCATCTAGAGGAGGGCGGGGTAAATCGAATATTTTCGGATCTATGTGGATATTTTTTTGGGACCGTATACCGTCACAAAACCAATTTCTGATCAGCTAAGAGCAATTCCTGATCATCTCTTGTTTCCATAAAAGCAAATTCACTTAAACCTTTTAGATTTTTAATACACATTTCTAAATAGTAAATAATTATTTCTGAAGTCTGTACAAATATTTTGTAACAGTAACTTTAAAGTAACATTGTATGTAAGAAAAAGATCAGGAATTGGATCCTGATCAGGAACTGGGTTCTTTACGGTATTAATTAAGTAAAGTCGTTAAGGGGGTACCACGGAGTTTGAGTCACGGATTTTGATGAAACTTTAGGGATCGTTTTCTGACACCTAAAAATGAAGCCAAATACTCGTAGTTTTATCCAATGGACCGTTGTACGGTAGATACGGCATATTTCATTAACGTTGATAGTATGTCTATATATATCTCTGATATTTAGCCTTGTGCATATGAGCAATGTTTTTTTGGCTCTATCTCAGATTTAGAGACTCATTGGATAACAGCACGGGTACTGTGCTTCATTTTTAGGTTCCAAAAGTTGATCCCCAAAGTTTCATCAAAATCCAAGACCCAAACTCTGTGGTCTCCTCTTATGAGTGTATTCACTTCCGAAAAAGTCGGAATGTAAATCTAAAAATATATTACTATATTTATATCACTTATATATACTGCATAATAACCTCAAAATATATTACTATATATATATATATATCACATATATATATATATATATATATATATATATATATATATATATATATATATATATATATATATATATATACTGTATAATAACCGCAAAATATATTGAAAATAAAGTGTTTTAATAAAAATCCAACAATTTGCTTGTGTCTTTTTGTATATGAGATTTATATTATACCTATATAGATGTATACTGTAGACAAACAAGAAGATTTAACACTTTATTTTTGTTATTGTATCAGTCTTCTATAAACTCCCTATAACAAGTGTGTTAAAATTTCCGACTTTACTGCCGACCCAGATGGCTCCACCAGTTATGCACGGAGCGAATAAAAACCTTACGAAAATTTATGTGAGGGGGAAGGTGGGCTTGAAATTTTTTTTTATCACAGATGCACGACTTTCGCGTTTCTTGCCCTCAAAGCCGAGCCTAAAGCGACCGTTCTATCCTATGGTGCAAAGCAAATAGTTTACTACTATAAACTACTATACTTAAAGCTTTTCCAGTTTCTTTTATTCTATTTAATTTCCAAGACTCAAGAAAAAATTGTACGTATTGCGAGTCTAAAATTGTTGTTGATAACGTTTGTCATGTAGGAAGTTGATAATCAGCATTAAGTCCATAAATGCTAATAATAGTTCGTAGTTTATTTATAATTATTTTTCTGGAATAAAAAATTTAATTTCAATAATTTTATATATAAAAAAATTACTTTTTAAAATTCACATATATTTTTTTATTATTAACAGAAATTTATATAAATTTAAATATATTTTCACTAATAGCAATTCTGTTGTTACGGTAAAATATTTTATAGGCAAAAAAAATGTTTATGAACGGTATAAGGATTTGACCATAGGACTAATATAGTTTTATACGTTTTCTACAGGTTTACGACATTTACGACATTTTCCACAGGTTTCTTATATTATACAGTAGAAAACCTTCGACCCGTGTCGTAAACCCAACACTCATACACGCGCATACACACACATATCGACGATTCCAATTGAAAAAGATGTATCGGGCAGAAATGGTTGTAAAAGACGTATCTCGCAAAAATGGTTGGAAAAGGGGTCTCTCGCAGATATGGTTGAAAAAGATGTATCTCGCAGAAATGGTTGGAAAAGACGTATCTGGGAGTACATTTGTGAAAAGATATATCTCGCCGTCTAATAAAAATCAATAGTACGAACTTTAACTATACCTGACACTAGGTAATAAATCAATGTATTAATAACATTAACCACCGAAACTTGGTATATATGGGTTTATGGGTTGCTGATTACGAATCAAAGCTAAAAATTTCAAAAAATAAAATGGCGGAGCAGCTACCTACAGTGTTTATTCGATTTTATGCATCGATAACAGTTGGTAAAATTTAGTATACAGAGGATATCGGGGTCGCTGATTACGAATCAAATTTCCGAATTACATAAAACAATATGGCGAAGTCAGTAATTATAGTGTTTACTCGATTTCATGCATCTTTCAATAAAAGTTGGTAAAATTTGGTATACAGGGGTTCTCGGGGTCGCTGATTACGAATCAAAAGTCAGAACTTGAGAAAACAAAATGGCGGAGCCAGTAAGTATAGTGTTTACTTGATTTTATGCATAATTCGATAAAAGTTAGTGAAATTTGGTATATAGGGGTTTTCGAGGATTATGATTAATATATCAGAATTTTAAAACACAAAATGGTGGGTTAGTAACTATAGTGTTTACTCGATTTTATGCATCTTTCGATAAAAGATGGTAAAATTTGTTAGGGGAGTATGGGGTATTGCCGGTCACCTAAGCAAACGTGTTTGTTACTTCCACTTTCAAATTGTTCTTTTTAACGTTAAATAATTATTATGTTAGTTCAAACCATGGACTTTAAATATTTCTTATTGGTTTAATGTAAAAATTTAAGATATCGAAGCTATAAGTCGAAATAAAAAAAAGAATTGTGACCGGATTTATTAAAGGGTAATACCGGTCAGTCTTGGTACAATTCCGGTCACTATTAGAAGGTTAGTGACCCCGAAAACCCCTGTATACCAAATTTTACCAACTTTTATCGTAAGATGAATAAAATCGAGTGAACACTAATAGTTACTGCTCCGCCATTTTGTTTTTTGAAATTCTGTCATTTGATTTGTAATCAGTGACGTCGAAAACCTCTGTATACTAAATTTTACCAACTTTTATCGAAAGATGCATAAAATCGAGTAAACACTATAGTTGCTGGCACAGCCATTGTTTTTTAAAATTCTGACATTTGATTCGTAATCAGTGATCCCGAAAACCCCTGTACACCAAAAGTCACCAACTTTTATCTAAAGATGCATAAAATCGAGTAAACACTAATAGTTTTTTAGCTCCGCCATTTTGTTTTTTGAAATTCTGACATTTGATTCGTAATCAGTAATCCCCAAAACTCCTGTATATCAAATTTTACCAACTTTTATCGAAAGATGCAAACATTCGAGTGAACACTATAGTTACTAGCTCCACCATTTTCTTTGTTGAAATTCTGGCATTTGATTCGTAATCAGCGACCCTAAAAGACCTTGAATATAAAATTTCACAAACTTTTATCGAAAGATACATAAAATCAAGTGAACTCTACTGATTTTTATCAGACGGCGAGATACGTCTTTTGACAAATGTATTCCTAGATACGTATTTTCCAACCGTTTCTGCGAGATACGTATTTTCCAACTATTTCTGTGAGATAACGTCTTTTCCAACCATTTCTGCAAGATACGTCTTTTTCAACCGTTTCTGCCAGATACATTTTTTCCAACCGTTTATGCCACATGTGTATTATTTAATTGGAACCGTCAATATGTACATACATTTAGTGACGCTATAAAGTAAAACCAACACACATGTACACGCGTACATACATAATCAAACACGCACGCACGCACGCACACGCACGCATTCACACACACACGTAGAAATAGTCACACAATCACGTACACATGCGTAAGTATATTTTCTATAGATAGTGTATTTCAATTTTAATAGATATTTAATATTATTAACAAGTATTATATAAATTTTTCTGTAGACTATCACAAGGCTCCTCTGTGAAAAACTAAAACTACGAATCATTATGGCGTTAACTATAAAGAAGTCCTTTTTGTTATCTGATATTGTGGTTAGAAGAAACCACATTTTAATATATAAATTTTAATATATAAGAGAAATATAAATGATATATTATTTTAGAGTATTGCCACATTTTCCTCTTATAAACTACAAATACAATTTTTCATTATTTAATTAATTTCTTCGGTTTAAATAATTTGTATAAGTGACTTGAATCTATTGAAAAATTAAAGTTTTTCAAAATACCGCAAAAGGGGTTGAATTTCAAGAATTCATGACTCCATTATAAACATAAAGGGTAAAAAGACATAGCTTTTCTCATTTTTATGAATGCAAATTGAGGCGTAATAGCAAGTCTTATATTCGTAATATTTCTATTCGGAAAAATGGCATTACAAAAGAATTGTGGTTTTACATTATGAATAAAATATTGCTATTGTGCATAAGCTGTCAAAGCTTACTACCAGTAAAATATCTATTGGCGATGCATGTATAGAAGTTATTTTATTTGCTGAAGAAAATGGATATTTATGATAGCCGTTACTTTAGAATCAATAAGAAAATGCTTTCGTTAGTGGGCCTTTGGCCTTATGAAAATAAAAAAAAGAATAATTATACACGTATTTATTTTTCCATAATTATAATCAGCATGATAATACCGCATGTAAAACTACTTTATTTATTTCTAAATTATTTTCTGATTGTTTGTTTTTTCAAGTAATAATTCGTTCCTATTTTCTTTGATGTAATACAATTTTATAAGTTTTCTTAGTTCTAGCTAGACTTATATTTTACAAGTATCTTACGTTGTGTAGCTAATAGGTTTTCACAAACATTTTGGCGTCGACATTGATGAATTGTTAGAAAATACAGGATCAATTTTTTTCATATGTGCAATGTATTTAAAACTATTAACATCAGTAATTTTCGAAAAACAGGTTAGTTGAATTTTTAACAGTTAACAAGATCTTTGTAGATTTAACCGAAATATATGTGCGTACATTTTATTTCTTGTTAAATTTGCAGTTAAAAACAATGTACGATAGCATAGCTAAAAATTGGCAAATAATAGATGATACAAATGAACGAAATATACTTATAAAATACTCTGAAAGAGGAAGATTACTTACAATTGGTTATCTAAGTATATTCCTTTCAATTAATTGATTTAGAGATCTAGCACTTAAGTTAATAATTCACTAACAAAATATACCATAAAAATTCACATATTCTATTAATAATCTATTTACTCATTGAATCATACATTTTTCTTCATAGTTAATTTACAGGTAACTTACGTACTTATAGATCTTCTCGAATGTTAAATGCCTTATCTAAATCATGAAAGTAAAATTTTTTACTTTTTTTTTAAATTTTTTACAAAAGCATACAAGATTGAATATTTATGACCATTATTATTTAGGAGTCTTTCATAAATTACGTAATTCTTTGAGTGGGTAGGAGGGTCTTTATTATTCTTACGGTATATACGTAAGAAAGAATACTACGAGGGTAGTTCAATAAGTCTTTAGAATGACCAACAGATGGCGCGCGAATCGCTCCAAATCATCTGTTTTCAGTCAGCACCACTCCCGACTAGATATATGGTGCAGTCACAGTCCACATCTTCTGAGTTTACGTGTTTTTATAACCAATTGAAAAAAAAAAATTGCTTGTTAAGAAAAATGGAAAAAAACGAGTTCAGAGCGGTAATTAAACATTTTCATTTAAAGGGTTTAACTCCATATGAGATAAAAAATGAATTGGACTCAGTTCATGGCACATCTGCCCCTGCCTTAGCAACGGTTTATAACTGGGTAAATGAATTTAAGCGTGGTCGTACATCAATAAGTGACGAACCACGTTCAGGAAGGCCCGTAGAAGCAACTACTCCCGAAATCATCAATAAAATCCACGATATGGTGTTGAAGGATAGAAGATTAAAAGTGCGTGAGTTAGCTGAGGCCACAAGGATATCTATAGGTGCAGTTGTTTCAATTCTACATGAAAAATTAGGCATGAAAAAGCTATCGGCAAGATGGGTGCCGCGTTTGCTCTCAGCTGAGAATAAACGCAATAGAGTGGTCGCCTCTGAGGCTCTTTTGGCGCGCATAAGTCGGAATCCTGAGGAATTTTTTCGTCGATTTGTGACTGTGGATGAAACATGGATACACCACTACACTCCTGAGACAAAGGAACAATCCAAACAGTGGATTTCCACAGGCGAACCAGCTCCAAAGAAGGCAAAGACCGTAAAGTCAGCTGGTAAGGTTATGGCTACAGTTTTTTGGGATGCACGTGGAATTATACTTATTGACTACTTGGAAAAGGGTAAAACAATTACTGGTGAGTATTATGCATCATTATTAGAGCAGCTGAAAGAAGAAATTAAAAAAAACGACCACATTTGGCGAGAAAAAAAATTCTCTTTCATCACGACAACGCCCGAGTTCACACATGCTTCGTTTCAATGGCTAAAATTGAAGAACTAAAATTCGAATTGGTCGAACACCCACCATATTCACCAGATTTAGCCCCCAGTGACTTTTTCTTATTTCCAAACTTGAAAAAATGGCTCGGTGGACAGAGATTTACGGACAACGAAGACGTCATTGCCTCTGTAAGTGCTTATTTTGAGGAAATTCCGAAAACGCACTTTTCTGAAGGATTAAAAAAACTTCAAAAGCGATTGACCAAGTGTATAGAGCTCCAAGGAGATTATGTTGAAAAATAAAAAAAAATTTACCCAAAAAAAATTGTTTTTATACTTTATTCTAAAGACTTATTGAACTACCCTCGTACCCTGCAATATCACTGTGCTTTCTTAAAGAGAATTTAATTAAAATTATTATAAAATAAGTGAGAGCTGTGCAATACCGCCCACCATGGACACAATACACATTCCACCGTTGTTGCTTTAAATTCACGAAATACAGTACGTTCTCAGAAAAAACATCTCTGAGCAGATTTTTGTGGCAATGAAAGTTATTTACTTATCTAAGTAATTTCATCTAGTGATTTGTGTACTACTGAAAATAGATATTTTTAACTAATACTAACTAAACTAAAATAACTGAAACTAATTTCTATCTATAAAATCAAGTAAAATCTATAATCATATAAAAGATTGAAGTATTTTTGTTTATTTCATTGCAAAACATGCATAAGAAATGCAACATTTTTGAAAATAGTGTAAAATTTATAATTTTTTAATGGTATACAATAGACATATACATATACAATAGATATATGGCATTATTAAATCATTTATGAAAAATAGAAATTAATATTTCTGACATAACATAATCTTTCCAATTTTTTACTTTTCGCGCACAGTTTTTTCTTTTAATTAAATATCTGAGACATTTAGCCAACACACACTCATTTACACGCACACGCACGCACATCTATTCATGTAGAGATTTACTAAAAACCTCACGCAATGATAATTCAATGATTAAATGACTAAATGACTAAAAAATAAATTTTGCAGATATAATTTCGTAAACTACAATTGTGAATTTTTATGAAATTTTACATAATAATAATTAAATAATTAAATAATTAATAACAATAATGTACTGTGTACCAAGAGTGAGAACTATCCTAGGCTTTTTTCGCCTGCATGTGAGGTTTGTACGAGTATGAGTGGGAGACGAATACTGCAAATATACGAGGGCTAAAATGACTGCTCACCCATGGTGCACATGATATTATTGTAACACTATAAAGTAAAACCAAAGTGTGCCTATTTCATCTGGATAATGCCACATATTTAGGGGGCTTTCCCCCCTCCCCTCTAAATATGGGGTATCACCCGGATGATAATTATAGGTATAATCCGAATGATATGTTTTATAAGATGAAACAAGTTTAAATTAACTTTTTATCCTGCACTCCTAAACATGGGGTATCACCCGGAATAATATAGGATAATATCACATATTTAGGTTTTTCAAAAGAGTTTAAAACACTTTCGCTGCGGTGAGAAAAATGGCCTTTTTCAGCAATTCCTTTATATTGAAAACAAAAAGTGTATAAATGTCTATGATCTTTTAAAGAAAATAGTTTCCATTTTTATTTGTTCTATAGCTGAAGAATCACGATAAAAAATAATCTGTTGTTCTCTATTTATAAAAGTATTAATACCTCAAAAATATATGTACGCATAGCGCAGCGAAATGGTTAAACATATGCAATCATTCAACTAGTACCCCTTTTTCTGGTTTGATCGGAAAATAACCACTTCAGGCCCATTTTACAGGAGAAAATATATAATACTTTTAGCTTACATGATGACAGCTGTAGTTTTTTATATTACAATGCCAGTAATTCCAATGTGTTTGAATATAATCCAACCAATGAATAAATCACGACCTCGTATGTATATATTAAATGGAGAATTTTTGGTAAATAAACAAGAACATTACGTACAACTTTATGCATTTGATTGCCTTTGCATTCTCATAACTGCTTCTGTAGCTCTGGCAGTCGATACAATGTATGTAGTTTGTATCGAACATTGTTTAGGACTATTCGCTATTGTTAAGTAAGTTTTTAATATTTCATCATAGTTATATTATAGTTTCATTCCTATATTAAAAGCATTATTTATATGAATTATTTAATTTTTTATCTTTTGAATTCTTAATAAGTAACCCATTCAGGACAAAGGAAGTTTTAATAAGGTTAAATGTTAAATGCTGGTGACTTGTCAGTGACAAGTATTCCTACGGTTTTCGAGGTCATTGAATATAAATCTAAACTCAGAATTCATAAATTCATAATAACGGACCTAATATGGTAGACCAATATTTAAAAAAAATAATTTTGATCTAAAAATCATTAATAAAAGAATTTGTATGTCCCTAATTACGATTCTGAACTCAGAATTAAAACATTCGATAGTGTCGGATTCCCACGCCAGTTACCCGGGTTCGATTCCTAGTATCTGCCGATTGATACAAGCACCTCTGTAAAAATTACATGTACTTTGTTTACAAATACACCGCAGACCCCCTCGTCGATTAGCACCATATGAAGAGCACAAATATGGCGACATTAAAAAATGAAAAAAAAAATATTAGAGTTCAAACTCAGAGTTCAAATTCGTATTCAACATCCACATTAGATCCGAAATTTGAAATCTTAAAATTTAGGGACCAAGTTCAAATTCAACGAATCCAAATACCATAGTACGCAAAGTTTCCTAAGGAATCGTTCCAATAATTTAAAGATAAAGGGGTTGGGTACTTTGTGAACTACAAGTCCTAAAAATGTTAAAACTTTTTTAACTTACTTTCAATTTAATTTTCTTCTATAATAAAAGAATAATCATGATAGTACTACAAATTAAATACTACAAACTGTAGTCACCTACCCAGAAAAATGCTGTACTGTTTTAAAATTTTTAACTAATTTACATTTTAGGTATCGTTTAGACATGCCTAATAAGTTTACAGTGAAAGAAAATAAATCTTTACCAAAAGATGAAGACACTTCATACGCGTCGATGGTTTACACTATCAAAATGCATACAGATATTTTAAAGTTAAGTCTAAAATACAATAGCATACACCTAATGTTCACAACAAGAGCGCTAGAACTATCGGTTACTGATTTCAGTTAGTATTCGCATTACCAAGGTAGTGAATCAGTGACCTCAAAAATAAGATCAATTTCTGTAAATTGAACAATTATTTAGGATAAAAGCGTTATCCAAATTTAAAAGTTTCGGGATATTGTGCTTCGATAAATAAAATAAATACTTTCCATCGTTCATTCTGGCAGGTCTTGACTTTGAAGATAGAAACGACTTTAGTAATATTACATAATATTCATATAAAAGCAGTATAATAAGGATTCGTCTTTATTTATTTTTCTAAATTTTGACTGTAATTTTCAAATCTATATAGCTTTGCGTATAATCCATCGATCTAGTAAGACATAAATAAGCTTGTCACTTAACTATTTGATAAACATTCATTTCGTTGAGATTGACGTTTATACTAATATTAATTTATATCAGTTATTTATGTAATAAGAATAGATTAGATTTGATCTTGAAAGACAAGACGTACTAGGTCTATCAGAATGAATTTCGGATAGTTAAGATCACGTAGTGTCAAATATATCTTCTAAAATTTTAGCAAAATTTCGTAAGTCAATTAAGTTCTAACACTTTGACCCATATAATTTATCTAATTAATAAATACTAAAACTAACATAAAATTCATTTATAATTCTAGATTTGCAGACACGCTTGAAACATCATATTCTTTATCTTTCTTTATGATCATAGGAATAAATATGATTTATTTCAGTGTCTTATCTGTATTAGTGAGTTATTTTTAGCATGATAAATGTATTTGGTGTATTTTATTATTAAAAATCAGTTACTGTTTATTAACTTTACAAATCTTTGATTTATAAAAATAAATTAGATGTCGCGTGCTATACGCTTTATCGTTTTCTTGACTGTTTTTTGCATCTATAATATTTATATGATTCACATGATATTACTTTCAAAATTGTTTGGAGTGAATTTTCATTTTTCATTCATGAATTTTCACTCGAGGCGATTTTGTAAACACAGTCAATTATTTTAGAACGAAATCATTTTTAGAATAACTGGATAATATTCACTGTTTTGAAAAAGTGATTTTTCTATTCTGTTGAGAGTGAAAGAATACTCGTACAGAAAAAAATAATTATTTGAGTTATTTTAAGTTTTAAAAACGTTTTGATGAATATTATAGTTTACTAAAAACATATAAAGTAGAAAAAAAATTAAAAAATTTCAGAAATATTCTTGGTGAGATTAGTTGCATCTGACTTCCTGCGCATTTATATTTCCTACGAATTAACCCGTTAAGGGCCAAAATGGCATAAACGATGCGACGGTCTTTGACGCCGTTTAACTCATGCTATGATCGAGTAAAAAAATTGAGAGAGACATATTTTTGAAGTTAGAGACCTGCTCTTTCGAATGGTGACTGCGGAATCGATCTAAATTATTTTTTTCTATGTAAAAATTCAGTTTAAAAAATAAAAACACGATTTTTTCGACCTTTTTTTTTCTTCAAATCGAGTTTTAGAAGGTTTCCCGGTCTGTTAACAAGCTGGAACCCGTTCAAATGGTGGAGTAAATGTCTGAACTTTAAAAATATGTTGGGAGGAAGTTAATTTTTCACTTTGGTGTTTACAAAATGGCGGCTGATTCACAGAATTTTTATCAATGCATTCACGATTTTTTTTAGAGGAAAATATGAGTGAACCGAGGAAATTGCTAAGAATAAAAAGTTCTTAGAATCACTCAAAGAATACGTCGAAATTTTTTCGAAACCTTTTGAGCAACTTTTTGATTTTGCAAATTGCAAAATTTTTGCAAAATCAAAAAAGTTGCTCAAAACTCTCCGGAAAAAATTGTGCGTATTCTTTGAGTGATTCTGAGAACTTTTTATTCTTGGTAATTTTTGTCTAGAGCCCATTGCTTCCAAGAAAAAAATTATCAAAGTAGTACTAGACGTAAAACTCTGACAGGATTCCACATTCATCGTCTGTCCGCTGCAAACAAAGTTTACATTGCCCAACTATCACCAACGTGGAGGTCGACGAATATTGATAGTCTCGTTTTTTTTACATTTTTTTTATTTTTTTTATTTTTTTTCTTATTTTCTAGTTTTTTTATGAAATTTATGATCACGTTTCTGTGTACAGAAATGCTTATCCGGCGTGTAATTGCGAGTAACACTGTATGCAGTAATATTTTTGGCAATCGATACAAAATCTTGTAGTTCTTTGACTACAACCCTGATTATTACATGTTCTTCTCATTTTTGATTCGTGCCTATGAGACTTGAGATCACCTAATCGTGATTTCAATAAATATTCTCTACTCACTTCTTTACACAGCTCTCTTGTTTTCATTTCACGTTCATCGTCCTTTTTGCAAAGATTTTTTAGTATGACTGCATTCGCGATTGACATCTGTATAATCCGTACGAAAATTGCGTACGTCCATTTTTTAGATCGTATACTAGGAGAAACTTTCTTACTTCGAAAATCATGAACATCTACTCCTCCCATATACTTATTATATAATGAAAAAGCAAAAGGGAATCCGATTTCTTTTCTTTCGTGATCAGTTTTTGAATATCTTTTTACTGACGTGATAGGACTCGCACCAGCCGCTGTCGAAAGAATAGAGACCTCTTTTGAATCTATCACACTTACAAAG
The DNA here is from genome assembly GCA_949152435.1 of Gastracanthus pulcherrimus. Lineage (NCBI taxonomy): Eukaryota > Metazoa > Arthropoda > Insecta > Hymenoptera > Pteromalidae > Gastracanthus > Gastracanthus pulcherrimus. The sequence goes on along the minus strand of OX424575.1, from coordinate 160,578,433 downwards.
TTCATCCCACTATTTCGTTCATGACTCACTTTGTATGTTCCTCGTGGAGCTTTCTTTTGAAAGACATGCTTTTCTTTCACTCTATCTCTACGAACAGTTCCCGTCGATTTCAAACCAAATTTATTCAAGTGGATAACTAAATCTGGGCTGGTAAAATAATTATCAAAATATAAGTGATACTCTGATAATTTTCTTATTGGGAGGCTACATAAAAGTGGATTGACCATTTGCAATACAACCCTGGAGCCAAGCGGACAGGAGGATAAGTTTATTCCAATGCTTGAATCGTTTTTACCACAGTAAATATCTACATTGAAAATAAATCCGTTAGTTCCACATAGAGCCCACAATTTCATCCCGTAACGATCAGGTTTTGAGGGCAAATACTGTCTCAGGCATGTTCGACCAAAAAATCTAACCATCATTTCATCAACTGAAAGTGCAGTCGAGAAAAAACCAAATTGCTGGATATTTTTTCTGAATAACTGTAAGATTTCTCGCACTTTCCATGCCTTATCAATGCTGTTTTGATCAGTAGGTTTGGAATATTTCAATTTAGATTTTATTTCTTTGAATTTGTTGCGTGACATTGCTGATGGAATATCTGGGCAATTCACAAGAGAGTCAGTTTCCCAGTACTCATATTGATTATGTCGAATGTTGATAGATGATAATAAAAGTATACCTACAAAAGTATTCAATTCTCCTACAGATATTTGTAAGCCGTTTACTTGACTAGCTTCAATAATATAATTTTTGATCTCGCTAGAAAAAAAGAGTTCAAATAATTCCACGTCTGACATTCTGGCAATTTCTCTTCGTTTTGCTGCACTCAAAAACAGTTGATCCTCTAAATCTGCAGAATAAATTTGTTCTCCGTCACTCCATGAAAATATATGATCTGGTTCCAATTTTTTCTGTTTTTCTGTGTAATTGTTACAAACAGACCTGTATGAAACATTCTGTACGGGAATTTCTGGATCGGTATTTTCATCATCTGATGAGCTATCCCCATCAGAGCCAGAATCATTCCCATTAAGTATAAAAAGATTTTCTTCACCTTCATCAGATTCCTCATCATCAGACTCATCATCAGACGATTCAGGATAATTTTCGTTTGATTTTTTATTGCTTTCCGTTTACTCATTTTTAAGTCAAATAGAAAAATCCGGTATTATGTCAACGTTCAGCAGTTGTAAAAACAGCTTGCAATCAATTGTACTGCTCGAGTACTTATGTTCTGCTTCGTATAAATTTGCAGATTTATATTGATAATGATGAAATTTGGGAATTCTCTATATCTTCGACAGCACCACAGTATATTCGATTGATCGAATTGAGTTGATATAGGAAAAAGTTGCAAAATATCGAGAGGCAACGCCGGCATGAGAGAAATAAAGCTGCGCAGGATGAATTTTCACAACGGATACAAATTCGATATTTGATAATTTTTTTCTTGGAAGCAATGGGCTCTAGACAAAAATTACCAAGAATAAAAAGTTCTCAGAATCACTCAAAGAATACGCACAATTTTTTCCGGCGAGTTTTGAGCAACTTTTTTGATTTTGCAAAAATTTTGCAATTTGCAAAATCAAAAAGTTGCTCAAAAGGTTTCGAAAAAATTTTGACGTATTCTTTGAGTGATTCTAAGAACTTTTTATTCTTAGCAATTTCCTCGGTTCACTCATATTTTCCTCTAAAAAAAATCGTGAATGCATTGATAAAAATTCTGTGAATCAGCCGCCATTTTGTAAACACCAAAGTGAAAAATTAACTTCCTCCCAACATATTTTTAAAGTTCAGACATTTACTCCACCATTTGAACGGGTTCCAGCTTGTTAACAGACCGGGAAACCTTCTAAAACTCGATTTGAAGAAAAAAAAAGGTCGAAAAAATCGTGTTTTTATTTTTTAAACTGAATTTTTACATAGAAAAAAATAATTTAGATCGATTCCGCGGTCACCATTCGAAAGAGCAGGTCTCTAACTTCAAAAATATGTCTCTCTCAATTTTTTTACTCGATCATAGCATGAGTTAAACGGCGTCAAAGACCGTCGCATCGTTTATGCCATTTTGGCCCTTAACGGGTTAAAATGCATTGATAAACTCTCATTTTAATACTAAAATTAGTTTAATCTATTGTAACGTTAATCTATGATAACGTAAATCTAACAAATTGTTATTGCTAATAAAATAATATAAAAATTATAAGTTATATATAATTCGGTTTTATCTGGGAAATAATGAATATTATCTCCCGCATATAATCGTTTATGTATAACGCTACTTGCATTATGTCAACTTCATAATGTTTTCTGTGTAAAAAAGTAACTTATTTCTTGCAAACTTTCTAATAACAAGCACTAAGGAGGTCCGAGCGGCATACTAGTCAAAACAGTAACTTATGAAAAAAAAGTCAATTAATAGAGAAGTTTATGACAATGTATCCTGTTAACAAATTAAACGTTTAAGAAGCTTTGAATATTGATATTTATATCAAACGCATATTTATCTTATTTCTTTCTAAAAAGTTCAATATAGACGTTGATTTGACCCTAACCTCGAAGTTGTTTCGTTGTTTTGAGTACTTATTTTGCGTCATTCTATAAATATCTCTCTAAAAAGCCAGGCAATCCTATTTTTTTATTGCATCCACATAAACTTTGAAAGCTAAGGATTAATTTGATACTATAATATCCTACAAAAGTTTCCTACAAATGCATGAATTTTTCATTTCAAACGCGAAAAATGCATTTACTGTATTTTAGACGGGCTAAACGGGCGAACTTTAGAATTAAATATCTTTTTGAAATGCTAGGCAACCTATACTGAAAATTTGTCTGTGGACTCAAATAATCTTTATTAGCAATTACAAAATAGATTTGGGTCTTAAAGTTTAAAATTACTTTGCGCTTATACCCCCGCAAACGAATAACTGATTATTTACACTTTATCTACATTGCTTTACAAAATAAGATTTTTAGGTACTTATAAGTCTGAATAAGCCGCTCAACCTAATAAGATATTCCCTTCTTCTGATGGCTCTTCTGATTCATTTATTCTATCTTAGTTGGCCTGGACAAAAACTTATCGATCACAGTGGAGGTCTCTTTCGAGATGCGTAAGTATATTAGTTTTTCTTATTAAATTCGATTACGGAAATATTTTTATTTTGCCATCATTAGTTACACTAATCAATGGTATGAGACTTCCACAAGATCTAAAACATTACTCAAGTTTCTGACGCTGAGATGTTCAGAACCTTGTTTGATAACAGCTGGAGGATTGTACACTATGAATTTTGAAAATTTTCTACTGGTAATCGAGTGTTTATTATGCTGAATTATTTAAAATATCCTCCAATAAGATGCTTTTCAATTTGAATATTAGTAGTTTATATGATAATAATGAAGTTATGGGTTTCATAAATAGTCTTATTAACGATATTTTAACTAATCATTTACGGGGGGACAACACTGTAGATGTCTGAAAATTGAAGGTTTTTTTATTTGTTTGTTATAGAAAAACTATTGAATGAATCCTATTAAAACTTTTTGAAGTCTTTGTTGGCTTAAATATAAACAAATGTTTTTTGAATCGATTTAGAATATAAATACTATGTTATTTATGATGGAAGTTAGTGCCTCGAAAAATAGACTACGTAGCAATTGACATCATTTCGGTGATACGGCTCATATGAATCCAATAAAACAAAAAAATAACGTATAAACTACATGCGGTTAACTCCTACACTACGCACGGAATTTCAAAAATTTTTAAAATGTAAAAAATCGTGAAATATCCAAAAAATCGCTGCCAATTCATTGTCACTTAGCTTCTTCAAACTAAATTAATTGTTGTAATATGAAATTCCTTGTACTAATAAATTAATTTTGAATTGCTATACCTCTTTCTAAATAATACCTCGAAAAGGATATGCTTTTCTATCATTGATGGTTTGCCAAAAGATAATCTTTTACTAAAATTATAGAACGATAGATAATAATCCTTATTGCAGCAATTTTTTCTCTGTACGTAATTTATTAAAATTATTTAAATATTTAAAATAACTGTACTCAGACGGTAGTACGTAGATTCGCTGAATTACTAATCATCTAAAATTTTTTTAACGATTTGCCATCATAGATTTCCCAGATATAACCGTTTAAACTAAATATGATTTTTTTAAAAATCGAAAAATTGTTATAAAGAAATAACGACTCGATGAATCTTTGAATTTCTTTTTAATTTCGAATCTTCATTAAATAACAAAAAAAATGAGCTGTGTTTGGTAAAAAATGACCGTGCCATTCTCGAGATATACTCGATCAAGAAAACATTTTAAAAGACACATAACCTCAAATATCTCGAAATATAAAGATTTTGTGATCTCGGCTTAGAACTCGTTCAAGAGATACTAAAGAGCTACCGTTTCGAAAGTTTCAGATCAAATGGTAACGATTTACTCCAGAATTTGCTACAGAATAAAAATCGAGTTTTCTTACAAAAAGATTTTTCTCTCTTCAAAAGAAAAAGATGAAGCCTCAAAATTTTACAGAATATTCTTTTCCATATTCTTAATTATCTCAATTTTTTAAAAAGATTTTCTTAATTATTTTTCACAGATATAACTGTTTAAAAAAATGATGATTTCGTGAATAATAAAACAAAGGAAATAGTTTATTCAAAATTTCGGGTGGAAATAGATAGGTAATTTTATGGTCTTTCGAAAATTTGAAGAAACATTCTCGAAACGAACATCTTTTAAATTATTACAAAATCGATTTATTGAAAATATTACAGTGTTGTCCGTTCTTAAAAGAACAAGCAGCATTTTTAATTTTTGCTAATTTATCAATTTATTTGTAGATTATGAAAAAATCAGTATCTTTCGTAACAGTTTTTTCATCGTTCAGATAATATGGACTTGCTAATCGAACTAAGAAAGGATTATGAGAATATTGGAGTCTTTGTCTTCTGACCTAATGATTTTTTATCTTTAAGTTATTCTTTAAAAGTATATTAAATTGCAAAAAATTTTCACTAGTTAATAAATCACTACAATAGTTAAAATATTATACTGTAAAAAGATTTATACTGAAAAATAAATATATTTATGCACAAATATTTGTCGTATGTATCAATATCACGTAAATTTTTGTGCACAACCAATGCTGCAATCTCATGCAGTATACAAGTTCAGACCGAAAGTTTCGGGCAGTGATCATGAGGGTCTTCAAGTATAAAAGAATAAAATGTCTCATAAATTTAACTGAAAACTTTTCTCTGTGTTATTAATTACCTCAAATTTTCAATGATTTTCCAGCATATATTTTGAGATATAACGATTTGAAAAAAATATGACGTTTTCCTATATAACTAGAGAACGGAATAAGGTTTATCTATAACTTTAAGTCACAAAAGATAGGTAATTTTATGCTCTTTTAAATACATTTACATTGAAACAATGCTACTGTTTTTAATGTGCTAGAAAATCTCGTAAGACTAATACCCAAAAATTAAAAATCACTAAAAAACAAAAAGGTAACTAACAATCAATAAAACATTTTCTTTTCCCCACTTCGGGAAAAAACCAAAGAAAATGCATCGTGAAAAAATAAGTTTTACCGTATATATCCTAAGAAACAGGTGTATACACACATACCTCTATATGGACATATTTTAAAAATAGTCTATTTTTATTACAAATGTCCAAAAACATGTTTCTAACATGTTTTTTGAAAACTTATTTTTTAATTTTACAAAGCTTCCTCTTTGAGGAAGCAAAATGATTACGTCACCTTTAAAGCTTTCAAAGTGTTGGGATTTGTTAAAAGGACAACCGTTGAATTTGTAATGTTTACTCGATACTATCTCTGTTCAAATCCCTTGTTATTCCTATTTTAAAATACAGCTCTACTATCTGCTCGCCTTATACATAGTGTAATTAAAAGTTACTTGAGTCTGTCCTTCATAAATTTATAAGGTTTATTTCAGTAAAAGCACATGAACCTGTGGATATGTTTGACCACACTTTCGATCCAAGATTGCAGAAATATAATTTGCTGAGTATTACGGCCTTCACATATACATATCAGAATTGCCTTCTTAGTTTTAAGATCATAAAAAACTGTATGAATTGTATAAATATTACAGACTACTTTAATAATAGAAAGCTTTATTATCCTACAAGAAATCTTAGAATAATATAGGAAGACAAAAATAAATCCTCGTATAGCTTTAATGCACCTCTCGCAAGACTAAAAAGAACCTGAAATAGCATACCAAGTGAAATAAGGAATATTGAGCAAGTCGACAGTTTTAAAACTCCTGTTTCCACTCTTAACCACATTATTTAATATATAAGTAAGTTATAAGGATTAACTGATTTTCTTTATGTTTTGTAAACGGTAAATGAAATATATTTTAAGCGACTCTTCAGATCGTTTAGATCAATGTCCGTCCTTTTCTACTTGATATTGTATTTGCAATGTAAAATTGACAGTATTGTCCGTCTAAACCTTTGCGGGGCGAATTTAATCTAAAGAATCGAAGTTTTTGATCTTAAATTGTTTATAACTAATTATATAAACAAACATTTGTAAATTTAAGCTCAGGATTTTATTCCTTAGGTATCTAGGATTACATAGAATAATATTTGGGCGATATTGAGCTCAAACTGTCTAAGTTATGCACAAAAAACTAAACAAAAATAGGGTGTTAATTGAATGAAAGAAAATAAAAAAAAGTATTCTATCTGACGGGCCTACTGCATTTTTTTACGCAAGTTATCTCGAATTGTAACGATATATGTTAGATTGTAGTTGATTGGGGTTCGTTAACATTAAAATAACTAATAATTTAAAACAGAATATATATTTCATAATCATACTTTAAAAGTTACACATAATTCACGTAATCTCATACACGCATACACGAGTAGTGCAGTTTTTATAGTCGATGCTGAATGATGAGAATAAATATCTTCTCCTTAGTTCTTCGTAGGCTTACTTCGTAGAAAACTTTGATGATTGTATATTGTTTTATTTTCACAAAAAGATGTGTAAACATTTCAATAATTGGATGTGCACACCACATAGTTTAAATACAGTATTTTACAATTGAGAATTTGAATTATAAGTTTTATATGAGGCAAAGCCTCGCACAAAACGAGGAGTCTGTTCGGTTCGGCGATCAGGCAGCGACTGTCTCGTTCAAAATTCGTTTGCAAAAGCACTGTTCCTAGAACAGTACATCACACAATTCTGGTATTTCCCTTTAAGTTACATTGTCACTGATGCTATAAGATCTTAGCTACTTGTGATACTAATTGATTTTCAAATATTGCGAAAGATCCTGCTTAATAAACTATAAGTTTATTCCAAATAACTTCATCCACGATAGATTCTATAGCTTGTTCACTCAACATTTCTAATCTTATGGGTGGCTCAGATAGTTTTACGTGAAAAGTCATATGATATGAAATTTTTTTGTGGAGTTTTGTGGTACGGCATTCCATACACATTGAAAGAAAATGAAATGCTTTATCCAGTCTATGTTCCTAAAAGTGTTCGTTATGTTAAATAAAGATTGTTCGCAATAAATGTAATATTGAACGTGAGCGTGACATTGAGAAAATCTACTATATAAGTTCGATAACTTATACAGTTGACTAATTAATTTTTAAAAGCCGGCTTTGATAAGAATTGAGATTCTAAATTTAACAAACACATTGCTGGTTTTAAGCGTTACTACTTATGAATTTAAAATTAGCTGTACTGCTGTCTTTTGACACGTAGAGAAATTTTGTGAGAAAATCAAGCAAAATTATAAATATTCAGTGAATAAGCTATTAAATCTGTCCATCTTGATTAAAAAGTAATTAATAATAAACACAAAGTGCATTTAAAGCATCCGGAATACACAAAATACCTAATAGTCTCAAGTTTGTGAATTCAGCGGTTTGCGTATTTCAACAAATTATGTGAATAGTGCACTGTTCATAATATCATAAAATTTATAAATAATAGTTGATTCTATTCATTTTATTAGCAAATAATTGGTGTATATCGTTATTTTACATAACGTTTACTTATATTTTAGTATAGTTATGAGTAAGTAGACAGTTTGAAAGTATTTAGGTAACAAACTATATCAATATGTATCATATAATTATGAAAAATGTTTGTACATTGTTAAAAATCTATGAAAAGTAAACAATATACTAAGTAAAATATCGTTATTAACCTTAACCATGTATTTTAAATAATTTTTTTAATTAAAATTTATTTTTGTATTGATTTCACTTTATATATTATGTGTAAATGTCATTTAAATAATATACAATAGTATCGAGTGTCATACAAACAGTCATATAAATATAATATTTAAAAATAAAATAGAACATATACAAAATAAATTAAAGAAGATGAATTTATTTATCGCCAAATAGTTATACAAAATAGTTATACTTTGAGATTTATTTTGTTGTAATTTTGGTCGTTGATCTACTCTGAAATTTTGAGCACTAAATCTTATTTTTCTTTAAAAGTCGCCGATGCCATCATCGTTAAAATTGAAGAAAATCCTTAAAAATAATCAGTGACTTTTGTTATTATTTTATTTTTTATAGAAAACATCGAAATTAAGCCATGTTAGACGGATTCGTAGACTTTTTAATACTGCTGGTGATATTAGTATTATTCAATCCCATAGTACAATTTATTAAGATTCTTTGGGAGTTAATCTTAAAACTATTCAAATCAAAGCCATTTGATTTAAAGAATAAATATGGCGATTGGGCAGGTAATTTATCTAATTCCAATTAAACGTATACTATAATTCACACATTATTTATATTATATACATACAATTTTATATTTCAGTTATTACTGGATCTACGGATGGAGTTGGAAAAGAATATGCAAAAGAATTAGCAATAAGGAATATAAATCTCATTCTAATCAGTAGATCTTTAGAAAAACTAAATAAGACCAAAGATGAAATTCAAGCTATGAATCTTAATGTATGCATTAAAGTTATTCAAGCGGACTTTAGTAAAGGAAAGGAAGAGTTGGCAAATATTAGGAATCAACTAGAAGATATACCTATAGGAATATTAGGTAAGCAAGTATACATGCATAATATATTTTAACCTTTTAATGCTCAGACCCTATCAACGTTAATAGTACATTATGCATCAAGGGAGTAAAGTGGGCAATGTACGCACTGTGTGACGTTGCCGACCGAGCGAAGCGAGGTCGGCATTTCACACAGTGCATGCTTGCCTACTGTACTCCAGAGGTGCGTATACTACTTTTCACCACACCCCCGTAAAGAAATGACTGTACGCATCTCAGCAGGCCGTACAGTACCCCATGCTCTGCCTAGAAGTAAAGTGACTTGTGTACGCGCGACGCGCTGTTTTACCGCTCGAGACGCAGTCGAGAGCGGAAAAAGGCGCATCGCGCATGCGCAAGTCACTTTATTCCCTAGGCAGTCCATGCGGTACTGTTCGGCCTGCTGAGAGGATGTACAGTCAGCACTTTACGCGCAGTGTGGTGAAAAGAAATGTCTTTACTTGTTTTTAGTCACCTTTTACTTGGTCTAAGAAATAAATCTTTAGAATATAAAGATTTATTTCGGTAATATGATTTTTAGAAGCGAAGTCGAAAAATACATTTTTCAGAGTCCTGCTTTTATATTAGATAAAATTAATCAATCAATATATTAATTTCATAGTAAATACTTTTATACAAATACCTATCGATAGAAATACAAATTAAACAGTTTTACTAGGATTTTTTAACAAAAACTAAAAAATAAAGCATAACTAGTACGCGCACTTGTTACAACTGTAAATGCCGGCTTTATTTGAATTTTATATATTTTATAAATCGAAATAAAAATTTAACAACAAAAACCAAATACTTAAAACAAAAAACAAAAACAAATAAAAATCACTGCCAATTTATTGGCACTTGGCTTCCCCAAACCTAGTAAACCGTTCCCATATCCTAGTAAATCATCCATACCTACCCACAGTCGATAAATGACATTAACTATGAAATACAACAAAAAAAAAATGACCGTGACATTCTCGAGATATAAGCAATCAACATTAAAAGAAAGATAATCTCAAATATCTTGGAAGATAAAAGACCTCATAGTCTGGTCAAGGAGCTCAGTAGAGAAATATTGGCAAGCTACCTTTTCAGCTCAATTTATTGAAAACATTTTCTTTCATATGTTTCAGAAATATCGCCGGTTAACCCGCAAGTGCACGCGTGGCTTTTGAGGCACCACACTATTTTCAAACAGCTTTCACTCAGAGAAAAATTTTATTTTGCACATTGAGACTTTTATGTATTTTTCAGAAACGTTATTTAGCTTCAAAAGAAGTAAAACGAAAAATTTGGAAAAAACATTATTAACAAACTAATAAAAGAAAACTATTAACAAAGTCGAAAAAATATTAAACAAATGTTTGTTATTGATAAATAAATCACTCCAAACGTTTTTAGTATTTTAGTTTTGTTAATAATCCTTACGTTAGTAAGGCCACCACTTACCTGTAACACCATTTGTCTGAATTTGGTGCCTCAGAGGCGTCCACGTGCGTGTTCGCATAAGACCGAAATGTACGCCTACTCGCGGGTTAAATAAAAATTACGTTATTGTGTATAACAAATGAAAGGAGATAGCTTATAAAAAATCTCATGTCGGAGAAGATAGATAGTTTTATGCTTTATCAAATGTATTTACACTGAACTGATCATATTATTTTTAACATACAAAAATAATTTACCACATCAATTTCAGAATATCATAAAATAAAAAAATTGTTATAAAACAAAAACCGGTTAATGAATCTTAAAATTTATTCTCAATTCTGAATCTTAATTAAAAACCTAAAGAAAAGCGATGAAAAAAAAATTTCTTTTTAAAAAATATAACCTCAAATAACTTGGAATAGAAAGGTCTTTATAATGCGGGAAGAAACAGTCTCAAGCGATAGTAAAAAGCCACCTTTCTGAACATTTTTACAAGGAATGGTGCCGTTTACTTAAGTTATCGTGGACCAAATAAATCGATTTTTTCTCGGAAAGGAAAATAATAGAGACTTAAAAATTTTACAGAATATTCTTATCCATATCCCTAAGCACCGTAATTTTTTTTTAATTTTCCATGTTATATTTCTCGGATATCACCGTATATACTTTAAATAAAAAACGACATTTCCGTGTATTTCAGAAAAAGAGAAAAGCTTATTTAAAATTTCTATTCGGAAAAGATAGGTAATTTTGTGCTCATTTAAATTCATTTAAACTGCATCGATAATATTATTTCAAACATACCAAAAAAAACGAAAAACTAAAGCTAAAAATCGAAAATCCGTTAAAAAGAAAAAACATTGAAATACAAAAAAATTATTTTTCTGCTCTCTTCCTTTAATTGTGGATGGATTTGGATGAGTATTATTCTGAATATTCAAGGTCAAAATTAATGTTTAAGGGCTCACTTTTTTTGTGTTTATTAATAAACACAAAAAAAGTGAGCCCTTAAACATTAATTTTGACCTTGAATATTCAGAGTAATACTCATCCAAATCCATCCACACTCCTACCCACACAGACGCACACGCACATGATTACGCACACGCACACTCACGCATGCACGCACACACACTCGCTCACACACATATACACGCACACTCACGCACGCGTGCATGCACGCACGTACGCATACACGCACGCAAACACACACACATACAAACACATCCATGTAGACATTTTCTAAAAATAATGTATTTTGATTTCTTAAGTTTCAATACATGTGTCTAGGTAACATGTTTTTAGGCAAACTTTTTTTTTACCATCACAAAGCTTCCTCTTTGAGGAAGCAACACATTATCAATGCATGTTTGACAAGAAATACAGTGTGCACCATGGGGAAGAGGTCTTTCTCGCCCTTGTGTGTTTGCAATAAGCATACTTTTCCCCCATGGTACACAATATACTATTTTGTCACACATGCGTGTTAATTAATAATCATCTTCGGCCTGTGGTCCACGCGATATTTTTTGTCCTACCTATACTGCAAGGATGATTTTTAATGCATATATAAAATGGACAGAAAGTGCGTTACTTCTCTGCCCGAAGGTTTTATTTTCCCTCCGAGGGCGGAAAATAACCACTTTCCGCCCGCTTTATATGCATGAAAAAGTATATTTTTGGCATAGGTAAGACAAAAAACTATTTAAAATGTGTCTACAGGTTTAGGAGTTTCTATAATAATGAAATTAACTTATTGGAATTGGTTTTCCAAAGCAAAAGTTTAAGATCAATAACTATTACAATTTTTTGTAAATTATTAACGAATACATTTGTTTGTGGCTCTACACTTTCTTCTATAGTCAGTTCATTTATTAATATGGATTAATACTTTATTAGATACTCATAAGATTCTAAAAGTTGTGTATCCTACAAGATATATTTGTCTCTTTTAGGACTTCTGTATTCAGAATTAACTCTTTCGTAAACCGAAGAATATCCCTATTAAAATAGACATTTGTTTATGATCACAACCAGTCACGAAGATACAGTCATGTTTCTATCAAACTTTATGCACAACATATTGTTCCTCTTTTCATTGATTTCACACATAGATCCTACAAGTATTTGGTCAACGAAAGAGTTAAAAACGAAATGTGTAAAAAGTACATGTATATGTTAAAAAAATTTTGCACGTGATTTGACTAAATTAAAATAAATTTTTTAAATATAGTAAATAACGTTGGGAAGCTTAATGAGTACCCAATGTACATTGGAGAAATGGAGGAACAAGAGCTATTGGATATGATTAATATAAACATCAGATCCACAACGCTTATGACTCGCATGGTTATAGAGAGTATGAAGAAACGAGGTAAAGGAGCCATTGTCAATGTTTCTTCAGCAGCGGATCTAATGCCTGTGCCATTGATGGCAGTTTATTCGGCAAGCAAAATTTTCGTTACGTACTTTTCAGATGCCATCCGCGAAGAATATTCAAAGTATGGCCTGACAGTACAGAATCTTGCACCATTTTATATAAACACAAAAATGGTTGGATACAGTGAACGGTTTCAAGTAAAATATAACATTTTCTTATTTTTCGCCTGAATAATGAAAATAAACATTTTTTATGAATAATTTTATTCGTTTTTTGTCTTTTAGAATAATCCATTTGTTCCTGACGCATCAACCTATGCTAAGAACGCCATAGAGACTTTAGGAAGATTAAATTCTACTACCGGATACTGGATGCATGATATACTAAAGTTTACTTCACTATGTTTTCCTATCTGGATTAGAACAAAAATCGTTTTCTTTATTAATCGAACCACCCGTAAGGACTATTTTACGACACAAAAAAATAAAAATAAAGAATAATAAAATTTTAATTATAAAATATGATGTAATATCATAAAAATGATCGGATGTTTTGCACAGCTCAACGAATATTTTGTATACTTTATAATAAAAGTTGTTTACATTTAATCAATATTTAGTAATAAATAAAAATCCAAGTTATCAATAAAACAATAATTAATTATTAAATTAAGAAAATGAATAGATTCAGCTCTTAAACGTTTTAATGATCAAATAAAGTGTATGCGATCTGTGCTCAAAATCCTGAAAAATTAATAAATATTGTAAAAATTGGTTTAACATGTTATAAAACCGGAAATTGTAGAAAAATTAATTAAATGAAATGTGTGCTTCGATTCAGCACTACCTGATAGACTCATCAGGGAGACGCAGGCAGGCCTTTCCTTATAAATATATAAATATATAAATATAAATAATTAATCATATTTTGTCCATAATGAGTTATGGGTCGATTATAAAAAAACTCGTACTTTACTTATACGTATATATACATTGAATTTCATTCTTCATCTTCTTTCTTTGACGTTATTATTCCTCATGAAGTTCAGGGCACTTATTTATGCGAGGAAAACATTTTTAAAAATAAATAATGTATTTGAGTTAGATTTATTTAGACTATTTATTATATATGTTCTATTTTTGTATTTCCTACTGTGATTAATTTATAATTAAACACTTTCAATTGACATCTATGGCTAGTTAAAATATAATACTTTGTAGCTTATAAAGAAAATTATCATCTACATGTGTTCGACTAATGAGTTTATCTTTGTAAAATATTGTCACGGATAAGCAGTTTATGCATTAAGGGGTGTCAAAGTCAATTTAGGAATTCAAATTTCCCGCCTTAAATGTTACTGACCGAACAATGAATAATTTGATATAACTCGATATATATACATTATTATCCAACACAAAGAGGTCATTGCCCTCCGTAATACAATTATCTACCACTATGCAAAGTTTCAAACAAAAACTGCAAAACCTCTTCGAATGGCATTGGATCGAAATTTATATTAGCCCAGACTCGAACGTTTCAAATTTCGTTCCAATGTCATTCTTAGAGGTTTCGAAGTTTTTGTTTGAAACTATGCACAGTGGTAGATAATTGTATTACGGAGGGCAGTGCCTGCTTTATTTTGGATAATAAGACATATATATCGAGTTATATAAAATTATTCACTGTTCGGTCGGTAACATTTACGGCGGGAAATTTGAATTCTTAAATTAACTTTGACACCCCCTTAAGTAGTTCATCGTAACTTTTTCTTTGTCCACAAAATTACTGATAGCAAGGTTGGTAAGATTGAAATTAGAGTTTTTCTCCAAAGTCATCTATTTTACGCTGAGCAACTGTTTCAAAATATTTAAAATTTATGAGCATCTACATAAATACATTAGCTTGTTATTTACTCCAATCTTTGAACAAATATTATTAAAAGTGCATTAATAAGCTGTATAAAACGCAACCAGTACAATTCTGTTGGTAAGTAGTTTTGGTAAAATATTGCTGCTAACTTCTTTAGCGTAATGCTATCTTAAAGAGAGTTCCTGAAAAATCGAGTTTAAGAACTTTGTAACGGAAATTCACTTTAAATTAAGTAATACTAGAATTAAGTCATTGCACACAAACGTTTAAAAATCTCTAGTTTAGAAAATCTTAAAAGTCGAAATAATGTTCATCATGTCTGCATGCAAAAACTTCATTCACTCTCAAAAGAATAGCTCGTATAAAAATTGCGATGTTTACAAAATTTTTAAAATTAATATTTTAATTTTTCTTCCACTAAAACAGTTTTGTGATAATGTTAGATATACAAATTGAAAGGAAAATGTCTCTTCTTTTGTAAACGCACATATTTTTAACACGTTTAACGTATAAAGAGACAACACATTTTTATTGTGATTTTTAGAAAAATTTTTATATTTTTACTAAAATGGCTTAAATTTAATTATATTTCGAATTTGTTAATTTATATAACGAAATTGTTTTATTCAACTTATTTGTGTTTAATTACATTTTATTCTGAGTGCTAATATTTCATTTTGCTTCATTTAATAAAATAAATCTAAACTTATCTGCTTTATCAGACATACATATAATACGTCAGGGAACTAGCAACAAATAATAAAAATCTTCATCTTTAAAAGGAATATTTTAATTTTGCACATTTTGAACCAATCGGTTATCTTCTTTTTGATCCTGAAAGATCAGGTTATCAATAAATTATTTAGATTTATCTTTATTTATAACAATAAATTATTTTAAACAAAGCACTGCAATCGGTTAAATTCTTAAAGCAAATAACACTAACAAACTATCCACAAAATAGTGAGCGTGTCACGTCACTTCACGCTAGCTGAGCGTCTGGCTCCCAGTCATACCTTGACCCTGATTTTGGGAGTGATCGCATTCAGATCGACGACTACTCACTCATTAGATTAGACCGCAACAAACTCGGGGGCGGGCTGGTCCTGTACATTTATTATACATTTAAGGCCAATCTAATATGCAGTTCTCCGACTACACAGGAGGACAGGCCGTTAATACCCGAATACATAATGTGTAGTATTCAACAGAGCAGGCTTCTCCCCGTCTTTGTTGCTCTCATATATAGGCCACCACATGTACGGTTTCTACATGGTTCTGATATAACAGACCAACTTACCACTCATACGCAAAAATTTTGTCATAAAGTTATAATGGGAGATCTGAATGCGAACCTACTCAGAACGTCAGCCGATGCAAGATATGTTAGGCGGTTGGCTGATGATCTCAACCTTCAAATAGTTGATCATGATGCGACTCATCATTTCACGGTCTCTCACACATGGATTGATGTAATCCTGACAGATGACAATGACGTTGTGCTGAGCAGCGGCAATCAGCCGGCGGCCTTTCCAGTCATCATAACATCATAGAGGACGACATTGTGGTCGAAACTGCTGCATCCCCTGTGGCTAACTCTTTTAGCTTCAGGGAGTTTAAATCGATCCAACAAGATGACCTTACTGAGACTACAGTTCAGTGGCTCTTCTTGACGTGTCAGGGGAGCTTCAGACACGACTACAGCGCTTACGGAATTCATGTGTGAGATACATATGTGGTGTTAGGCTCGATGAGCATGTCACCTCCTACAGGGAGGGACTGGACTGGCTAGACATAAAGGCGAGAAGGGAGTATTTTATGGGACTGTTGCTTTACAAAGCGATTGTCATGCGGCGGCCACCGTATCTTACTGTCCTTTTTTAAAAAAAACAGGCCAGGACTTCAGGTAGGGGTGGTACGAAGGAGCTCTCGGTTCCGGGGTCGCGCACCGATAAGGGCCTATTCTCGTTTAGAGTTCAAGGTGCGCACCTCTGGAACTCGCTCCCAAGCAGTGTGAGGTGCCTGCCATCTTTTTGCAAATTTAAAATGGCGTTAGGCAGGTACCTTAAACAACTGCACGGTCACGGGAATACGCAGAAGTGAGCCTGCGGATTGTGATAAATAGATTGTTTTCGTCCATTTCTGTATAGTCCTAATTTATTTTATTTATTTATTTAATTTATTTCAAGTGTTAAATGTTAAGTATGAGAGTGTTTATTAGCGTGAATAGTTGTAAGAATGACAGATGAATGAGTTTGTATTTTATTTTAGGACGCGATAGATGTACGTGCAATTTGAATGTGTGTGTAAATATATTCTTTTTATTTTATTTTATTTTGTTATCTTTTATTATATTTATTATTGTGTATGACGACGTGTATTCTGTGATGAACCTTTTTGACTATGACTCTAGATCATTATATTAGATTTTATAAATTGACGACCTGTTACAGCGAATTATGTTTTTATATAAGAAAATGCAATAGGAATGTAAAAGTGTATGATAACAAGTGTATAAATTGATTGATATTCTATTTTAACTATATGTACATACAGTTCTAAAATTTCGTCCTAGATGAATAAGAGTATATATATCTATCTATCTATCCCACTTCCCTGTCAGAAAACGCGCGTCCATCTTTCCAACGCTTCAAGTCTCCGAATCTTCCAGAATAATCTCTTTTAATCACTAGGACTTTTTAATTTAAACTTCGGTTCCGTGTCCGAGCGCCATTGTAAGAGTTCGTGAATTTCTATTATTAATTAGAAGTTTAAATAATTAATATTTTGAATATAAATTTGTGTTTCTCCGCCGAGGAACCTAGTGAAAGAAAGTAATAGGAAATCGGTAATAGGAAATTTCATATAAATAAAAAGGAAACACCAGTATATTTCCTATTAAACAGGAATAACAACTTGCATTTATTCTTATCACAGTTCCACTCAAAAAATCTACTTGCGATCACTCATATATTTCCCAATAGTAATAAGTAAACTGAGAAATATATTTGTGAGCTGACCAAATAGTCCTTTGAGAACGAGAGGAGTGAAGTCCTGCTCACTAGGCGACTGTACGTTGACTGTCAAATTCGGCAACGGTGAAAACTGAACCGCCGAATTACGTCGTTTAGCAACACTGTCCCACTCTTCTCCCTCCCTCACACATTCGCATCTTACACTGAGAGAATGGTTCAATTAGGTTTGCCGAAGTCGCATTGCTAAGGAGCCATAGTCTGTCATTCTTACTGAGGAGTTCGGTAAATACTGCGGAACAGTTCGGCTGTTTTGGCGGATGTGTATTAAATGTGATGTGTGGTGTTGCACTTTATTGTAGCCTCATTATCACGTTTGTCATAAGGTAAACCAGAAGTAAGGTTAAAGTGGAACATCGAAAAGGTAACTTAGACTAACTAATCATATATAAAAAGGTTACAGTAACAAAAAAAATAAGAAATTCATTAAATAATTCATTATTTGTGAAAAAGTGAGGTTAGGAGTGTAGCGCGACGCACGGAGACTCAGCTGCTGAACTTGTTCCGCTATTCTTGCCGTATACATACTACCGAACTCACTTCGGTCAAAACTACCGAACAGTTTAGCAAGTCTGACCGATGTATTATTCTCTCAGTATACATGGATGTAGACACACATCCTTATTCTTCACGATTCTTCTTTGTGCAGCTATTCTGTTTCATGACGATCAGTTTCACGCTCAAACGCAATTTTCAAACTATTTATTCATATCTCAATTTTACTCTAATCATTCATTCTTTGTATATAGCAATAATAAAATTAATGTATAAAAGTACTCTAATAAATAAATAATTAAAATAATCAAATTCCATACCATATCAATATGGACCGTTACAACACATGTATTCCGGTGAGGATTATGCGATGTGCGAGGTCCGTAGTGTGTTTTACTCGGCACAGTTAAGTGTTGTGACTCGACAAGGTTGGGATAGTCGCAAGGAAAAAGACAAGAGTGGGGCTGATGGTTATGTATTCATTCAAGCTACGAGAGAGAGAGAGGTGTCTCTTCGCGACTGCTGCTCAACCGCGTCTCGTGAGTGCTGCCCGATTACTCTCGTTTGCGCGCGTCTGACCAGAGACGCGCTCATCCCGCATGTGAAGACTTGCCCGAGATAAGCACCTGTTACGTCAGTACTTTGTGCATTGCTTTCCGGTCATGAGAACCCATGCCCGAGCGACAACATAAACCAATGTACGTTACACATGCTTTTAACATGTTTTAAGTACAAAAAGGGAAAAATAAACGCTTGCAAATTTTTACAAATTTTCAAAATTTTATATTTATATTTTTATGTCACATAAATAGTTTAAAATTAATTGTTATATATATTAATTAGAAGGAAATGTTGTCTACTTAATTAAATTTAAAACGTACATACTTTTAGCACATTCAACGTATAAAATGACAAAAATATTCTTTTTCAATTCTTACAAATTATCTAAAATTAACATTTTTATTTAAAATACACTTTTTATTATTTAATCAGCTCCAAAATCTAATCATTTATAAGTTGAGACATGTCTAATATGTCTGCCAATTGTCCCAAAGCCAATGGCCAAGTGGACACAAAATTTGGTTTCAAACATACGTACCCACATACACACACACACACACATATATATATATATATATATATATATATATATATATATATATATATATATATATATATATATATATATATATATATATATATATATATACACGCCAAAAACACACACAACCACACACACACACACACTTATATGCATACACGCACACACTCATATAGTCACAAGCACACATAGACACACTCATACACACTTATATACACTTACATGCACACACTCACACACACTGTTAGAATATATCGAAATCTTTGATTACAAAATTTTCGATACAAAGCTTTCTCATTAAGAAAGCAAAAGCCAGAGGACTATTATTTTGCTTTCTCAAAGAGAATGCTTGTAACGATGAAAATTTTGTATTCATAGATATCGATAAATTTCAATGTTTTGGAGGTTTCTGAGTCAAAAAATAGGGTTTTAAAAAATATCTATCTGTGTTTGTATGTGTGTGTGTCTATATGGGTGTGTGTGTGTGTATGGGTGTGTATGCGTGCGTGCGTGCGTGCGAGCGTGCGTACGTATGTATGATACTCAATTTTGTGTTCACCATCACTCTTCAAACACGATACTAGCTGAAAATATTCAGACATGTTAGGCATGTCTCAACTTAGAACTCATTAGATTTTGGAGATAAATTGATAATAAAAAGTATATTGTTTAAAGAGATATTACTTTTAGAAAACATGTAAAAATTAAGTAAAACATACTTTTTGTTATTTTATACGTTGAATATATTATCTACGTTTTCAGAAAATAAACAAAATTTATTTCCAATTGATATATTACCTTAAACCTTTTTTGTAAAAGATAATGTAACATATAAAATATTTTTAAAAATTGCATAAATTTTGTTGTCATATTGCACTTAAAACATGTTAAAAGTATGTACATTTACATATAGTTAATGTAATTTTCTTCTAATTTGTATATCTAATAATCACTTTCGAGGCATTTAAATGAAAAAATATAAAAATATTAATATAAAAAATTTCTAAAGATAGCAAAAATGTTTTGTATTCTTCTTAAACGTTAAACACGCAAAGAATATGTGCGTTTTAAATGGAAGACGCAATTTCCTTCTAATATATATATGTATCTAACAATCATCACAAAGCTATTTTAATGAAAGAGAAATAAAAATATAAATTAAAAACAATGTGTAAATATCGCAATTTTCATTCGAGCAATGCTTTTAACAGTTAATGAATTTTCCGCGTTCAGACATGTGGAAAATTATTTCGAGTTCTAAGATTGCATTCTAGCATTACTTAATTTAAAACGAATTTCCGTTATAAAATTCTTAAACTTAATTTTTCAGGACCTCTATTGGAGAAAATATTCTGCTAAAGCAGTAATAAGTATATAATAAGTAATAAGCAGCGGTTTTTTTACCAATATTATTTCGTTTTTTTTCTCGAAACATATTTTTCTAAACTTGACTCATTTATGTATCCTTTTTTCTTTATAAGCGAAACAACTGATGAATTATTCATTCATTTCATCGATGTGCTATGGAGTACAAACTTTAATATCTTCATCTGTATCAATTGTGAACTTCGTGACGTCATCATACCCCTCCAGCTCATCATGATCGTCATTATTAATCTTAGTGATGCACTTGAAACAATTAGCGCGTACTTTATCTTAATTTAAAATCAATAAATGGACCAAATAAGAGAGTTTTAGAAACATGATATTTCCGATTCTGGGAAAACGAAATTTCAAGCATGCATGTTTAAGGTGGTCCTATAGTAAAATTTAACGAAAAACTCGATTCTTTTTATTTCATTTTCTGATACTTTGTACATTTTTACGACAGAAAATGACTTTCTATTGGCAATATGAACCATAAAAGGAATTTTAATGAGCTTAATAGTTATTTATACGTATTTTTCTTTCGACCTTTATTGCACACAATCCAGCGTGTTCCTACACTAACCGAATCCAAACTCGAGTCCAAATCTACTCTATACTATGTAAACTTCAGAGAACATGCGATCTGCAATAGAAAAATTGTTTTAAAATCATCAGAAAATTATTTTTTTTTTTTTTTACAAAAGTGCTGTTTTCTCCATTTATGGTTTTCCAGTGTTCAGCAAGTCTTATGCTCATAAGATTATAGTGAATTAATCTGAAACTTTAAGGATGTCTTATTCAACTTATTCGCATTACGACCAAGAACTCCGATTTTTCAAAAAAAATTTATTAAGAAAGTGTTACCCATAAATGGAGTTAAAAATGTCGTTCTTTTAGGTTATTTTTACAATGAAAATTCAATATAATTTTCTTTTTCTTTATAATTGTGTTTTTAAAAATTAGGAGTTCACAGTTGTGGGTGGTACAGGTGTTAGATATTACATAATTATTTTCAAATGCTATACTTGCATTCCTATGCGCAAGGACAGTTTTGTAAAAACATCAATTTTCATTGAAAATTGGTAGTTTTCCTACATAACTATGGGTAAATTATCTAAAATTGTATGAAACTTTACAAAAAATTTTCATTTTAAGTAGCAAATATAACCACCAATTTAAAAAAATGTTATCATATAAGTAGCAAATTTTTCAAAAGTTATTATAGGACCACCTTAAGAGCGCTTAAAAAATGCAGTTGTGGTGTAATGAAGATTTAAAAAAATATTTGTCGTCTTATTTTGAGAGTATAACATATTTGATTTACAAAACATTTTGAGACATGCCATCCGTCGGCTTGGCTGATTTGATATTGAATCGGTCATTAGCGCATTTTTAATCCTAATTGTTCTTGAATTATTAGATAATCATAAAACTTCTCACTTGTGTACTTCTTAATCGTAATTTCTCTTAGTAATTAATCAATAAGTTAAGTATTGAACTATAACTATTTAAATCAGCCTCAAGAGGCAAGTCACAGCGTTAAAAAAGGAAAGCGATACATCTTGCCTTCATCAATGATTTTACCACATTGCATGCATAACGAACTGTGTTTTTTCCTTGATTTTGTTTTTACGTTTTCTCAAGCCGTCTTGATAAACTGGTGCTAGTCCGAAACGAGCATTCAACAGCGACGGTCTGCAACACGCAAAAATATTCCTCGCGCAGGAAGCTGATTTGAAAAAGAAAACGCATAGCGATAACGTAAAGCGCAATGTAAGTGATTAAATTAATCGTAGAATTAATCGTAGTGCTAGACAATTCTAGAAACGATAGAAATTTCGTAATACTTATTTTACAACATCGTTACAGCCGAGTTCACGGGTGAAATTAACGGATGCTTACTAACCCCATCCATGCTTTACTGTAATAACCAAACACCACTCTTTCTAAATTTGAAGGCACCTCGATAGCATAGCATAGATACATATCAACTGATAATCGATAAAATGAAATAACACCTTTGCACGATTGACTTAAATGAAATAAGAAAAATCATGTATAACAAAAAATATAATAGGTAGTTCTAGATTCCAGTTTATCACACATCTACATAATATTAAGATTCATTATCAGTTATATATGACTTTTATAGGTTTGATTGTATTTTCTCATATTATAGCGTACTTCCTTATTACAAGAAAAACAGTAAATTTAACATATCTATTATGTTTTTTATGTCTTAATATGTGCTAGACGCTTTTGCTTTTTTCAAAGCGAAACTTTGTAAGTATCCTTCTAGAGGAAGCTTTGTGATGGTAACAAAAAAGTTTTTCTAAAAACATGTTAGAAATATATGTGTGTGTGTGTGTGTGTGTGTGTGTGTGTGTGTGTGTGTCTGTGCACGCGTGCGAGTGTGCGTGTGTGTGTGTGAGAGAGTGTGCGTGAGCGTGCGTGTGTGTATATGTGTGCGTGTGAGTGTGTGCGCGTGCGTGCGTGTATGTGTGTGAGTGTGTGTATGCGTGTGGATGTGTATGTGTGTGCGCGAGCGTGCGTGTGTGTGTGTATGCGTGTGTGTATATATGTGTGTGGGTGTGTGTGAGTATGCGTGCGTCGTGTATGTGTGTGTATGTGTGTATGTTTGTGTGTATGTGTATGTGCGTATGTTTGTGTGTATGTGTGTATGTTTGTGTGTATGTGTGTGTGTTTGTGTTTATGTGTGTGTGCGTGTGTGTATGAGTGTGTGTGTATGTGCGTGCGTGCGTGTGTGAATATGTGTGTCGTACGCGTATGTGTGAGTGTGCGTGTGTATGTGCGTGCGTGCGTATATGTGTGTGTTTGTGGGGGTGGATCTGTGTGTGTGTTTGTGGGGGTGGATCTGTGTTTGTGTGTGTGTGAGTGTGTGTTTGCGTGTGTGTGTGTGTGTGTGAGTGTGTGTGTGTGTGAACGAATATAGATGAAGATTTTTCTAAACATTCACAGTCAAAATTAATGTTTCAAGACTCAATGATTTTGTTTTTTTTGAAAGGAAGGCGATATAAAAAAATATTTGTTGTTTTTTTATGTCATTTGGTTCTCTTAGCGGTTTTTCGATTTTTGAGTTTAAGTTTTTCGGATTTTTTGGTACGTTTAAAATCATATCATCGATTCATTTTTATCGATTTAAAAGAGCATAAAATTACCAATATTTTCCGACCCGAAATTTTAAATAAATTACTTTCATTTTTCTGTTATACACAAAAAAGTCGTGTTTTCTTTAAACAGTGATTTCTTTAATCTGGGAAATATAACATGAAATGTGATTAGGAATATGGATCATAATATTTTGTAAAACTTTCAAGCTTTTATCCTTTTCCTTTTTCAAGAAAAAAATAATTTTTAAAAAAATATCGTTTTTTTGGCGATGGGTATATTAAGTAAAAGGTCATTATTCCTTCTGAAAATTTTGAGAAAGGAAGCTTTTTACTATATCTTGAGGATGTTAAATGCCTGGATTGTAACAACCTTTACATTCAGAATTATTTGAGGTAATTTTTTTTTTTAATTTCTTTTATCGATTATATCTCGAGAACGGCGCAATAA
Source organism: Gastracanthus pulcherrimus (assembly GCA_949152435.1). Taxonomy (NCBI): domain Eukaryota; kingdom Metazoa; phylum Arthropoda; class Insecta; order Hymenoptera; family Pteromalidae; genus Gastracanthus; species Gastracanthus pulcherrimus. The sequence continues at coordinate 160,554,054 of OX424575.1, read as the reverse complement.
TTTTTAGCAAACCAGGGCTCATTTCTTTCGTTTTTTAGTGAAGATTCTGAATTGAAAATAAATTTTGAGATTCATTGATCCGTTTTTGATTTACAATGATTTCTAAATTTTACGATACTTTACGATACTGTAAAATCTGTAAGGTAAATTATTTTGTATTTTAGAAATAATATGATTGTTTCTTCCGTTCTTTCTTTGTATATAATGGTCATATGTCCCTTCTTTTTTGGGACTCAGATGTGTTACAATGCATATGTGATTTTGTATTTCACATTTGTATTTTATATACTTGTTTGTTGTTTTGTGCGATGTCGGTCGAGATAAATCTATCGCCTGCTTAGTAGCGTCTCAGATACGTTTGAGAAGGCTATATGAGTAAATACGTCCTACTTGAAAGCACAATGCGTAATCAGAAATCTTTATCCGACGAAAAATTCGCAGAAAAAGTTATCGAGAATTTTGCCGGGAATCGAAGTCTTGACTGCTTCACCTTCTTCGAAGGTAAATATATTTGCTAGGAATGGTATAACGGTTTTCGAGGTCACTGATTACGAATCCGAGGTCGGATTTGCAAAATTCAAAATCGCGAATTCAAGATAGCTCATCGGATTGATAAAAATTTGAACAAATTGGCAAAAAATTATTACTAGGGGGGTTTGGGGATAGCTGATTACGAATCCGAGGTTAGAATTGTTATCAATGATAAATCAGCACACATTTTTTTGAGATTCTAATTAAAAGAGATATATCAATTTAAGACTAATTTATTAGAATAAACAATTTTATATTACAACAATTAATTTAGTTTGGGGAAGCTAAGTACCAATGAATTAGCAGCGATTCTTTATTAAAAAATACGCTGGTTCGCAGACTGGGGTGGGGTACGTTTATAAACTTCATATCATAACAAGTTTGCTGCAATAGAGACGCAATAGTATAGAAATGACTGCTGCAAAGCCAATGCACTTAGCTTTTTAACACAAACTTAATTAATCATTCCCATATTAATTTTTTTTCGTTTAATTATTTATTTATTGGAAAAGTCATCAATAAAGTTAGAGTTCAAGGACGGTGTACAGAACTTCCGTAAGAGGAAGGGTGATATTGCGAACGCATCTGTTTCATTCCTACACTACTGTACATAGAAAGTCTTTCTGCAATAAGTCCTGACAAAGGATCCTTCTAATCTGGACAAGGAACTCATCCAAGAGATAATTAGAAGCTACCGGTCCTTAAATTATCAGCAAGATTCATGCGGTATTACTCCAGCTATCGTAGGCCATAGAAAATTGATCTGTTTCTCAGGTATAAAAAAATAAAATTACTAAAAAACAACGGAGTATTCTTCTCGCTGTTACAAATTACCTTATTTTTTTTCAATGATTATTCATCGTATGTTTTTGAGATATAACGTATTGTATAAGCAAGAAAAGAACGTAAACTTTTTAAAAATTACAAAAGTTTTCAAGGTTAAACCTACAATTATTCAAAAAGAAGCACTAAAAAATTGATTTTTCATGGTCCTGTTTGGTCTAACCAGGTATAGTTTTTTTATTTTGAGTTAAAAAAAAGCCGTACGTATTTTTCTTCATTTTGAATCTTCGAACATATATATCTTAGGACTTTTCACCAAAATCAAAAAAAGTATTTCATCGTCAATTACATTTTCAAAATGGCTAATTTTTAAGTAATTTTAGTCAAGTTTTGGATTTTCTCACGCATATAGCGGTATGTTTAGTCCCATAACGGTACTTTTACTACATTTTACATACGCCATCTAAAAGAAAAAAAAAATAAAGGTAAGTTGTTAAAATAAAGAAAGTAGATTTGCAGGTAAAGAGCCCCTTGAATCTCGGAAATGTATGATGTAGCAAAACAGTAGTATTATATCTAAAACTTTCCGAAAAGGTAATTTTTCCTATTGCTTAACTGATTTCTGTTTTTAGACCATGAGGTTCTTTAATTTTCAAAATATTTAGGTTTATAATTTTTTTTAATTTTCGTATTTTTATGAAAAATTGAAATTAAAAAGAATTTTAAAAATTAAAAGAAAAGAAAATTTTAAATCATTATGTAAACAAGAGTTCAAAATATTTGAGAATAGAGTTATGAGAAGGATATTTGGAGGTAAAATTGATGAGTTAACCGGAGAATGGAGAATCTTATACAATAGGGAAATAAACGAGTTATACGGAAAAGTGGATATTACTAGAGTTATAAAATCTCGAAGACTGGGGTGGGCCGGGCATGTAGCGAGGATGAAAAATGATAGGACAGCACTTAGAGTACTAGTAGGAAAACTAGAAGGCACAAGGTCTGCGGGTAGACCAAGACGAAGGTGGGAAGACAATGTCAGGGCCGACTTGCGAGAAACAGGATACTATGCAGAAAACTAAATTAACCTTGCAAAGAAAGAGAGAAATGGCGTGATTGTGTGAACAAGGCTATGGACTACATAGTCCCATCAACCATGAATGGTTGCTACGATGATGATGCGAACGTGACCACAGCGGATATAGGAACTGCGGTCTTTTAAACATTATCACTGCTAACTATTAGTGGCTGGCCACTGTAATAATAATAATAATAATAATAATAATATGTAAAAGAGAACAAAGGCTTCCTCTTTAAAATACCGCTGCCAATTCATTGGTACTTAGCTTTCGCAAAATAAATTAATTGTTCCAATATAAAATTCTTTGATCTAATAAATTAATTTTAAATTGCTATCTCTTTCTAAATAATACCTTAAAAGGGGGTCCTTTTTATCATTGATGGTTTGACAAAAGATCATTTTTTACTAAAATTACAGAATTTTAGGTAATAATCCTGATCACAGCAATTTTTTCTTTGTACGTAATTTATTAAAATTATTTAAATATTTAAATTAACTGTAATTATATGTTAGTACGTAGATTCACTGAATTTCTAATCATCTAAAATTTTGTGAACGATTTGCGATCATATATTTCTAAGATAAAAAATACATATACCTAACTAAGTTGAATAAAACAATTTCGTTATATAAATTAACAAATTCGAAATATAATTAAATTTAAGCCATTTTAGTAAAAATGTAAAAATAATAATTAAAAAAATTTTTCTAAAAATCGCAATAAAAATGTGTTGTCCCTTTGTACGTTAAACATGTTAAAAATATGTGCGTTTACAAAAGAAGAGACATTTTCCTTTCAATTTGTATATCTAACATCATCACAAAACTATTTTAGTGGAAGAAAAATTAAAATATTAATTTTAAAAATTTTGCAATCATGGCAATTTTTATACGAGCTATTCTTTTAGAGTGAATTAAGTTTTCGCGTGCAAATATGATGAACATTATTTCGACTTTTAAGATTTTTTAAACTGGAAACTTTTAAACGTTTGTGTGCAATGACTTAATTCTAGTAATACTTAATTTAAAGCGAATTTCCGTTATAAAGTTTTTAAACTCGATTTTTCAGGACCTCTCTTTAACATAGCATTACGCTACAGAAGTTAGCAGCAATATTTTTATTAATACTCTATAAATCTAAAAGAATAAAAATTGACGTCAGAAAGAATAAAAATAGCAATTTATTCTTTTCGCAAAGTATAAAACGCCGATTTTTTTCTTTAGCAAACTTGACAGAGACTTTAAAAGATTAAATCGTACAAATTATGTTTTTGTAAAGAATAAAATTCAGCTTTTGTTCTTTTGTTGTAAGACGTCGCTGTATCTACTGTCCTTGTCTAAGCACATTTATGCTAATTATTCAAATAGTAATTTGTTAATTGAAAAACTAAAAGTTGCCTTCGATTAATCTTAAAATGTGGGATATTTTCAAACCTAAAAAAGTACCTAACATTACTTCTTTTGCAAGAAAACTTCGGAATATGAAATCTAACCTTAATGTTATACCAAAAGAATAAAAGTTGAATTCTATTCTTTACAAAAGAATAAAACCTGAATTTTATTCTTGACGAAAGTATAAAAGCTGAACTTTATGGTTTACAAAAGAATAAAATCTGAAGTTAATTCTTTATAAAAGAATAATTTGTACAATTTAATCTTTTAGGTCATTGTCACATTCTCTAAATAATAAAATCAGCGTTTTATACTTTGCGCAAAGAATAAAATGGTATTTTTATTCTTTCTAACGTCAATTTTTATTCTTTTAGGTTTAGAGAGTAGACTTCATAAATACAACTATTTGAAAGAAAATGACGATTTTGTGAATAACAAAACAAGAGAAATGGCTTATTCAAAATTTGGGATGGGAAAAGATAGGTAATTTTATGCTCTTTTAAATGCATTAAGTATCATTCAGCAGCCGTCCTTAAAGAAAACCTAAGAAAATATATTTAGTGTAATGTTGATCCATATCCATAGACACACACTCATACACACACACGCACACGCACACACTCAGACACATACACACACAAACACACACACACAAACACACATCCATACAGACATTTTCTAGAAATAGTGTGTTTTGATTCCCAGTATCTCAAAACATGTTTCTAACATGTTTTTTGCAAAACATTTTTTGGTACCATCACAAAGCTTCCTCTATGAGAAAGCAAAAGGAAATATACTCTGGAGTACAAGCTTTAAGATCTTCACCTGTATCAATTGTGAATTGCGTGACGCCATCATTCACCTTCAGTTCATCATGATCGTCATTATTAACTATCTTAGTGATGCGCTTGAAACAATTAGCACATACTTTATCTTAATTTAAAATCAATAAATTAACCAAATAAAGGAGTTTTAGAAACATGATATTTCCGATTTTTCGATGACGAAATTTGAAGCATGCATATTTAAATGCGCTTAAAAAATGCAATTGAGGTGCAATGAAAATTAAAATAAATATGTGTCGACTTATTTTGAGAATACAACAACATATTTCATTTTGAAGACAGTAGCATATTTTTAGTCCTAATTTCTGTTGAATTATTAGATATAATCATGCAAACCCTCGCGTTTGCGTACTTCTTAATCGCAATTTTTTTGGATTGATTAAATAATAATCAAACTTCGCATCAGCCTATAATATAATTCTAAATTTTCTATTAACTATTATATAACAACCCAACTGAATAAAAGCATTTTGTAGGAACAACGGATTTTATTTAACATATTTATATACTAATATATTTATGTATTGCTATAAAAGTAATTGATTTTGAATAAAAAATGTCTGCAATAAAACTATAACTTAATATTTACATCGGCCTCAAAAGGCAGTAAACAGCGTTTAAAAAGAAAAACGTTACATCTTGCACTCATCAATATTTTCCCGCATGGCATGCATAACTGTTTTTTTTCGATTTCGTTTTAATGTTTCTTCAAGCCGTCTTGGTGAATCAGCGCTAGTTCGAAGCAAGCTGTCATCGGCAAGTCTCGTACACGCGAAAATATTCTATAAGCTAGTTTGAAAAAGAAAACGCACAACGATAACGTACATTGCAATATTAGTGTAGATATAATAGTGTTACCTCAACACGAGCTTTTTCGTCTGATATACGTGGAGTCCAAGAATTAATGGTAGTGCTAGATAATTCTAGCTGCGATAAAAACTTTGTAATACTTGTTTTAGAAAATCGTTACGGCTGAGTGTGGGGACGAAATCAGTGTCGGCTATTTAAACCCATCCTCGGTTTAGTGTACTAACAAAATACCACTCATTATCCAACTTCTCAAAGGCGCCTTCAATAGCATAGATACATATCAAGTTGATATACATAGAAAACGAAAAAATTAATAAGTGCCTTTGCATGGTTCATATATATAGAAAGAATAAATATCCTGCACAAAAAAATATAATAGGTAGTTTTCGATCCGTAAGTTGCGTTAAAATAAGATTCATATTCTTATTCATCTTTGTGTATCATACTGCCGTGTAAATAAAGAAAGTGGGTATCTATATTTTGCGAAAAATTTTATGCATATAAATACTTTTGCATAAAAATGATTTCAAACATTATTATTCCTTTACAAAACTGACTAGACGGAGTTTGTTTTTTTAGAAAAAGGATAGATACTTTTCAATGAAAATCTTATGCAAATAGATCAAAATAAAAATGAATATTATCCAGTGTCTGGGATTTACATCAAATGTAAATACCCACTTTCTTCAATTACACGGCAACATTCATCTATACATAATATTAAAAATGTGTAGATCTATTTTTTAACACCTGTATAATTGCGTAGACTTTGTTGTGTTTGATTTTATTTCCTCTTATTATGTCGTATTTTCTTATTATAAGAATAACTGTATATTTAACATAACTATTATATTGTTTATGTTTTTAATACGCGCTAGACGCTTTTGCTTTTTCAAAGAGAAACAATAAATAATTTTCGGATCGGAGATTTTTGTTTTTAATTTCATTTTACGGGCAAAATTTCCCCTTTAGAACATATAGATACAATGTACAAGACAACACAAGATGTTCGGAATATTGGTTCCTCCTAGAGGAAAGACACACATGTGTGTGTGTGTGTGTGTGTGTCTGTGTGTGTGTGTGTGTGTGTGGGTGCGTGTTTGGGCGCGTGTACCTGCGTGCGTGCGGCGTACGTGTATGTGTGCACGTGTATGTGTGTGTGTGCGTGTTTTACCTAAATAATGTTACCAACTTTTGCGACCTGAAATTATATGGTTAAGTTTATTTCATTCTCTAGTTATACGGAAAAACGTCATATTTTTAAAAAACTGTTATATCTGAAAAAAATCGATGAAAAATTATTGAATAAAAATGAGTTAATTTGTAACAGCGAGAAGAATATTCAGTTATTTTTGAATAATTTTATTTTTTTATGCGTGAGAAATTATCGATTTTTTGTAGCCTATGGTAGCTGGAGTAATACTGCATGAATCTTGCTGAAAATTTACGGATAGGTAGCTTCTAATCATCTCTTGCATGAATTGTTTGCCCAGATTAGAAGAATCCTCTGTCAGGACTTTTTGAAGAAAGACTTTTTATGTACAGTAGAGTAGGAATAAAACCTATGCGCTAGCAAAGTAACCCTTACTCCTACCCAAGCTCCGTACACTATCCTTGGACTCTCAAACTATATTGATGACTTTTCCAATAAATGAATAACTAATAAAAAAATTCATATGGGAATGATTAATTAGATTTGAGAAAGCTAAGTGCAGTGACTCTGCATCAGTTTTCTCTATACTATTGCGTCTCTGTTGCAGCAAACTGGTTATAGTATGAGTTTTATATAAAGAGATCTCTGACTACGAATTGTGCTTTATATAGCTCACTAATCCCAGGTCAGTGACAGTTTGAGGTGCGTTGAATTCGGCGAAGTAGGGAGACGAGACACGGCGACTTTGATCAGCATACTGTGATCGTCAGCGCGAAAAGAACAGCGACGCAGAGGGGAGTGAGAAAAACTGACTCTTATGAAAAAGATCTTCATGTGGACATAAAGTCCCACATTCATGTGCATATCCATCAGTTCTGCATAAATAGCTGCATATAAATATAAATCTTCATACTAATGTTCACGCGTTCTCATTCATGCTGAGCGCGGATCTTTCCCGAACAAGTCTCCTTACGTAATGGACTTATAAACTGTAGTCTGTAACTATGCAGGTTATTCGATGTTAAATTAATTAGTATATGGATACGTCCTCCTGAAATCCTTTAAGGAACAAAATGAGACCTTAAAATTAAAATTGGATATCAAATAAAAAAGTCTCAATTGTTTTGTCAACTTTTTCTGTTTTAAAGTATAAATTTGACAATCTAATTTTACAATAATGGAACTACGATAAAAAAAATTGTATACCCATCTGAACGAAAATGGCCACTTTTTTCCTGAAAAGCGAGACCAAAATTACACTTTTTGCCCGCAATAATGATTAGCGGGAAAAAAATAACTTTTTTCCCGCAAAAATGATTAGCGGGGAAGAAGTAACTTTTTGCCCGCAAAAATGATTAGCGGAGAAGAAGTAGCTTTTTCTCCGCAAATCACTTTTTTCCCGCGTTTGCGGGAAAGAAGTAATTTTTTCCATCGGGAAAAAAGTGACTTCAATAGAAAATAGTCAAAATTCCGTTATTTCATCCAGTTCTATCAATAACCCTGATTTTCGATTGTCTTTTAATAGTTCATTAGTTCCGCTTTCCAAGTCAAAAAGTGGCCACTGTTGAGATGGGCATAAAGTACTATATGTAACTCGAGAAAAAAGTCAATTTTTCCCTCGGGTGATACTGTACAGTAAATTCAAGATGTGTTTTTCGGAATTTCTCGACTTTTACGCACCATTTGCATAATTTTTATTTTCATATTTTATAACAGGTTCAATGTAGAAATAATAGCATTATGTAAACCTCAAGATCTCAAACGTTCTATTTGGTCCACCAAATAAAAGATATCACTGCAAAAATATAAAAAGAAGATTTTCGCACGATCGCTGCAACGTTATTTTGCAACATTTTGGAATAAAAATATTTTTTTTATATACCTTTTGAGTTACTTAAATATTCGATCATAGCTAAAATTACTTTGACCTAACCTTTTTTTAATACATTCTTGAAAAATACCTCGTTTTGACAGCCTGGTTCTTAACTTATACTTATTTTTAAAAACAAGTTATTATACTCATACTGACCATTTATTTATAAGAAAAACTGTTTATCTAAGATGATAAGTACTTGGTACGATATCAAGCCTTCGGGGCCGCACCGTGGACCTTATACTTTGATTTCGTGGTCCGTAACCTTATCAAAATTTCGATTATATTAATTTGTAATGTTGTACATTATGTACTACATCGGTTTTTATTTAATGGTTAGGAACTTTATCGTTGAAATAAACAAAAGGGTCCTTTAAAATAATTCATTGTTTGACTAAGTACGTCAGATTGAAAATTAATGATCAAAAAACTTTTCATTTTCAGGGTCCGAATGTTCGATTTTTGTCTCTTTTTTATGCATTTTCATTCTCTTTCTCTCTCTCTCTCTCTCTCTCTCTCTCTCTCTCACTCACTCGCTCCCTCTCTCTCTCTCTCTCGCTCTCTCGAGATAACTCGAGCCCCGATAACTCATATTGGAATATTAAAAAACATTAATTTCCATATATCAGTAATGCCAAAATATGTTCTATTTTTTATTTCTAATACTTTGCAATTCTGTATCTTCTTTCAAACTATTATTATTGGGTATTTGCATGAACATTTTTTTCTCGTCGGTATGCATGATTTGGATAAAGAACATAAGCCGACACTTGATTCACTTCGAAGTTTAAAAAAAAATCAAATTGAAAGAAATTATAGCCTAAATAAGCTCTTTTGAGTGATGTCATATTCATCCAACATCAAATGGTACCGCTATATGAATGTGCCGCCATTATTATGTTTGAGCACTATAACTCCACTAATAATGGGTAAATTGTGAAAATTAGAAATGTACACAGAGGAAGTAGTATATAATCTATCAAATGAAGTCTTACAAAAATTTGATGCAAGGACCCAATTGTAACGGTTTAGAAAATCATTAAAAATAATTAGTAACTTTTGTTATTATTTGTGTGTTTTAACAGAAAATATCAAAATCAAGTCATGATAGATGGATTAGCAGATTATTTTATTCTTTTGTTGATACTATTATTTGCCAACCCCATAGTACAATTTATTAAGATTCTTTGGGAGTTATCCTTAAAGCTATGTAAATTAAAGCAAATTGATTTAAGAAATAAATACGGTGATTGGGCAGGTAATCGATTCAATTCCAATGATACCATAATGTATACACTGCTTGTATTATATATGTATATACAAAATTTTATATTTCAGTCGTTACTGGATCTACGGATGGAATTGGAAAAGAATACGCAAAAGAATTAGCGACAAGAAATATAAATCTTATTTTAATCAGTAGATCTTTAGAAAAACTAAATAAGACCAAAGATGAAATTCAATCGATTAATCGTACCATATGCATTAAAATTATTCAAGCGGACTTTAGTAAAGGAAAGGAAGAGCTGACAAAAATAAGGAATGAATTAAAGAATATACGTATTGGAATATTAGGTTAGTAAATATACATATATCGGGGAGAAGCAGCTATATTATGTCGCAGCTAAATGTCATAAATAAACTATTAGAATTTGACGTATCATAGCAATATATCAGTCAACCGTCTGAAATATATATTTCTAATGCAACGGAAAGAAATACTATCAGCCACGGTTATTGAATCGGTGCACTATTGTTAAATACAAATTAGTATGGTAAATTCAATAATAAGTAAGAGAAAAAAAAATTATAAATTTTGCAAATTTGCGATTTATTTATGACCCATTATAGTTGCTACATTTTATAAAATATGACGCTACGCCTGGATATTTACGTATATTAACTTATTAAAGATTTTTATAAATATTTTATTATAACAAAAGTAGATTAAAATATAATTAAGAAATCTATTGCACACCATTAGCCACTTAATTTTATATCAAGTGCTTGAGTTTGCACCGCACTACTCGGCCTCCTACGTACTTTTCGACAATTTTATTATATTAATTAACTTGTAATCAATAAGTAATCAAAAGCAAAAAAGTTATATCAATTTATAAATTCCACAAAATGATGTTTAAAGAAAAAGTTTCAAACCTTACAAATAACAAACACAATATAATTTTATAACGTTGTAAAGTGTAAAATCATATCAATTGAAGTGACACAAAATGACCTCTATATTTATACCAAAAAAATAATTAAAAATTTATATTCTTAACAACTTGACCTTTCTATAACCTTAATGTAATATAAAAATATAGATGTTAAAATTATTTTTATTTATTTTAAGATAGATTGGGTATGAAGAATAAGAATGTGACACGTTAAATACTGTATCGCTTTATTCGCTTCTGTTTTTATATATTTTAAATACTCGTGTTGTATTTTTAATTCTTTTTTTTTTCTTTATTGAACAGCTATGTGCCGCAAAATTGACTAGAGATGGTCATGAGGAGGTCCATGAGGATGCCGGTCCTAATTTTCATAATACTTAAAGGATCTGTTCCTGGTACCTTAAAATTTAGCGCAATATCACGATATATAGCTAAATACATTAACATTAGTATCTCATGATATAGGGTCCATTCAAACAAACTATGGGTGCCGGGCTTCATTTTAAGGTATCAGGAATAGATTTTTAGAGTGTCATGAAAATTCAGGACCCGCATCCCTGATCATCTCCTTGTACGTGACTTTGATCGAGTGCTTTAAATGCATTATTTTAAATATAGCACTTGCAAAAATTATTTAATACCAATTCAGAGATGTTTGATCACTTTTGAATTTGTATTTTTATACTCAGAAGTTGTAACTATATAAAAACGTTACCAAAGTCACTACAGTGGTCGAAGCCGTCAAAGACACTCTGTTTATAATTTGAGAAGTAAGAATATAGACTTAAAAGTAAAGTTTCTAATGATACGAATATCATTCTAATCGTTTTCTCAAAGATAAAGTTTTGTGCCAATAACAATTTTTATTTTTTATAGCGTATAATAACAAACAAATATATTTGCGGATTTATTCTTTCTTCTATAGGTATTTGATGATATTTATACGGTTTACAACGTTACTTTATATTTATCAGCCTTTGAAAGTTTGCGTATTTTATACAGGGCACACTAAAACCTTTGTATTCTACATTAGCTCTGTTGAATAAACCAAAGAATACCTCTAATAATATACTCCTATTTATAAACGTAGCCAAACACGAAGCGACATTCATATTCCTATCAAACGTTAAACATAATATAATTATGCTCCTTTCATTGATTTCATATGTAGAACTCAAAAAGACCTTGGTCAGCGTAAAAGTTAAAAAGGAAATTAACAAGAAGTAAACTTTCACGTTAATACAATTATGTACATTATTGAACTAAATTAAAACAATTTTTTGAAATACAGTTAATAACGTTGGGAAGCTAACTGAATACCCAATGTATATTGGAGAAATGGAGGAAAACGATGTATTCGATATTATTAACGTAAACATAATTACCACAACGATTATGACTCACATAGTTATAGAAGACATGAAGAAACATGGCAAAGGAGCCATTGTTAATATTTCTTCAGGATCAGATCTAATTCCTGTGCCATTGCTGGCAATTTATTCGGCTAGCAAAATTTTTATTTCGCGTTTTTCTGATTCCATCCGAGAAGAATATTCTAACTATGGACTGACAGTACAAACCCTATCACCTTTTTATATAAACACAAAAATGATTGATTTCAGTCAACGAATTCAAGTAAAATATAACTATTTTATTTAAAATCAGAAAAGAAAAAAAATTATAAATAAATTTATTTCTTGCATTTCAGAATAATCCATTTGTTCCTGATGCAGCAACGTACGCTAAGAACGCCATTGAGACTTTAGGAAGATTGAATTCCACTACCGGATACTGGGTGCATGATTTGCCAAAGTTTCTAATACTATGTGTTCCTATGTGGGTTACAACAAAAATTAGTTTCTTCATTCATCGATCTACACGTGCTGAGTATTTAAGAGCGCAAAAGAAGATAATTGAATAAAAATAAATTTTAAATTATATCCTATTATTCAATAACTTAAAAATTATTCCACGTTTTCTACATTTAAACGAATATATTTTATGCTATGATACCAATTTTTAAAATTATACTTTACCGTAAATTTGTACAAGAATTGATATAAAACTTACAAAAATGACTAAATTCGAAATGTTATACCATTCAACCTATAAATAGTTGCTCCAAAGGCAGATATTGCAATTTAAATGACAATTGCTAGTAATCAAATTTTCATATCCTTTTTATATACACTTTAAGAGATTATCAACCCCAACCCTAAGTTAGGCTTATTATAGTATGCCATGTATTGACTACAATTTTAAAAATCACAGAAAAGTAATGGAATTCATAAAATTTTATATCAAATTTTGGTTGTCGCAGCCAAATTAAAAAATTTTCAACCCACTTTTTGATGATCCGAAAGACACGAAAGCAAGAGTTTGTAAACATTTTATGAATTATGAATTAGTAGAAGCACGGGTTTATGGAAACTTTCGATTTCAAGTAAAGAGACGGAATTAATAATGTTCATAGGATTGATCTTTAAAAATATGCGACATACGGATGAATGTGTTCACGGTCTGGCAAAGAAAGTTAATACTTCTTGCGAAAAGCGTCGAGGTTAGTTTGCGTATAGATAAAGATTTTGGCCGAAGCGTTAGAGTCCGTTACAGGATTACGAATAATAGAGTTAGATGAGACCATAGATGGACAACATTGTTTCGGCTTGTAGACGAGAAGCTGACCTGCATACCTGTGCGCGTTCGCGTGATATTTGCGTTTTGTATAGAAAGTTGATAACATCATAGTATTATAACGAGATATACTATTTTTTTGTAAAAATCTAACTTAACCACGGATTCCATACTTTCCACCGACACTGTATTGTATACAAATTTTTATAAATAATAAATCATAAATAAAAAAAACAATTTATAGATCGGTAAACTAACAGGTTTTCTATATAAGTTACACTTTTGCTAAACTACAAAATGTTTTTATGATTAGTTAAAGAAAATTTTTTTAAAATTTGTGATGTGTAAATGAGAATACATATGTGCAAAAGTTACAGCACTTTTACTCAGAATATATTATTACACAACTTCGATTCACTTGACAGCATTCCCAATACTTACTACGAACGATAGATAAAATATAAAAAACATATTTTTATGTGACTGATTATTATTCAATAATTCTTATTGCTATAAATAAATCATAGTGTTCTTTTTTCTAATTAATAGAATAATGAAAACACAAAAGTAATTATTTAAAATTCTATATAAAAATCATCTCGATTTGTATGCGAAGCATCTAAAACCATCTCGATTAGATACTAAAATGTAAATTTGAATTCAAGATGGCGACCTTAGCATAACGATGTTTTTTTTCATTTTTGTTGAATATTAATTATGCATATGTAATTGAATAAAGTTGTCGTACTTCAACTTTTTTAAAAGTTTCTTTTGTATCTCTTAAATTGCTCTTGAACGGTAAAAACTTGTATCTTCTGGAACTTCATGTAATAACTCCATAAAAATAAGTCGAGGCTGAATAATTTAAACGAAATTTGAGAGATAATTAAAAGTATAAACGTTTACCACTGGCAATTTTTAAAGAAAATTTCGAATATATTTTTAGTGTTGATAAAGTTGATTTAGCTCTTCCTTAACAGGTAGAAACATTATTATAATGATACTGATCTTCTAAGCTAAAAGTTTCATAGTTATGACAAAATTATTTATTTCAATTTTTTTTTCTTTTCTTTTGTTAAATGAATGGAAGTTTTCAATTTTCTGAAATTAAAAATGATCTGGGTATAATACTTTTATCAGTAGTTTGTTATTTATTGGTTTAAATACAATAAATTTTTGTAAACTTGTACCTATTATAAAATAAAACTATATTTAACATTAATAACGTTTTTATTTTCAAAATGTCGTTGGTGCATATTCAAATAATTATCTTGATGAAACTTTTAGAATATTTTCTTCTAAGCATTCTCAACAATAAGTATCTGAAATATTTTGTGAATATATATGTCAAAACTCATTTTAATTGATTTTATTACCAAATTATCACTATTTTTAACAATTTTGTAATAAAAAAATAAATTATTTTTAAAAAATACATTTGAAACATTATCAATTTTTTTAATTCATAAATGTCATTGTGGTGTGCGTTAGAAACATTTACCATGCAAACCAATTTTACTTAAAATCAACCCATTATTCTTAATAACTTGAAATACTAGAATCTGATGAATTTCTATGCTTTCGAAGCTGCTGAATATATAGGTTTTCCAAAATGTCTATCTGAATATTCTATGAAATTTAACTCTTATAAATTACATGATTTTCCATGCATTTTCCGTCTCCATCTTCAGTTGTTAATGACTCTGAGTCAGAGTAATATTTTTACACGAAAAAAAGCTTAAATTATAGCTCCTTTTACCCACTTCCTTTATCTTTTGCGATAATTTTTCTAGCATAATAACTTAGGTACATTTTTTCATTGAAATAACGCATATTTGAAGTAATACCTCATATCTCGAGAACAAGGGCCCATTGGACAAGATATCGGGTGCTAGGCTTCATTTTTAGGTACCAGAAACCACCTCCTAAAGTTTGGTAAAAAATAGTCTCCCAGAGGTTATTGTTGTGGACTCTCCTTGTTAGCCAAGAGAGAATAAAAACTACCTTTCTACAAATTTTTAGAAGGAATGGTGTCGTTTTACACAAGTTATCGTGAAACAGCTTCCTCTTTGAGCTTAATAACTGGAAAGTATATGACAGTAGGCCAGAAGAACTTAAATATAAGGCTTGTAATAACGTTAAAAAATATTAATTTAGTCCAAAGTTTATTAATAATCAAAGATAGGGATAAATAATTCATGCAAATCCACAGATCCCAAAGATTAAAATGTCTTGAATTTTCATGAATTTTTTGTTTTATTTTTGTCAAGCTTATTTTGTATATATTTTGTTCGTCGCTAACGTAAATCTAATAAAATTTTAATAAATATAATTTTTACGAATATCTGTTGCAGCTTAATCTATACGTTACCCAAACATCAGATATAGTAGAAACCGAAGTAACTCATGAGGTAGAAATACAGAAACAAATTTGCATACCGACATATCGCGCACTTATATAACTAGAGGGAGTTACCATTACCAGCATGTCACCGCCCAGCCGATGTGTTATCGACAGAGTCGTCTATATTTAGGAACTCCTCCATCACATTAAGTGATGATTAATCCGAGTCCCTATGATTATTCACCTCCGCTGAGATAACATAATCAATGTTTTGATATCGGCCGTCGAGCTGTTTATTATGTAAACTGAGCTTCATCGAATTTCTATTTATCAATCGCGTTATTTTTATCTGGCAGTCTAAACATCCGCACTTATTCATCTCTGTCGAGTTCCTCGAAATGAATCAGTCAAGCACGCAATCGTGAGAACTCGTCGCGTATTCATTAACTAATTGGGTGAGGTTTGATGAAAATTGTATCCTCGCGTGTAATATTTGTATAATTACTGTAATTTTGGGATTATGAAATTGGCGCGCACTCTGCTTTACCTATTTACCACGATCACGTGCCTTTATAAGCATATGATGGTATAGCCATCGATCGATAAGTAGAGTCCTACTTTTAGCGCGAAATTCAATTCTGAATAAAGTCGATTTCTTATAGTATTTATGAAACTGTATGCTAAAAAAATTCTTAATTGTTGTAGTTGCAATAGCATCAACCTTTTTACGAATATTATTATATAAAAATAATATAGAAAATACTATTTTACGTAGATGCATGCGATCAATGAAATGATTCCATTAAATAAATTTATATTTCATATATACAAGCAACTTCTCTTACTAATTTATGCTTATGTTTATAAAAATTTTGGCAGTTGAATAACTCTGTTCTAAAACAAAGCGGCACCTAAAGCCAATTCACTGCCAATTCATTAATAGACACTTAGCTTCCTTAAATTAATTTTAAATTACGATATCTCTTTCTAATTAATATCTAAAAAATATCTGCTTTTTTATCTTTGAAGGTTTGTCCAAAGATATTTTTTTACTAAAATTACAAAACTATAGGTAATAATCTTTACAATTTTTCTTAAACATTTATCATTCAATATTATTTATTAATGTAAGAATAGTAATTAACATGAAGGATTTCAGTAAATACTTTTGGAAAGAATGGATACACAAATTTTTACAGATTTACAAATATCTTTAAACAACAATGTGATTAATTATTAATGGGATATGTCAATTTTATGAAAAAAGTAGTAACAAATGCTTCAAACATTGATGATGAACAATTAGTGATTCTATCAGTATTTTTATCAGTGATTATGGCTTACAATTATTCCCTATTAATAAAAACAAATTAAAAAAAAAAATTTTAAAATACTTTTTTTAGCCGTTCTCTTGGTATTTTTAAATTTTGTGATAGGTGGTTGACACATTTGAAACCCCTGGCCTTCGCTGTAGCAGAATGGTAGAGCCCTGAGCGATTGGCAAAGTTAAGCATTGTTATGTGTGGCTAGTATTTGGATGGGTGACCACCAGGGAATCCCGTGACCAATACAAATACACCTACCAACTTAAATCGGATTTCATACTGATATAAGTTCTCCCCACGCCACAGCATAACTCTAGACAAATACGGGATATGATTAGGTAGAATTATATAAAGGCATGAAAAAATTACTATGAGACACTTGCTATACCAAGAAGCTGCATAACATACAAGAATAATTTACCTAATTTTACAGAATATTCTTCCCCATATTCTTAATCATCTCAATTTTTTTCAAACATTTTCTTATATTTCACAGATATAACCATTTGAAAAAAATAACGATTTCGTGAATAACAAAATAATGGAAATAGCTTATTCAAAATTTCGGGCCAGAAAAGATAGGTAATTTTATAGTATTTCAAATGCATTATCACTCTATCGATGATATTATTTCTACGGTATCAAAAAATCCAAAAAGATAAAACTAAAAAATTAAGAAACTGCTAAAAAACGAAAACGCATCGAAAAACAGAAAAAAAATTTAAGCCGTCTTCCTTAAAAAGAACAATAAGAATGAGCCCCAAAACATGAATTTTCACCGTGAATATTCAGAGTAATGTTGATTTACAAATATATATATATACATATATATATATATATATATATATATATATATATATATATATATATATATATATATAGTTTGCTTCTTCATAGAGGAAGCTTTGTGATGGTAAAAGGAAAGTTTTACTAAAAACATGTTAGAAACATTTTTTGAGATACTGGGAATCAAAATACACTATTTTCAGAAAATGTCTGTATGGATGTGTGTATGTGTGTGTGTGTATATATATATATATATACACACACACACACATCCATACAGAAATTTTCTGAAAATAGTGTATTTTGGTTCCCCGTATCTCAAAACATGTTTCTTTTTACCATCACAAACGATAATAAAAATCCTCCAGAACTGCGGTAAAATGTCTTAATGTCATTGTTTTTGGATTAATGGTTAACGCGTAATTTTATTTTTAATCGTTAGTTTATCATAAAGAAATAAATTTTACTTGAGAGTTTTATTAAATTAAACATATTTATTTTATTATCAGTTACTTTGTATGTCTCGAAATCACATCCTAGTTTAAATCGTTATCACGCGACAATATAACGTCAAAACTTCTGAACATAAAGTAGTGTGATTTGCTGGTGTGATGATTGGAAATTGTTGGTGTATTCAAAGATTTAACCCATTTCTTTCCAAGCGGCCATTTTATAGTCGATTGGTTTTTTGCCTAAAACCGCCATTTTGAAATTTTCCATCGGAAATTTCAAAATTCTGACTTCAGAATCGGAAAAAGCGGACAATTTTACTTCAGAAAAGTGCTATTGGTTATTATTTTCTACAATTTTTTAGGCAAAAAACCAATCGACTATAAAATGGCCGCTTGGGAAGAAATGGGTTAAGTGGTTGTCACACCGTAGTATTCATTTGTCCCAATCGACAAATGACCGTCACGATGTTTTGCAAATCACATCACTTTATGTGCAGCAGCGTTGACGTCATATTATTGTCATGTAATATCGATTTAAACTTGGATCCGATTCCGAGTGACAATCAATATTTAATAATAAAATTAATAATATATTTTGGATAAAATTTTTAAGTGATTTTGTATTCTTTTGTAACTATATTATCGATTAAAAATGTTAGAATATTTTTACCGAACGAGTGCAAGTTCCTTATCGTATTATTTAAAGATTGTTAGCTTATTTTTAAAAAGGCTTATATTGTAGCAAAAGGCACTTTTAATTTTTCAAAATTAATCTAATACTCTTCCTTATTCTCTGCAATATAATAACTCTCTATGACGGTATAATAATCTATAATAGTAACTTAAATGACTTGTATTGCAGCACCAAAACACGAACATGACATGTATGCATCGTGATATAAAACAACATCTGCAGAACACACGAATTAGAATCTATACTACTTGAGCAAAATAGACCGTTAGGTTCAATTTACAGAAAACTAATAATGGAAAAGCCTGTTCGAGTTAGCAAAATCATTAAACTGGAGGGTATGGTGTCGTGCAAAATTGAAGTTTAAGTTAAGATCAAACTCGTTCAACTTCGGTTAACCTTTCATGACACTTCGACGCCTGTCAACAAGGCGAAAATGTCGTTTATAGGTGTCATGACTATAATCTATAATAATCGTTTTATTAATCCTTACTGATATATACATGTGAAAGTTTGTTTGATTGCTTGTTTGTTTGCTTGTTTGTTATTCCATTACGCACAAACTACTCCACCTATCTTAATAAAACTATACCGATTCTCTTTGTTTTTTGCGGAGAAACACAGAGGCCACATATAAATTATAGTTAATGGGTTAGATTTCCAAGAAAATGTAAAACTTCCTGATACTTACGTTTTATAAACGTATATTCTAGGCAAGTATAAGTTTATAAATCACATCTACAAAAGATTAAAAAAACTAATTTGGTAATAATAAAATATATGTATAAAATATTATTCATCATAGTTTTTATTTATTCTTCACTTTGTATTGTAAAAACAAAGTGTTGATTAGTCCACTGCAAAAAGGATTACTAGTTTTAAGAACAAAATTTATTTAAAATAAGATTCAACAAATTTAATAATAGTACCTATATTACGCAACAAGTGCGTATACTATTTTTTCAAACATGGTGCGAAAAGTATGACCAGAGATAATAGAAAATTTGTATTACCCAAACTATACGATTTAGAAGCCAATCAAAATTCGTCACTAACAAATGAATAAACTGGCGGTGGGTGAGGAAAAGAGAAAGTCGCGGAGGGGAACGGGTCTTGGGGCGCAGAGGGCGAAGCATTAAAAAAATAAATTAAGAAATTTATATAAAAATTAAAAAATTATTTCTAAATTCCTTCTATATAAAAAAATTTTTTCAATTTTTTCTAAATTTCTGCCACTTTTTAGAAATTTCTTAATTTTTTTTAGTATTATAAATTTTTTCAAAATTTAATCTATTTTTTCAAATTTTCAAAATTTATACTTTGTTTTATAATTTATCGAATCCGGTAACAGGATAATCGTCCTCTGTAAATAAAATTTTAACTACAAGTGTAAAGGGTAAAGCTTGCGCAAAGTAAATTACTTTACCCACTATTTGACAAAAGCGTGCACAATGTAAATTACTTTGCGCACGCTTTGAACAGTGCAGGAATAGGATACTTTGCGCATGTAAAACAGTGCGCAAATCTATCTTTGCGCACGCTGTTTACAAAAATTTTTTTTCTTGTTACGTCATGCCGAAAAGTTTCTTATTTTAAGAAACGCATTTTCTTGATTTATGGAATTTGGTTGCATTTTTTACATTCGGAAAATGTAAGGTTAGGTTTGCGCATTTATTAGTCTCTTTCAGAAAAAATATTGTATTGTCTTAGTCTCGCGTAGGTAGCCTTACAAACCTCTCCGAAGCTAAGAGTTTTGTGAAATTTAATTGTGAAACAAGATCGCGAGAAATAAGTAAATTTTATTTGTTATTATTATAAGTAAGTGCGTTTCGTACTTTCTTATTTTAGAAAAGTATCTTATTTTGAGTATTTTTTTTCTTAAAATAAGTAATGCGTTCTATTGTAAGAACAAATTTCTTAAAATAAGTAAAATTCCCGATTTTGTTACTTGTTTTACGAACGAATAAATTGTATGATGCACTAAAAATAGTAATCCTTCTTAAAGTGTACGATTATATTATACAATTATTAATCAACAAAAAAATAAGTTTTTTTAAAAGTAGGTTGAACGTACGTAGTTTTTTTATGTTTAGCGGGCGTAAAGTAGCACTTTCCCGCATACTTTACATAATATCAATGACCGTGCATGCACACTAATGCGATCGGAAGGTCGCACTCAACGCTGGCTCCGTTAGCCCAAAACAAAAATGATGTGAAATGTGTATTTTATTTTTACTATTACCGAAAAGAAAATGTTCGTACCTCTGGCGCAGAACTTATATGGGTTAAAGTTCTACTTTTCGCCCTTGGTACGAAAAATACTAATTAATTTTGGAAAAAATAGTTTGTTTTACTTTATATATGTAAGATTTTTCGTAATCAGCTCTATATTCACAGTCATTTTTAGCATTGTCACTCGTGTACAAAATTAAACAGACTAAAAAGTTCAGGCAAACAAGATAACAAATTTATTATATTTTATACTTCTGGACTATATTAAAAAAGAAATATTTGTAGCCATTCTCAACCTACTAAAACTATTGGTTTCTAAGTTTTAAACTATTTTTATGTAAAGTAGGTATGCAACTAATTTTCCTCATACGCACTTAACATTTTTATACGTGTGAATTATTTAATACACAACGTATACAACACTCACGTAACCTTATTATAATATTATTATACCCGTTGACATGTATCTATATATATATATATATATATATATATATATATATATATATATATATATATATATATATATATATATATATATATATATATATATATATGTTTACAAAACAAAACCGGAAGTCGGAAGTGACGCCAGGGAAGAGACAAAAATCGAACATCCAGACGTCGAAAACAAAAATCTTTTTGGAGAATTAATTTTCAATGTGCTGTATTTAGTTAAAGAATAGATCGTTTTAAGGGAACCTTTTTTATTTCAATGATAATATTCATAAATCTTAAATAAATACCGATTAGTGCTTAATGTACAAAATAACATTAAAAATTAATATAATCGAAATTTCGATAAGGTTATGGATCACGAAATCAAAGTATAAGGTCCACGGTGCGGCCTCGAAGGCTTCGCATCGAACCTAGTACTTATATAATACTTTTCATCGTGGCGCTGCCGCGCCCCTTGATACCTCATATAAAAACTCAATTTTTCCACCTTGTTTGGTCATTTGTTTCTTACCGCATCACGTACAAACTACTGCACCTATCTTAATAGAACTTTAACGATTCTATTCGATTTTTTTTAATCAGGAGTATCACATAGACCACATAGGAATTACATATAATTTTTTAATTTTCCAGAAAAATGTAAAATACCTAATATGAAATCCAATTTTTTCACTTCTTTTCATCATTTGTTTATTACCACATTACGGAAAAACTACTGTAACTATTCATATATCTATATATTATACATATACAATATACCTATATGTTATACCTATATATTAGTAAGAATTATACATATAAAAATACTATGCACACATACGTATGTCGGGGGTAGTTAAATATTCGGAAAGATATTTTATGGAAAATGGAAAATTCTGAAAAGTTTAATTTGAAAAGAAAAAAATTCGGAAATATTAGTATTGAATATAGGAATATTGAAACACCAAAGTAATGAAAA
Organism: Gastracanthus pulcherrimus; assembly: GCA_949152435.1. Taxonomy (NCBI): domain Eukaryota; kingdom Metazoa; phylum Arthropoda; class Insecta; order Hymenoptera; family Pteromalidae; genus Gastracanthus; species Gastracanthus pulcherrimus. The sequence goes on along the minus strand of OX424575.1, from coordinate 160,531,528 downwards.
AAAGTTCGTAGGGTGAAAATATGGAAAATAAAAATTCGTAGAGCCAAAATATTGAAAGTCAATAATTTTATAGACTAAAATATTGAAAATTTGATATTGAACCCGCTGACTTGGTAAATGCTTACTTGGTTAAAAGCAAATTAACAATTTTCTATATTTTAATCTATGAAATTATTGATTTTTGGCTTCAATATTTTGGCTCTAAGAACTTTTATTTTCCATATTTTGAGAAATACAGAAAAAAGTGCGCTATTTAAAAATTATGCAAAAATTATACTTAGTTTGAAACAATTTTCTAACAAGTCTAGAATTAACGGAAATATGAAAACTTAATTTTAATATTTTTTATTTTGAAAAACTTGATGGCGATTCTCTAGAATCTCAATATCAATATATCACAATACATGGACTCACAAAGTATCACAATAGGGTCTAATAAAATTTTTTTTTAGATTATGTACCTCATTTTGAACCAAAAATGTTGTAACACTTTTCTCAAATTCACTCATTTTTTTAGCTAAAAATCAAACAATGTTGGCAAAATCTCACAATATTAAAAAATGCATTCAACCTTCAATTGCTCTTGCTATATAACACCTTGGGGTCTGATTTTTTTTTACATATTTTGGGTACACATACCAAACATATTTTCTGAGTTTTCGGAACCACCCATATACATATGCATATACAATGTACAACCACATTTTGTACGCATAAGTCTTTATTCGTTTTAATGTCTAGAGAAAAATAGAGAAACATACTCACTAAAATATTTATGCGAAACCGTAGTGAACAGCTAGTATCTAAATACAAACAAGTTTGTGACTAAGAACCTATATTATTCTGCATTTTATCTTTTATACTTCTGAGAAAAAGTGTAACAATTGGTAATGGTTTGTATATTCTTTCATCAATATAGTTAAGAGAATCAAAATAAAAGTTTTAATAATATTTATTCACCGTGCTTCATACACACTGATGGGCCATTTGTAATCAAGATACTCTATTTTTAGAAAATTTCCGTATGTATGTGTGTGTATGTATGTTTGTGTATGTATGTGTGTGTATGTATGTGTGTGTGTGTATGTATGTGTGTGTGTATGTATGTGTGTGTATATATGTGTGTATATATGTGTGTGTGTGTGTGTGTATGTGTGTGTATGTATGTGTGTGTATATGTGTGTGTATGTATGTGTGTGTGTATGTATATGTGTGTATGTATGTTTGTGTATGTGGTGTGTGTCTGTGTGTATGTGTGTATTTGTGTATGTGTGTAAGTGCGTGTGTATATGTGTATGTGAGCGCGTGTGTGTGTATGAGCGTGCATCCCTCTATATCTCGAATTATCGATGGTAAAAATTAATGTTTCAGGGATGATTTTTTTGATTTTCTTAAAAGAAGGCTGCTCAAAAATAACATTCACAATTTCTGCGTATATTTTATTTACACCTTTGTGTGATATCGAGTCTCTTAGGCCGGTTTAGCCTACCCCTGTACTTGGCAATCATACTCTGTTCTAAAATTTGATGTATTTAGTAAAAAAAAGGGGACATCTTTAAAAAATTTTAAGATCGATTGGAAATGCAGCACCGCAATTGTTATTATATGATGTGTATGAAAAACCGTTTTTAACGCTGTTTCTTGTATAAAAGAATTTTTAAAAAAATATTTGCTACCATAAAAAGTTGTGTTCTTTTGAGATCTACAACTTTTCTAGTTAATTTTTTCATGTAAAATGCATAGCTGTAAAGTTATATGGTAAAATGCTGTTTTTTCGATGTTAAAATTCATTTTTGGCCTGTTAACTCGAGTTAAAAGTATTTTCATAAATAGATCACAATGGGAAAAAGTTGTATTTTTCAAATATCTACAACTTTTCTCTTTAATTTTTTTTCGCAGAATGCTTAGTTTTCAAGTAATAGCCCAAAAACCGTTTTTAGCGATTTTTTATAGTCGCCGCATTCAGTGTATATTTGCAGGATCAACCCCAAAATAGGACCATCAGGTTGTTATACTTACGAGTGTTTCCAAAAAAAATTTGAGCCTGATCCGCTAAGATTTCGCGGAGATAATCGTGTAACATGTATTTAAAAAAAACACGTAAAAATACGTAAAAATAAGCAAAAAGTGCTTGCAATTTAAAAAATATTGTATAACATATTGTGCTGGAGGAGATCTCTCCTAAAATTTCAGCCCGATTGGTCAAAAATTGCGTGAGATATCCTATCTCACACATTTTTCGCTAACGAAAATATAAAGCACTTCCGTGTCGCAGTCGTGCCTAAAAAGCATAAAATTACCTTTCTTTTCCTTCTCAAAATTTTTGATAAGGTAATTAATTTCCTTCTTCTGTTATACACGACAACGTTATTATTTTTGCAGTTATATCTCGGAAATATATCATTGAAATTATTGATAAAATTTCTGGTTATTAGTAACATCGAGAGGAACCTTCAGTAAAAATTTAGAGTGTTCATATTTTTCTGCTTCAGAATGCTTCTAAATTATTTTGTAAAAAAAATCTTATATGTCGTACGATATCTTGAGTAAAACGGCATTATTCATTTTGAAAATTTCCAGAAAGGTAGCTTTTAACTATCTCTTGACTGGTTATTCGCCCAGGTCATAAGGACTTTTATTTTTCAAGATATTTGAGGTTATATTTTTTTAAATTTTGATTGCTTATATCTCTAATGTTTGTTTCTTTGATGAATGTACAAAATTAGAAGAAATGTATATGATTCCTCGATTATTTTTTGTTTATAACTATTTTCCTATTTTACGATATTTTTAAATCTATAATGTAATTTATGATCATAAGGTATTAATTTTTGTAATTTATCTTTTAACAAACAATTAATGATAAAAGCATACCTTTTTTGAGCTATTATTTATAAAGATATACATGTATTTAAAATGAATGTAGTAATTAATGTTACGATTGTATTGTGCAAAGGAAGATGTTAAAAACAGTAAATTTTACCCTACAGTCAATGCAATATCTTGATTATTAATTGGTAGTTTAAACTCAATAAAAGTTACATACTTACATACAATATAACACTTTTTAATGCTTGAATCACAATTTAATGCAGAGTTTCACTCTATAAAAAAGTGTTGTTCGTCAAATCTAAAAATTATCCAATAATCTACATAGATAAAATGTAATTTTAACAGATAAATACTGTGATAAAAAATATACGCTACACTAATTTTGCATTTCTAGGCGAAATTTCGTGATTTTCAACATCCTCCGTTGTTGCTCATTCATTTCCAACAAAATGTCGCAGTTGCACCCTGCATACAAGTTGGCAAATAGAAAGTTGTCCATCCGCAACGTCAGAAAGTTCATTTGAAAGCGCGAACTTTTAATCCGCCCTGGTAAATTCCAAAACGAAGTTGAACCTCGCCTTCGTCCACGCATCTCTCTCTCTCTCTACCTCCCGCCCCCTTTCTCTCTCTCCTTTATTTATCCCTGTGTCCTGCAACCGTCGGTGATTAATATTCTTCCGCGGAACGATCCGTGCATGAGGTCGCGAGTTCGGTTCGCCGCGAGGATCGTTCGCGGCTTTTGGAGCCCCGAGGTGTACGCGCCACGTTCGACCGGGCAGAGCGTATATGTGGTCGTTCGGACGCATATAGTTTAGGACGTGCGGATACACGCGCCCCAGGTATATACATGATACGCGCAGTGCGCGGCTGCGTTAAATTGGGTCAGCGAGTTTTGGGCAGGGTCACGCGGATTGGACTGCATTCCTATAAACAACGCGAGCTGTGTTGCAGGGGGGAAAAAAAAGCTTGTTTGTTTAGAGGAAATATACGCGCTTCTGCGTGGAATAAACCTGGAAATTCTTTTGTGTTGTCGTATTTTTTGCGCGCGTGCGTGCAATGCGCTCGGATATGAACAGAGCGGACCGAGTCGGAGAGCTACAGCGCGAGTTTCTCGGTTCGTTTCGTTTGAGTACAAAAAAGAATGGAAGATGGGCGAGGATATAGATACGCGAAAGAGTTTAATTCTACGATTTATGTACTTGTGTAACGGATCGGTGTTGTACGAGTGATTATAGTATATGCAACGATTGGTACGATATTTAAATTACTTGACGTACTATATCTTTTTGATGTTATGTAGTCTTATATATTAAAAGTCTTATTTATTATCTTAAGATGATGATATATATATATATATATATATATATATATATATATATATATAAAAGTAAAAGTATATATATACATATATATACTTTTACTTTTACAACAGCATCACAATACTATATAATACTAAGCGATTATTGTGCAGTATGCTAAAATGATGTCTTGCCATGTCCAGCATATATCTGCTGAAAGTGAGTTACATATAATATCGCATCCCCAGAACAAGACTATATGACAACTCGAATGTTTTTTAACTTGATTTTTGTACACAAAATAGGTCACACGAAAATGAAAGCCTTCCATACACTTCTAAAATTGGTTTTAAAATGTTTAGACAATATAATACAGAAATAAAATTACATATAAAATTGTTAGTTTAGAGAAGATTATTTATTGATCTCCATGAGCCATATAATACTAAGATATTGTGAATATTCCAATACAATGATTTGGCTCGCACCGATCAATAAATTCATCTTCTCTTATTTAAAAATATAACAACCGATTATTTCGCACTTCATACCATACCGCCATTATTTTTGCGCTATAATGTTAAGTGTGAAAACATTTTATAAAAAATGTATGTTGCTTTATATTTATTTTTATATCATATTTTAACAGATCATAGTATATACTCCTTCCGCATAGAGGAAGCTTTGTGATGCTAAAAAAGAGTTAGCTAAAAAAAAGTTTTGCTACAAACATGTTAGAAACCTGTTTTGAGATACTGGGAATCAAAATACACTATTTTTAGAAAATGTCTGTATGGGTGTGTGTGTGTGTGCGCGCGTGTGTGTGTATGTGTATGTGTATGTGTGCATGTGTGTGTATGTATGTGCGTGTGTGTATGTGTGTGTGAGTGCGGGTGTGGGTGTGCGTGGGCGTTTGCGAGTGCGTGTGTGCGTGTATGTGTGTGTGTGTGTGTGTGTGTGTGTGTGGGTGTATGAATGTGGATCAACATAACTCTGAATATACACGGTGATAATTAATGTTTCGGGGCTCAATAGTTCTGATCAAAGATACACCTGCAATATAAACCGCAGTATCAACTTATATCTTAACGTATCACTACCAATGATTGATCTTGTTTGTAATACTGATAAACTTCCTTATTTACCTGAAATTCGTGCAAGCTTCTAGCATTAAATTAATTATAGATTTTGAGTAAAATCTTTATGTATCTTTGTTAAACTTGCGGAACAAACGTCAATAGCGGCTTTTGCACACTTTAGTTGTTTGACCTAGTAATGCCGAGACGTCCGAAATGACTTTTTAATTTTAATGTGAATTTTTAATTAACTTATTGTTAATCAGTTTGTCTAAAACTTTGTATACAATGGTCTTTGAAGTCACTCTTTATGATTTTGCAACTTTGAATGATGTAAAAAAAAATATTCAATATAGCGGATTTTTCGGATTATGTTGGGCGGTTTTGGTTGTAATTTAAGGGAAAATTGAATTGTAGGGTCAAATACAAGATGGCGATGTTAAATTTGCAGCTGAAATTTGGAAAAACTGACAAATTATGCAGCTTTTTACGAAAAGGTTGACAAAATGTGTACAGCAATAATTTCTGCAATCTCGTACCCCGTAGTTTTTCGGGTCGCTGATTACGAATCCGATATCAGAAATTCAAAATTCAAAATGACCGATCCAATATAGCGGCCAAAAATTAAAATATTACTGTTACTGAGGCCTCATATATGACCATATATGGAACATTTTTTCCCGGGATATATTTGTTCTTATTAGTGAGTGAAGAATGATAAACAATGATGAGTCATATTAGGTACACGTAAAGTCCATAATGTACACTAGCTGTTTATTGTCAAATCTGTATAGAATTGTCCTATATGCATATTTTCAAATAAAAAAAAATCTTGTTAGTTTTTATGCTATATTTTGATATCCGACCGACCGTAATAAAATTCATACTGTACATTAACTATGGTAAATGCTTAAGAAGATGTGAAAGAAGATTCTTTCGTTACCGACACTCTGTTTTTATTTTTTAAATAACTTTTAAAATAATGTTTTAGAAAAGTCTTTCCATCAGGTCCTTCCTTTATCAATAAACAATAACTACAATTTTTTGTATGCAAATCAATTATTTTTATTACTCTGAACTTTTCGTTCTCGTTCTAAACAACTGTATTCGGCATTGAGAACGAAAAGTTCAAAGAAATAAAAATAATGGAATTGATTGAAAAAAATTGCAGTTATTGTTTATTGATAAAGGAAGGGCCTGATAGAAAGTTTTATGCAAAAAAATATTTTTTGTATCCCGTTTTCGATTTTCGCGCTTTTTTGTGCATTTCAATCGGACAAGAAGTGGCCGTATACCAACCGGCGACAAAAATGTACTTTATCGCCCTAGAACGGTAAAGACTTTTGAGCTCACAACAGCGCGTGTGCGTGCGTTCGTGCGTGCGTGTTACAGCGTACGATAAATACTTTTAAATATTAAATTAAAATTAATTAAACTATCTTGTCTTACATTTACCTGAAAAACTTTAATATACGTTAATAATTATTTATAATAATATATATTAGTGTGTGTGTATCAATCAATGTACGTCTAGGTATACATATTTCATTTCTTAATAGAACAGGACGACAGTTGCATCCTGTCGAAAAACGGCCACATCTGGTTCCGCTTGATAGACAGGTAAAACCGCAAAAATCAATACATGTGTCACAAAAAATACGGTGTGCACCATGGGTGAGAAGCTTTTGCTGCCCTTGTGTGTTTACACGCGGGCGGTAAAAGCCTATTTCTCGCCCTCGGTACACACACAAAATACTATTAAAGTTATTTAAATTAAAACCGAGAGTCGGTAACGTAAGAATCTTCTCTTCACTTTCACATCCCCTTAAAGGTTAAGTGGGCCATATTAGGTACACTTATCTTATATTTCATTACCTACAAAAAAGCCAGTTAAAATAATTTTAAGTACTTATCACTTAAAATTACCCTTAAAAAAGGCCAAGCGCAATAATAATCATTTATTAACGGCAGTTGTTGATAATCATTAAAAATATGCAACAGCTAAAAAATTTAATCACATTAAATTTTTGATACTCGTAAAGCTAATTTCATTTGGCGAAGCCCATCTACACAATAGAATAGCATCGCGATAGACGAGTAACAGAAGCGCAGGCCATTCAGACCATACCTGAAAGACGAAATAACCCTCTCCCTCCGCTGGCACGCATAGCGCGCGGCGAGAGTTCCGCTCTTCGGAAGCCGGTTCGCGGCCACTTGCATCCGGCCTGGTTTATATTCAAAGGAAAAGGACCATTCAATCTATTCTCTCTCTCTCTCTCTCTCTCTACTTCTCGCTCCGGCATCCTAGGTTCTGCCGGCCTGCATTGTATCTCACTAATTTCTAGCCCCTTCGCCAGTCGAAGTTATTACGACTTGGACATGAACACTGAGAGAAATAATTTCCAAATGCCACGAATTCGTTAGTGTATGGAAAGTACCTAAAGTTTATGCAACGACTACGTTCATCCATTAATGAAGGGGTCATGACCATTTAGAATGTGACAAAACGTGATTATCAGGAATTAAAAGACCATCTATTGTACAATTTCTTAGTCGTTAATGATTTATGTAAAAGTAACATATAATTGGCAACTATCGTTATTCTTTTTGTCGAAAAATATTAATAGTATATTGTACAACAAGGGTGGGAAATGGGTTATTTCTAGCAAGAGTAGGATGAATTTGCACGAGTCTGAGTTTCGTCGAAGGCGCCCGAGACAACGACATGTGCTAAAATCATCACCCGAGCTAGAAATTGCCCTTCCCTCCTGTTACGCAACGTATTTTTTTTAATAAATGCATATGTAGGCCCTTTTTTATGTATGCAAGGCAGATGGGAAGTTGTGTGTTTTGAGTCGTGCGTCATTCACGTACAAAATGCAATTGAAAATAGATAATAAATATAAATTTTGAAAATTTTGAAAAATTTAATTTTCGAAAAAAGAATGAGCCCTGAAACATTAAGTTTCACCGTGCATATGCAGAGTAATGCTGATCCACGTCTATACATACACATACAGACACACACACATACACACACGCACACACACTCATCCGTACAGACATTTTCTAAGAATAATGTATTTTGATTCCCAGTATCTCAAAACATGTTTCTAACATGTTCTTAGCAAATCTTTTTTTACTATTACAAAGCTTCCTGTTTGAGGAAGCAAAAAACAATTTGATTTGTTGACAGTGATACTGAAATTCTTCTATTCGTAATTTGACGTTTCGTCGGATAATATCGCTCTCATCAAAACTGTAAATAGTTATTTTTGTATGGCCCATACGATCTTGGCCTGAAGCTATTATATATATCTATAATACATCTTCATACACTCAAAAAATAAAAAGAGGTCGTCATTGACAATGTTTCATCGGGCCAACGAAACATCAATATGACTGAAATACTTTATTTTTTATCTACATTCAAGAATAGCATTTAAACATTATTGTTATAAAATTCGTCGATTTAGAGAACCATAAACTCTCCACATGAATATCCACGCAATGTAGCAAGTGAATCTTTCAAAGCACGTTCTTGTACACGGTTTCAGCCGGGATGCTGCAGATCTTTCTCTCCTTATTTTTGCTCTCTCTCATCTTCTCTCTCTCTCTCTCTCTCTCTCTCTCACGCGCGCGCGAATGTCTTTTATATACTTCGCGAGCCGAGGACCGCAGTACACAAGTACGTAGCTCGTGTACCTTGGCTCTCCGTACTTTGGCCTTGAACGGAAAGCGTTGACCTCGGCGTTCCGATCCGAGCGCAACCGGTCACGGGGTTCTTCGCGTCTCCGCGCGACGCGCGTAGTATATACGCGAGTGCGCGAAAATGTGTGTACACCGTGCGTACTCACTATCGATGACTAGTCGGATTAAAGCAGTGCGCGCAACACGTGAAAGCAATTATGATCTATCGAGAGAGAGAAGAGAGAGAGAGAGAGAGGGAGCGTGAGGGCTATAATAGTGGTTCATTGATCCTTCGTTATACGCTGAAATATATAATCTGTATCGGTTGCGCTAAGTAATCGGTTGATTCGGAGATATTAGTTAATTATTTAAACGTAATTGTATAGTTTAAACTAATATTTTAATAAGTAAAATAGGAATTAGCGTATTTGAAACTTGTGTAATTGAAAGATTGGTTATTGTTATTACCTATCCTAAGTCGAAATTCATGTGAACTATGCTGAGATAATCCAAGTTACCTATATGTATTCGGTTCCCTATTGACGAAATAATATAATTCTCTGTGTAGTTCTCATAACAAATTATTGAGGTCCTGATGACGAAAGTAAAGACCATTTCAAAATGATCTCTGGTATTATACCTATGCGTTCACGTGTAAAAAAATAGTTTGGGACCCAACTTTGGGACACGTCTGGCTAGTAGGATGATGCCAAACTATATGCCAGACTATATTCCAGACTTTCGTTGAATTACTTCACGAGAACGTATTTTTTGCACATAAATAATTAGAATAGTACACTTATTATTAATATCGACCAGAATCTTTTACACGGGCTGTATTCAAATTAACATTACATTCATTTATACTCATTTATACAGACTAATTTCTGAAAACATCTATTTTACTTAAATAAAAATAATAAATTTGATAATCAGCATTTCTTTCATGTTTGGTTGTAATTAGATAGAATCAAAACTTTTTTCATCACAAATTGTAAGCATACTATAAGTTTATATTGGAAAAAAAGTTTTATTTAATTTTTATAATTTATAAAAGGAAAAATTTTCTATCATAGTAGTTAAACTTGATTCTCATAAATGTTTAAAAGAAATTTTTTATAAAAGTTTTATTAAAAAAAAACTTTCTCTGTTTCATACAAAATACAGTGCTGTAGACTTTTAGCTTAGTTTACAATGAGAAATGTTGCTCAAGTCGACTAATAGAAGCCTTTAAAAAGTAAGTTGTAGTTTTAAATTTATCAAACATGCTGCTGTGTAACGTTTTCTTCACTTCAAATGTGGCACAACCGATAATCATTATTAAAGAGTTTAAATATTTTTAGTCTTATCTGTTTAGATCCATTTTTCATTGCATTATTGTATAACTGTTAATAGATTAATTTTCAAGTTTCGAATAATTTTGAATCCGAATTTTTAGTCTAATAATTTTAGAAAGATTGATACATTTCCTGCTTGTGCTGATATAATATAAGTATATATTTTGATTCTAAAACGAATTAATTAATATATTTGTCTTTTTATTTGCAATTAGCTGAAACCCCGTCGTCTGCTTGCGCTTGCTCGGTAAGATTAGTGTTACAAAGTCAAATTTTGTTTTCTAAATATATTTTTAAAAGCGTAAATCTTTAATCATATTTAATTTTATTATATATAATTAAGTTTTGTAATAAAAAAGTCAAGCAGACACTTTGGCAGACTGGAAGACCCGGACCTCGGACGTCCAGTAAAGTTAAGCAATGCTGGATTTAGTTAGCACAGACTTATCTAATCACCCATACACTCATCCATCCATATACCGATACACCAATTAATTTACACGCCTATCCATCCATCCACTAACCTATCCACCCACTTACGCACATATCCATCCACCTTCAAACATATCTATCGACTTAAACACCTATCCATCTACCTGTATACTTATCAACCCACCAAAATACAAACCTATCCACCCATATATTTCCATCGACCCCCTCCTACCTATCCACCTCCACATTATTCCATTCGCCAATATACCCATCCATTCATCTATACGTCTAACTTATACACTCACATATTCCCATCCACCCTGCCACAAACCAATCCAATCTACACACATATCTATCTACCTTCCTACACACTCACACATACACATGCATATACACATATACGTACATACGCACGTACGCACGCACGCACATTCAAGCACCCACAATCCCATTCATCCACCTACTCACCTATACATCGACCAATTTCATTATTTGTGCGCTTACTTATCCAGCCAAGCGAATTCATTTACCTACCCATGAACCCATCCTTATTATCCTTACTCACACTCCTTATCTACATTCATCCACCTATACAATCATTAAGAGTACACACTCCATCTACATACCAATCGATACATACATCCATTCCCACATCTATTTATCAACAAATTTCTTTATAACACAAAAATAGGACGGGTGGATGGAAGGATTTTAAATTTTATTATTATGTAGAATTTCTCCCATCGATAGTCAAGTGTACGAAAAAGCCCATCTGCAGTAGGAGCAAAAAATTTTCAAGTGATTCCAGAATCACTGACAAAGTGAGTTCAAAAGTTCACCTTCGGGAATAGGATTTTAATCAGGCTTTGAAAATAGACTTTTTACTTCATGATATGACTGTCGCATCCGAAATACGCGTTGTTTCAGTAAAAAATGATAAATATACGAATCATAAGTCTGCAAATTTTCTCGTTAGACAAATGCTGCAAAATGACAAAAATGTTAACACAAAGAGTTTTAATTTAACACTTTACTACCAATCTGGCATCTGCAAAACCCCACACGAATGTCATACATTTATAACTTTCTAAATATCATAATCAACAATTATTGTGTGAAAGTTTGACGTTGAAAAGTTATAAGTAATTTAAGCACAAAAGAATAAAGGAAATATAAAATGGAAATCTGAAAAAAAATAGTGCAGAAACTGTTTTCAAAGAATTATATATCTAATGAATTATAGAAAAGTTTTCAAGAAAATTCGTACATACATTTCTCTAATTTTCTTTAATTCATGTCACTCCACTTTTGACGTGCAAGTACTTTTTTGTAACACAAGCACGATTTTCGCGTTTTTCTGTACCTATTAAGCGGGCCTAAAGGACAATTTTTTAGACCGGCGGGTGCAAAAGTAAATAAGCGGGCGCGAAAGTAAATAAGCGGGCGCAAAAGTAAATAAGCGGACGCAAAAGTAAATAAGCGGGCGCAAAAGTTACTTTTGCGCCCGCTAAAATTTTTCGGAAAATTGCTATTATATATATATTTAGTTCCGCTTAATATGCTAGAAAAACGCAAAAATCAATACATGCATTACAAAAAATATGGTATGCACCAAGGGCAAAGTGGGCTTTTTGACCTCGTGTGGTTGCAGTACTCGTCTTTGGCTCGTGCTAGCTCAACTTCGACTCGTACTGCAATCTCCACACGCGGTCTAAGAAAGCCCACTTTGTGCCCTAGGTACACAATATACTATTATCTCATATATTGATTTACTTAATAAACCAAATGTTGCTGTTCGCTGAGTAGCAAAATTGAAAACTTTTTTAATATTCATTCTTTTTTTCCCAAACATTTTAAACATTTGACATAGAAAAACAAAAGTTTGAGAATCTTTTGGGCTATTTATACTGAATATTTAATAAGCGTTAATACAAATAATGCATTAGTTTTTAATAAAATTACACAAATTTTCTCAAGTCTTCTGTGCACTAGATTTTGAAGCAGAACACCAACAAAATGTGTATATTCTCTATGAAACAAAATGAACACTGTAATAATCTCAGAATTTAGTTTTATACCTGAACACCTGTCTTAAAAATACAGGACTGTAATAAACAATTTAATTACTAAAAGAACACTATTTTTTATTATACATGTAATATATGCTACGATCTTTAGAAAAAATAATTTCCAAATCAGAAATTGTTGCTAAGTTGTTATTACGTTTAAAAAACTATCCTGAAAGTTTCAGCTCGATTCTTTAAAACCTAATACACAGAAGACTTCTCGAGTAATGAAAAATGTAGTTTTAAGACAAGCACAGTTTTGTAAGGATAAATGCAATTTCTCAAAAATATTTCTTATTTATACTTTATATTAATCACTAAAATCATATTAAACTTTTATTTTACTTACAAATATACGCTTCCTTGGTAACCCAAAAATAAAAATAATAAATAAAATATAAACTGACAAAATTTCACTATAACTCCACCTTAGGAGGGCCAGTCTGAGTTAAACTCGAAAATATAAATTTTCTTTTATGAGCCGATACAAATATTTCCTATAAAAGCAATTATTCTGAAAATTTTTTTCACTATAAATTCTTGATCATATGTATAATTTTACCATTGTAAAACCTCAAAATCTTTTTCCGACGAGACACACGATATTACCGTTATCAATACTATATTTATTGGGAAAACTTTGCAGCGTGCACTTTTCTAGGTGAAACAGTCAACAAAAGAAATTTCCGACAGCAATCTGAATCCCTCTGGTATATACTAAAACGTTTACGGTTTAGTTTTTCGTTAAAACATTTTTTATTATAATCTTTCGAAGAACAAAAAATTTAAAAAAAATTAGTTTGTTTTATAAAAAATAATGTTAAAAAGTTTTTTAACGTAAATGTAAACCGTAAAAGTTTTAGTACATGTCAAAAGGAATCAAATTACCGTCGGAAAACGAAAATGTTGTTGACCGTGTCACCTAGAATCATGCACGCAGCAAAAGTATCCCAATAAATATAGTACTGACAAGGGTAATATCTTGTGTCACGTGGGAGAAAGATTTTGAAGTTTTACAACGGTGAAATTATAGATATCAGCAAATATTTATAGAAAAAAATATTTCAGATTGATTGCTTTTATAGAACTTTTTTTATCGGCACGTAAGAAAAATTATTTTCTCGAGTTTAACTCAGGCTGTCCCTTTAAATAGTTATATCTCTGAAATATATGAAGGAAGATTTTAGAAAACAAATTGAAATGATTAGGGCAATGGAAAAAATTACTCTAAAATTTTTGAGTCATTTTATTTTTGTATACTAGAGAAATAACTGATTTGTAAAAACAATCGTTTTTCTAGGGCCGACGATAACTAGAGTAAATCAGCAGCATTGTATCTGATATACAAAACGGTAGCTTTGCACTATCTTTTGACTGAGTTATTTTCCCAGATCATAGTAATCTTTATATTCCGAGATATTTGAGGTTATGTATATTTTAAAACATTTTTTCAGTCGCTCATATCTCAAGAACGGCGCGGTCATTTTCTACCAGAGCTCATTTTTTTTGCGTCTTTTATAGAAGATTAGAAATTAAAAAGAAATTTCAAGATTCATCAATTCTTTTTTGTTGTATAATGATTTTTCTATTTTACGATATTCTGAAATCGTTGAGGTAAATTAATTTGGTATGTTAAAAATAATATGACTGATCGTTTTTATTTTCCATAATAATACTGGTAATGACAGATGTTTCAATTCAATTATATCTGCATAAACCGTTTGTTTTAATTAGGCATATGATCCATAAGTACGCCCACTAGGCATCATTTTTGAGTACCAGAAACAATTTTCCAAAGCTTGATCAAAATTCGTTTCCCGAAGCTTGCGAACTCTGCCTGTAAGTATACTGCACACACTACCTCCCCCCCTCCCCCCACGACAAACACTCATAAATACAAATCAACAAACTTACCGCACGAGGGAGTTTAACTGTGCGGCAGGCCGGAAGGGCAATCAGACGTTTTGCAATAAGCACCGCGCTGCCACGGCACGGCCGAAGGCTCATGATTAGGATGGCCCTGTTTCTCTTGGGCGCAGCCGTGGGATTTGTACTACAAATACGACATGTGGACCAAGAGAGAGAGAGAGAGAGGGAGAGAGAGAGAGAGAGAGAACTGCAGTAGGCGCGGTCCATGAGCACACCGTGTATCAAGCCTAAAGCGAGCGTGCGAGAGAGAGAGAAGCACTACGTATAAACGAGCAACTATACCGAGTCGCCCAGGCCCAGCGGCAATGGCCCTCTCGCGTGTTGCACGGCGTATATACGCGCGTGTATATGTACAGTGTCGGAGCTTGCGGGTCGTTACAACTGGGCTACGGAACTGCGTATTACGCCGTAGTGCTCGTCTCTGCGAGCTCTTAGGGGCAAGTTCGTAGTTTACCTGTTTCGATATTTCATCAGCACGTGTAGCATACAAATAGATTGGAAAAAACCTGTGTACACTCGAGAGCATTTTTCATTGACGCGAATTCGTTTTATGAATTTTTGAAATATCATAACGTGATAGGTTAATTTTTTTTTTTTTTTTTATTTAACGTCGTCATGTTTGTGCTTCCGTGTGGTGCTAATCGACGACGGGGGTCTGCGGTGTGTTTGTAAACAAAGCACATGTAATTTTTACAGTGGTGCTTGTATCAATCGGCAGAGACTAGGATTCGAACCTTTTTTTTTTTTTAAAAAGATTTGTTTGCATACTTTGATCATTTACAATATATACAGGCGCAAAGAAACTACAAAAAAAATTCCTTAATTGTAACACATAGTCGCTATTTACATGGCTCCTATGAGAGCATCTCGCAAATTAAACCGTATCTGGTATGGTACCTATATTAATTCAGTATGAGTGGTGATTGAGCGTCGACATATAATCGAGATTACTGTTCGTTATCGTAATTGAACATAGGAGAAAAATGAATAAAAACCTACGTAAACGTTTCATTCTAAAATTAAAACAGGGGTGTAGGTTAAGGATAGGGACTGGGCTATGGGAGTCTGGAATAGGATAAGGAGAAAAAGGAAATAGGAAGATTTTTTTTTTTTTTTTTTGACAAACATGTTGAATGATTGCGAATTATCGTAGCATCGTTGTCTTAACTAACTTGAGTATACATTTGTGATTATATCTAGATAATTATGTTTTTACATATTTTTACATATTTTGTAGGTTAATTAAACATACATATAAGTAAGTCAATACTTTGGTTCTTTAGTCGTTTTTATGGCGTTTCCTACGTCTGATTTCGTCTATGAATACGGCATTCTCTTTAAGCCACCAGTATTTCGGGTTTATTCTATATGTATTTTTTATATCTATAGAGGGTAAGGTTGTGGAGTACTTAAGTGGTGGAAAGTTGTCTGTGAGGTTGTAGGATATGGTTTTGTCTGATTGATGGCGTGCTGCATGGTAAATGGTCGGCCGATTATCGATATATTGAATCAGTCCAAGCCTATCAAATTCAATAAAGTTTTGCGGGGGGAAGTAACCTGTGTATCTAGATCTGTTGAATTCAAATTTATTTATGGATGTATACGATTCAAGGAAGGAATTTTTAATTTTGGGTAAATTGGCAAAGTAATCTCTGGTTAATTTTAGTATAAAGTTGTCTATTCTTGGGATTTCTGCTTTGTTATATAAAATTTTGTTGGAGATAAAGTGTTTATCGTCTCACTTTCTATAGATATGAAGGCAGGCGCAAAGGCACATGCGCTCGAATTTTCTGAGCTTTTCTATAAGTGACGCACTGGTATTCCACCAGATGGGCGCGGCGTATGATATGATGGGTCTAATTAGCAATAGATAGCATATAATTTTAACTTTATGAGAAAGGGTTTTGTTGTAAAAGAGTCTGCTATATGACCTAAACGCGTGACCCGAGTTCAATTCCGACACTCTACCGACTGAGCCGCCGCAGGCCCCAACGTGATAGGTTAAGTTTGCTTTTTATTTGCTTTTTGGTCCTTCGCACTGGATGATTTTAAAAATTTAAAAGACTTTCATGATAATGGAAAATACTCTGAAGTGTACAAAGGTTTTTACACGGGCTTATCCTATATCCAGAGACGTTTTTTATTGATTTTGTAAACTATGAATGAATATTGGAGTAAGGAGTGTGAACTCAATGCTTTGAAAAGCGACCGAAATTTATAATAAAATATTAAAATTTTCACACACATTTTTAAAGTATCTGCGATTTCGGACAAGATCTGGTAAACGGTAGAAAATTAACGTGTCCGTCTAGTCCGTTACCTAAGCATTAGCTAATTTCGAAAAGTCTTAGCAAAAGGGAAACATATATTATATAAGAGTCTTGCTATATACAATACACTTTATAAATTTAGAAGACGACGATAGAAAGTTTAACGTCACTAACCTCAAGTCTGACAAAAATATCAGTCATACCTATATATATATATATATATATATATATATATATATAAAGAGAGCGTATCCAGACTTCGTTGTCTCCATCATATTTACTAACATTAACGCTGACTTGCGTACGAGAAATACAATTAGAAAATGTATCAAAGTTGTTTATTAATAGCAGCAACAGGTACGATTTCAATATTAATAAAAACATGCACATACTGTAAGAATGTAAAACCGATGTTTTGCGCTGACTCGTTCGCGGTGAAGCAGGCGACGTGCATGAAACAGTCATCAGCTGAGCGCATGAACACAGCATATTCGGCTGCGATTTTCGCCAATTTTTTTGATAAACTTTTCTTTTAGTTCTTCAAAAATGTAATATCAAGTAGAATAAAAAAATATGTCGTTCTGTTCCAGGTGAATACAAAAAGCGCCGAAATGTCAGTCATATTGGCATTTTTGTTGTAATTGCTGCGTCAAATGTTTTTCTACAGCTCCTAATACAATTATTTTAAAATTAAAAAAATATGTTTTACAAACATGAATGTCAAATATAATATAAAAAGGTTTTGAAATCATTAATGATGTAAATAGCTTGAAAGAAAATGTTTGATGATTGGCAACATCGAGTATTACATCTAGATACATTTTCAAGCCATATTCTTTTTTACGAGATTTTTTATTATATTACCTTATTTATTTTCCGAAAATAGAAACAGTTTATAAAAGAATTTTTTCATTTCCCAAAAAGATAATTTTTTATTATCTATTGGCTGAGTTCCCAAACTTTAAAATACTTTAATACGTTGAAAAAAACACAGTAACAATATTTCACTGTCACAAAGCTTTATTTCTGAGAAAACAATAATAGTTTTATAAATTGATAAATAAAAATAAAACTTATTTTTTATATAACATAAGAAGCTTTAGTTGAGGTTAGTTTTAAGTCACGCTTACTTCAATTTTACTCTTCTTAATTGGAATAATTGTCAAAAACAAGCAACGCTTTCGTACAAATGTTGGTGGTATTTATCCATAAAATGTAGTTACTATAATACTATATCGCTAGAGGAGTTTTTGTAAAAAGTGAAGTTTATCGCTATAAAGAATATGTACACTTGTTATAGATGACAAGCAGAAACTGAGGTATGATGAACATGATACTTGTAACCATTAGCATGGCTGTTTACCGATACGCGCCCACGCCCATGCGGCATTTATCTCTAATGATAATCTTTTTTTTATTTAGTACCGCAGATAATACTGAACACATAATTCTTACTGAATATGATCCAAATTGAATGCTTACATATCTTACTATAAAAATGTATAATGTATAATAACTGATAAATTGTATGATGTGTACTTAGATACACATACATAAATAATTTGAATTTAAAGAATGCGCTTACTCTTTGCTACAAAAATTCAACTAGAAAAAATTCAACTAGATAATTTTCTTTATTGAACTAATAATGCTTCAAAATTTATACCTATCTACTACTCTTCGAGTAGTTCAGTGTGCAATTCTCAAAAACTAACCAATTTGAATTTCCGCAATGAAACTAGACAATTACCAAAAAATAATTACTCGTTACTTCCGTAAAACTATATAGAGAAAACCGTCATAACAGCCAGACCAACTCCAATTATAACGCATTCTTTCCGCAAGTTCGTCAAAGTAAACTTTGCGCCAGCTCGCGCCCGATAGCTTCGAAATGAATGAAAATTTTCGCGCAGGCACGTGCTGCGGCGCTCGGATTTTCATTCGAGGATACTTATATGTATACCATCCAATTAACACCGATGACAAATGGAAATTAAGTCTGAGCGCGCGCTCGCGCGGCTCCGCGCCTTTCCGAGTTGGTCCGTGCTCTCTTTCTCTTTCTCCCTCTTGCCGCTATACGCGCCGCCCGAGTAAGTGAACTAATTAAGTAAAATTGAGTTTCGGCGGTGCTCGAGGGCCGAGAGAGCAAAAGAGAAAGAGAGAGGAGAGGATTGCGCGAGCCTCCGGAGACGAGCAGAGCGCGCTATTCGGATCGATTTTGCCGACTGGCTTTGTAGTGTATATATGTAGGATCGCGGCTGGGCTTGGCTTTTTGATTGTATTTTTCCTACCGCCCTCGTTCGCTAACGCTGCTCGACGCGGATCCCGAAGGGCCCCGCTAACTTTGATTTATTTTTTGAAAGAAAGTTGGATACTGCGCGAAGTATATTATCGTGCTATTTTAGTACACTGTTGCGAAAATTGTGGGTTAAATCTAGATATGATACCGGGCGCTATTTTATATTGTGAATATGGCAGGTTGTACGAAATAATAGATTTTTTAATTATCTTATTATGGTTAAATAATGTGGATATTTTTCAATATTCATTACATTTGTATCAGTGTGTTCAAATGCGTTAACTATAGAACTGGCTATAAACAAAAATCAGATGACAGTTAAAATAATTTTGGCAAAATCCAACATCTTGTATTTGGTAAAACTTAAATTTAAATTTACCAACCACTTCTTGCAATAAAATCTGCACGGCGGTCGGCACAAAATGTGTAGGATACCTAACGCAGGGGGCACGAGTGCTCAAAATCATCATCCGAGTCTGGAAATACCCTTTTGCCCCAACTTGCGTACCGTATTTTTTATAACAAGTGCATAAAGAAGACCATTTTTTGTCGTCTACAAAGTGGATTGAGAATAGAGTTTTTCGAGTCGTCCACTTAAGTTTATGACATATTATATATATCTATATGTATGCATGTATATATATATAAAATTTTCAAAATTTATCAGTATTTTCCAGAATTTTCTAAAATTTGTCAACAGTTTCCCAATTTTCTAAAAGCTTTATTAAGGAAATGGAGCAAAAATAAATAAAGGGTACCGAAAACGCTCATTTTCGCTACTGAAAATAAAAGGTAGCGAAAATGAGTATTTTCGCTACCAATAAATGGTAGCGGAAAAAAAGTATTTTCGGTACCCTTTATTTGACGCTCGGAAAACTCTATTTTCGCTGCACTCTTTACGAACTCATACAAAAATCATGTTCTGCATTCTATACAAGGCAGGGGACAAATCGTGTATCTCAAATTATAAGCCAATTTCGCTTATATCTAACATTGCAAAAATTTTTGAGAAAATAATTCACAATAGACTACACCTATTTTTGAAAAAATGTAATATAATATCTGACAAATAATTTGGTTTTGTTAGTAATAGAGGTACGGCGGACGATTTGAATTATATAACAAATATCATATACAAAAATTTGGATAAAAGCAAACCTATAATTACAGTATTCTTAGACTTGGCCAAAGCTTTTGATAATGTGAATCATAGAATACTGCTAGATAAGCTTGAGAGATATGGTATAAGAGGTAGTGTCTTAAAACTGTTAACTAGCTATTTCTCAGATAGACAACAAAGAGTTAAAATTCAAGACTGTAAAAGTGAGTACAAATTAATCTCTACAGGAGTTCCGCAAGGTCCAGTTTCCGCATAGTAGGTCCTTTGTTATTTATACTCTATGTCAATGATCTACTGAGAGATATGCAAGATGATACAATCATGTCTTATGCCGATGAGACTGTCATCATATCAAGTGATGATACATGGTCACGGGCACAAGATAACAAAATATAAGTAAAACTGTTTACATAACGTATGGAAATTACTGTGATAGTGTGCCAAATACTCTAAACATTAATATAGGTAACCAACCAATAAAAAGAGTAGAATATCATAAGTATCTAGGATTGTTATTCGATTTCAATATGAAATGGGACAAACATATCGACTATATTGTAAAAAGAACTAGATATCTAATATTTATTTTTGCCAAAATTAAAAATATTATGGAACCCAAAACATCAATGAGAATTTATTATGGATTTTTTCAAAGTTTAATAAATTATGGAATAATTGCCTGGGGAGGAGCATATAGTAATACCCTAAACCAAATACAAAGAATTCTAAACAAAATATTAAAAATTATAAATAAAAATTGATTTTCAGAGCGATGTCTTCCTCTTTCTGTAAGTCAATTATTCCTTCTAGAATTTATTTAATTTCATTATAAAATACTAAAAGAAATATATAAGTCCAAAACAAGCAATGCTAGAAATGAAAGTTTTCAATTACCAAAAATAACTAAACAATAGGTAAAAAGACAGCTACATAGTAGCTATAAAAGTGTTCAACGAGTTAACAAATGATCTCAAATCATTGACTACCAGTAAACTTAATACAAAGAAAAAATTAAAACGATTTGTAATAAATCTATAAGTTTAGATATAATTACCAGCTTAGATCACTTTGCGTGGAAATTTTATCTGATGTTAACAAGAAATTTTAATTTTTTATTTTTTTAATTTTTTATTTTTTTATTTATTATTATTTTTTAATTATTTATTATTTTTTTATTTTTAAGTTAGTTTTTTAATTAGTATTTAAGTATTTTGGTTTCTTCTTTAAGTGATATAGAGAGCCAACCTATGTACAGGTGATTTTATTTACCTTTTTATTTTGAGCATCATCTTATCTATTTTAGGATAAACACCAATTGCCTAAAATTATTTAAAAAATTTGAATTTTAAGTTTCGGATTTTTCGGCTTTGGTAACAATTATATATTAGAATTTTAATCCACAATACATATATATATATATAATATATAGAGATATATTCTATACCTTTGAACTCAAGATTACTAATGTGTTCAAGATTCCACTGTTAATACATAATTTTATGAATTATTTACTATTAAAAAATGTGTATATACAACTTCGAAGTCCCTAATTTAACTTGTCATTGCAATATTAAAGTCTGACAACTATAATTGTTTGTGGCTCGATTTGTGGCTGATCAATCACTGAGTTTCCAACGGTAACAATATTAAAAAACATTCCCGAACTTATTCAATATATTTATACTGAATCAATCAAGTGAATCTCAAATCAAACTTTACAAACAATATTCATGATTAAATTATATTCTCCCCGCTGCTATAGGTACTACTGAAAATGCAACTTTTTTAGACTCGGCTTCGCAGTATTCAGATTAGGTGAGGTAAGAAAGTAAACGCAAATCAGCTTCCCTCGTAACCATATCACGATACATCTACCCTGTGCTGGTAATCGAATTTGGATTGCGAGTGATGCCAGTCGTTTTAATTACTGGGTAACCGCAAAACTTTTCCTGTAACAAGTCGGTGCACGCGTACAAAATACAAAGCATTTCAGGGTTCTACAGCAAACATGAGTCCATTGGAAAAGTTGCCGAATCGAACGGGAAGTTGTAGTTGTATCAGACCTCCAAAAGTCGCTTTGCACCAGAGCAGGGATTTCATTGCGGTACTGAACAGAAACAGAATAAGAGTAAGAAAAATAATTAAATTAATTGCAGTAGGATAGAAAAATAAACATTCTATTGAACATTTACATCAATAAGAATTTCAATTAAGTTCATTATTCATTCTACACTTTTTATATTATAAAAACTCGTTTTATTATTTTATGATTCAGAAGCATTAGTGCCCGAAGCACTTTTATCTGCATTGTGGCTACTCAGCCAAGCATCGATGTTTGCAATACTCGTATCTATCCTTGATATGTGATTTCCATGTCGCAGGCTAAGATCGAAGGGTTGAAGGGGCACTTCATCAATTTGCATGTAAACGTACGATGCTTTCATCTAATTATTAGTACGCCGCAAGCATTAGCTGATGCACCGATAATATGATTACACTGTCAGCCAACATTCTTAATTAATTCTAACAAACATTACAATACATTTGTGTGATTTATTAACGTTTCCCTTAGATTAATTCGTTTATTTTTAAAAATACCTTGAGTCCATAAACATAACTTTTAGAAAAACTAAAGTAAAGTTACTTTAGGCTATAGAAATCAATTTTTAAAATATGTAAAATGTCAAAATCCATATATCTGACAATCCATATAAATAGTATCATTCGGATTTTACTTTCGACATAAAACATTATATCTATATACCTAACTTGACATTTACAACATCAATTTAACACATCTTTCGTAAAACACCTTTTGCTTCAGTATAAGAGTTAAGTTATTATTTTCTTTAACAAATTTATGCACATAATAAAGAAAATAGTAAATAATGAATATATTTTGTATTTTCTTTTACTAAAGGTAGAACTACATCTTTAAGGGGGTGTCAAACCATTCAAATTTCCCGCCGAAATTCCTAACCTCAAATTCTTTAACAATTGATTACAATTAATAAATAAACTAAATTATGAAAAACCAAGACATAATTGCTCTCCATAATACAATTATCTTCCACTGTGCAAAGTTTCAAACAAAAACTTCGCACAGTGATAGATAATTGTATTACGGAGGGCAATGACCTCTTAGGTTTTTAATAATTATACTTATTCTTTTAATTAAAGCCAATATTTTATAATTCTCGGGTCGATAAGGTAGGAAGGATAAAAATTGACTTTGACACCCCCTTAAAGAATCAAGTATTTATATTGTTTACATAATTGTTTGTCTCCCCAAGTGAGAATGTCGGGAAAATATCGATTTTTGAGGGAATTTTTGTAGCAAAAGTATATAGACCTCTTGTCTTAAATTTTTCAATATTCAAAAATACATATGTTCATGATGTTACATAAAAAATTTCAATTAAATATATTGATTTATCTCGGAGATATAAGCATTTTAATAAAGGCCATATTTTTGGAGTTGCTTGTCGGTGACCACGACTACTCCGGCTGCATCGTCTGAAATCGATAATTCAAAAAGATTTCATTAGTATATATTGATAGTGGTTGATAGAAGGATTTTTGAAAAGATGATTTGAAACAAAATGGCGGCTATTTTCGTAAGAAATGCATTTTCCAACAGAAAAGTTTGACTCTTCTTCCATAAAGAGAGAAAATTGTAATAAAAAATGAAATCCTTTGATCAACCACAAGCTTTTGATATACAAAAGAAGCCTACAAAATTTCAGAATGATCGGTCACGTAGTTTTTGAGTAATCGTGGTCTCCACAAGTCACCTTGACGAAAAAATGCATTTCGAGATAAATGCGCTTATAGTTTCAACTGTGCGTTTAAATACTCGGAGATGCTCACATATGTTTTTGTATAAGTTTTTTGCTCCATAAGTTTTTAACGGATTGGCTTGAAAAATCGATTTCTTGAACATTTCCGACTGCATATAACTTCTTAAACGTCCAGAGTAGCCACATACAGGATCTCCACTCGAGCTCTATAACCAGCTTGATTGCTCTCCCGCCTCCGCAAGAACACGCAAAGCAGTGCGTATTAGCAATAACCTATCGGCGGTGATCCTGCGGTGCGTGTGTCTATTAGTCAAACCGACGGTGGGCGCGCGCGGCCAAATCCATAATTCAGTTTGAGCTCGTCGCAGCGCCGCGGCGGTGGTAGCGCAGTGATGCACGCCAATTGTCGATATCTATCCTGGGTTTCGCCGGGTTCGCCCGAGCACTGCAGACGAGATGACTGCATATAGCCTCAGACGCAACTGCGGCGTGCGATCCGAATGCGCGGCCGACTTCAGCAGTTTGCGCGCCTTCGGTTTTGGAATTTGATTCCCGCGGCCAAATGCCGCTGGTTCATGGCTCTTCGGACTTCCGGCGCGTAGCGAAACGTTGCACGCGGTTCGCGTACTGTAGTTGAACATTTATGTCGATCGGTGGTATTGTCGGAAGAATGATCTTGGCTTTAATACGGAATTCGCTTTTATTATATTAATGAACTGAAATTCAAATTTATGTCAGCACATACTCACATATACACACATGCACACGTACACGTACGCATAAGCACTAAATATACACAAATAAACGTATGCACAGATACACGCGCGCGCGCACCCTCATACATGCACATGCACACACACCTGCACTGTAAAATACCCCGTATAAAAATCACGTGGCAATGTAAAATGACATAAACCGTATAAAGAATATAGATTACTGGATATATGAAAAGTTATTAATTCAGTAGTGTCATTGTTAATGCATAGTGTAATTTTTTTACACAATCCATTATTGTATATTTTTTAAGAAAGGGCACTTAATTGATAATTCGACAGAAAAATGTAAATTTCAACTGCTTAGTGTTGGAAATAAAGCGACCACTACTGAGTTAGTGATTTTTACATTACCAGATTATGTAAAAGTACAGTTTTCAGTGTAGTAGAAATCAACTTTTTTTGTAAAATTACAGCTTCGATATGAATTATACTGGAAATTGGAAGATATATAAAAAGATTATATATAGACTGTACACAATATCTACCTATTCTTCTGTATATAGTTTATGCATAGTCTATATACACGAATGAGCATATAAAAACTATATATAATCTATACACAATGATAACGTACAATAAAGTTTATATTATGTAGGTTTGATTTGTTTGCAGAATTTCTTATTTAAATACTCATTACGTACTGATACTTTTTACTTATAATACTTACAGTATCATTTATATACTCAATGCAATTTTAAGATATCAAATAATAATAAAATGTACTTTAAATCATACAAATTTCATTGTTAAAAAATTTTACACTAATTAAAAAAATATTCATTATGTATATTTACGATCGTTATTTCTTCACTATATTAATTAAAGTAAAAATGTTTTTTTTTATTTTTCTTGTCCATTCTGAAATTTAATCATTATATATATCCGAATGAATTATTATTTAAGATATGTTAAATTTGAACGTACTTTGCGTTTTAGAGTCTATATAGGGACCGGAATCGCGCATAAAACGGAAAAATACTTTTTTTTTTGCAAGAGAAGAAAAAGAATTTTATGAAGCTTTTTATTTTTCATTTTTATTGGTTTTGGAGTATTGGTTTTATGCATTGATTTGACTATATTACCGTAATTTCAACTTTAACTCATGGTAAACTTAATAAATTAGCAAAAAAAAATCGAATTGATTAATTTTAGGAAATAACAATCGAAAAATTTCTAAAATAGACAAGTGTTTTTAAATTTTCGATAGATTAAAACGTAGTTTTTTTATTTCTGAAACTCGTGCAATATTCGGTATTTTGGATACTTTCTACGCTTAATTACTTAGAGATTTTTCAATAAATTACATTTAAAGTATAATAGAAAAGACAACGAGTGATTGTGAGCTCTAGTTTCAATTATTTTAGCTTTCGTATTTTCAACCTAACCTCAAAATCTGAAGCTCGAAATCGGGAATGTGAAAGTAAACACGAGCATTAAAAATTACATTACTGAGTAGTGTAAAATTCATCTTCACAGTAGGGCCGCTTTATTTCGATAACTCAGCAGTTGAATTTTACATTTGCTTATTTACAGTGTGCACACGCACGCATATACGCACACACAAACGCACACGCACGCACGCATACCCACACACACACACACACACACGGACGGACGGATGGACGTACACACTCGCGAACGGACGGACGCACGCGCACACGGACGTACACCCCCATGTGCACACGCGCACGACTGTACGCACACGTGCACAGGTGCACGCACGCAGTTACATACCTTTTTATTACTCTTTACTATAGTCGAAAATAGTCGAAGCTAGTGAACTTCAATGCGAACTGAAAGTGATCCAAAGAATACCGGAATTAATATTCATTTTTATTGTTATCATTGATTGAGTTATTTCTCATACGGGTTTCATCATATAAACTGAAAATAAACCGCGACTCTATCAAAGGTGACTAGAAGTAAATAAAAAAACCTGAGTTGATGACAATTGTTACATTTATTTTATACTAAGGTAAAAGTACCTATTATGAAACACCCTCTTAACTGTGTTCCTTTTAAGAAACAGTATCAAAAATGATAAAATAAGAAATAATTATAACATGCATAAGCGAATATAAAAATTTTATTGATAATTACGAATGTTTTCGCAAATACACGAACATGAGTATTGTTATACAATAAGTAGTAATAAAAAAATCATTCAATTTCGCGTGTCTCCAAACCCGTGCAGATCAGCGGTTTTGGGAGCGGAAGCTGATTTATACGACTTTGTTTTTTAACTATATTTATAAATATAAATGACTTGACACCATATGCAATAACTTAAACTGTAGCTTTCGGTCCGAAAATTTGAATTATCTACAAAGTGTTTTAATGTCGATGGGATTTTTATTAAATATGCAGTTGTTTCATAAGAAGTCCGTATTTATGAAACACCTTTGCAAGGTCTTATTTTTAATAATTTTGGCTATTTGCATATTACTTTCTGTATTAAGAAGCAGTAAATACTACATTTTATGATATAGCTCCCGTACATATGAAAACTAAGTAAAATAAGCATGTTTATTGAACTTAGCAGCTTAACCTGTAAGTTATGCATTACGAAGTCGATTCTATGAGGCATAACCCTAAATATGATCATTTTGTTGTTATTAAAAGCTTTTTAAAAAAGGATGTCAATCTTATGTTGATGTTATTACTCGTGTATATTAGACGCATTGCTTACGACAGATATAACAATTGTAAGTAAAAGCAGTCAAATAAAGTAATATTTACATATTTATTATATTTCATAATAGGGACATAAATTATGAAACACCCGGACATCGTGCGATTGCACTGTTTCATAATACGTACAATGGATCACTTCAGTATTTTATTAATATAATTAATTATTAACGTTTAATTTGTATTTTAAAGTCATACTATCAAAAGTTGTAGCGTTATACGCTTATTCAATCTCAGTTTTACAAAAATATAAAATGCACCCCGAAAACCGTTTCATAATAGGTACTTTTACCTTATAAAATATTTGGTTAAAGTTATAAATTTTATTTCGTACTATACATCATATCTTATTATGAAAAATAATTTAAATACTGATCATTAGCGAGCAAGAATTTTCAGTTTGTTTATACTATAATGGTATTCACTATGAAAAACGTAAGGTGTCTCCATAATATAAAACACCTAAGCTTTCAAAATTTTTGAAAATTTGGCTAATAAAAAAATTTATTAATTCATTAGCCTCTTTATGTCACAAAGTCCGTAAAAATTTTATTTTTGTTTTCTAACGATTACAATGGAAAAGTAAAATCATTCATTTAAAATTTTGCAGAAAGTCAACTTTTTTAAACTGTTTTTTATCCAATATATAGCTTATTTTTCGTTATTTTTATTAAACATAATTGCATTTAAAAGAGGTTTTTGAGCTCCCTATTTAGAGTAGATTCTATTTTAACATTTTATGTACTTATTTTATATATGCGCTTTAATGAATCAAGCTCGATCCATCACAAGCATGCTTACAACGAGAGCTACCACCCTCAGGGAAACTGATTTTAATGAGGCGTTGGCAAATGTTTTCTGGTATACCTAAAAAAGAGCTTTAGCACTCACAGTTTGATCTTGTAGGATCCTCTTCTCAAAATGTGACCTGTTTTATTCTGAATAGTGAAAAGTGGTACCTCTTGTTCTGATTATAACTCTGCATGTATTTAGACTATAAAAATGACCCAAAAGTATATGAAAGCTTTAATATGTTTCCTAACTTATTAACTTCAAAGATAGGGGACAAAAAATGCATGAGGATTTAAGGTATTTTAAATCTTTGAGATTATATAAATTTTCATGTATCATTGTCATTATATAAATTTTCATGTATCTTCGTCATTATATAACTTTTTATGTATCTTTGTCATTATATTTGATCATTAATAACTCAGCAATACATTAATATTTTAAAACGTGACAGCTCTTAAATTAAAGCTCTTTTTGCCTACTTCTACGAATTTATTGGTCATATTTATAGTCTAAGTACATGCAAAGTTATGATCATAACAAGAGGTTCCACTTTTCACTATAATGACGCAAATTTTGACTTATGAGATCAAATAGTAAGTACAAAAAATGAATATTTAGGTACTATAAAACATTTCCCAAAGCTTCGTCAAAATCTGTTTTCTGGAGGGTAGCAGCTTTTGTTAAACAGACTGAACGAATTTAACAGCTTGATACAACGCCGCCTTTAACCCATCCCATTATTCTGCTCATCGGCTTTGCGGCGTATAACCATGAATTGGAGTTGGGGTCATATACTTCGACAGTTGATACATTTTTCTTTCCATCATAGCCTCCAATAGCCCAGAGTTTCCCCTTTTTTGCGACAACCAACAAGTCGCATCTTGCACTGTCCATACTCGCCACGTATTCCCATCTGCGGAATGAAATTCAAGTTACTTTGATTCAAATATTTACTACTATCTTAGAAATAATTATTACATACGGTCAATTTAATCATGAAGCACGCACCTATTAGTTTTTGGATTGTAAACCTCAACCGAACTCAATATGTTTCTACCTGATTCATTAATTCCTCCACACACGTATATCTTATTGTTCAATACAGCCGCTGCACAAGAGTTACGCTTTTGTTTCATCTCTGAGTTAAGAGTTGTCCACTGATTCATTTGGGTATCGTATCGTTCGACCTGCAACAAAAAATGCCGCACGAGTTGGTTTGACACGACGTTGATTTGCGGATTATCTACATCGCACATGCATCATAATATATTAGTGCCATGGACAAGGAAAGTATTGAAGCAGTGGAACAATAATTGTGATTTGGAAAGTGTTTCCTGGTACCTAAACATGAAGCCTAGTTTCTGATCAAAACGCTGCCAGTTTATACGCTAGAAAAACTATTTAAAAAGTAAATCAAACTACTTAGGAAGAGCTTTAATTAATATAAGTTTTATTTCGTATAAAAATATTGATTTATAATAAAGTTATAAACTATCAAAAATATTCACGAAAGATGCATAAAAATTCAAGAAATTTTAATTATTTTAAATTGAATGATATTTTATAAATTTTAGAATAAACTTTAAAACTTTAGAATAAATTAATATTTGTATGTTAATCAAAGCTTAAATTGAAGCTGTTTTTGTCTACTTTTTAAACTGTTTGGATCATCTATTTAGCGTAAAAACTTACAGAGTTATGGTCAGAAGTCGTAGTATTATTTTTTGCTAGAACCAGACACAATTCAAGTGGTATATGTATTGAGATATCAGATAGGCATTATAAAGTACCTCCCAAAGCTTCATCACAATCCGTTTCCCACAGTTGCGAAACGCTCCTTAAGAATCGAGAAAAATGATCGAATAAATCGAGAAAATTATTAAGCATTTACGCACCGTAGCTAGAGGGAGTGGACCGTCAGAACCACCAATTGCATAGATATATCCTTGAAAAGGAACAACTGCAAGACAACTACGCCGGAAGTTCATTGGACAAATCGTTTTCCATTCATCGCTTTCTGGACAATATCGCTCAACGACATTAGAATACTGCGTATAAGTTTGACCACCACATACGTACAAGAAACCATGTAAAGCAGCTGCACCACAAAAACTAAAATTTTGAAGATACTCGTATATTCGTAACAGTATGCCGTAGTCAGATCGTAGATCCCTACATTATCATACATCAGACTACGGCCTCTTCCTAATTACTATACTCTTACTATATTTTCAACTAAACCACAATAAATAGTTTGTAGTGATCAACAGAGTCATTCTTTTTCAATACTCAAATAATTTTGAATTGTATGTATTTAACATATTACCTACGCCCAACATTCATAGATGATATTGTTTTCCATATTTTATTTTGCGGCTCATATACTTGCGCATTTGAAATGTCCTCATTCACATCCTCGTCTCCTCCAAATATGTATAGTTCACCTTTATGCAGTGTAGCGCCGAACCATGCTCTAGAATTCCCGATTGGTGTAGTCAACTCCCACATTTCTGATGAGAAAAATGTCACATTGTAAAAGTGCAGGTTAAATATAATAATACGAAACAAACATTAATTCTAACATTCAACGAAACTGTTTTTATAACAATGCGTAACCTAAGTCCACACTTATGTCACGTCTATCCGTGACATAAGTAGTCCAATAATGCACCGTGATTATCACCCTCGCTACGCTCGGGCGCTACCGCACGGTGCGTCAATAGACTGCTTAGGGCACGAATAAGCGTGACAGCAGACTTAGGGCAGGCAGTGCTATAAAATCGAATACGATACTCGTGTCATAAGTCGTCCTTCATAGCACGGCTATTAGCGCCCTCGCTACGCTCGGGTACTAAACACGCCGTGCTGTAAACGACTACTTAGGTCATACGTATCGTAATGTACGATTTTTTAACTAACGTAATTTTCTAAGATATAGTATAATATACAGGGTGTAAGAAAAGTAAAAATGAAAACATATATTGCGTTACCAAGTTGAATTGAGAGATGTGGTAAGTAATTAAATACAAGTAATTTGAATTTGTAATTAAACAATTTAAAATATTGCAGCTATGATAATATATATGATAAAATATTATTTGTTTTTAGTTTTGGCACACAGTGCTTACATTTAGCATAAGGATGTATTATAATTAAAGTTTCAACGTTCCCATCGTGAAAATCAAATATGAATCATATAACGTAACATAAACAGAACATCAAATTTTTAATTTTTTTTATTACATTGTGAAACATGCGTGTGGTACAAATATGCAACATTTTTGAAAATGTTGCATATATACTGTATACTCGCGCGTATTTTTATATATTTATTTATAGATATATTCCAAAGATATAGAATAATATTTGATACGTTTATTTTAATTATCTTTCAATTTCATATAAATGCGGTTGATGCACGCACTGTTTAATAAGTTGTAATTAACTTTTTAAACTTCGTGTGAGAAGCCCGATTTCTCATTTGTGGATACCGTGCGCCAAGTGCCCGATTTTTTCACCGAATACGCATTTTCAACGAAGGGTGCGCGAAACATTTTGCTTTGCGCACGCTGTGCTTAGATCCTTATGCGAGTGAAAACAATTTTTTTATCGCGAAAAAAATCATGTAGGTATCTATTATATTTCGTGCCTCTTCTGAATATATAGACCAGTTTGTAGTATCCACTGTTTATGCCAGAATTAACACACGTTCAAAGTTAAAAATGAATCTACACGAGTCGAAGTGGATAGTTATACGAAAATTAATTCGATTTTCAACTTCTGTCGAATATAACAATAAAGAACAGACCCGTTCAAAAAACGTCTTCTACACATAGGGGCATACACGACACCATCCAAGGCTGAATACGAGATCAATACGGTCTACCAATACAAGACTTCACTTCTCTTCACATCACGCTGAATGTGAGATCAATACGATCTACGAGTATCAACATGAGGCTTTACTGCTCTTATTTACGTCACGCATCATCTATTTGTCACATCTACACGTCGAACTGCACGCTTCAATTCAACTACTGGTAAGCACTATATCTAAATCACCGACTCCATTTATTCAAAAAAGTCAAATCAAGTTTACTAAATATTAACAATGGAAATCGTAGAACATATTCGAATATTAAAAACACGGCGTAATATAGCAAAAGGTGAACTAGAATCTTTGATAAGACTTTTAGAAACTTACAATAAAGAAACCGACGTTATACAGTTCGACCAAATTTGCGATGAAATTGACATTTTAGACAAAGCAGTATCAACTGATACAAATAAAACGGAAAGTTTCGCGATTCTTGTCGACTATTACAGGGTCACTAGCCAGCCGCAACAGTATTTATCCGACTATTGTAATACGCAAACCGATAATAATCAACGAAACGACGAAAACGAGAGATCATCTTCGATTGAAGAACCAAGTCTTAAGTAGAATCTTAAAACGTAGATTAAAACTTCCGTAAGCCTCCCAAAGTTTACCGGTTATCGCGAGTAGTGGTTGTCGTTTAAAGACTCATTTATTTCGTGAACACATCAAGACGAGGAACTTTCGGATGTACAAAGACTGCATTATTTAAAATCTGCTCTGCGTGACGAAGCGCTAAATAAGATCCAAATTTTTTCAATAACCGGAGAAAATCACAGTAAGTCATGCTTTTGCAAAAACTATATGAGAACAAGAGGCTTTTCATGTCGTGACATTTATTTATGCTATAAACTTACTGAGTCTAGAAAAGGACAATCACAAAAATATAGAAAGTTACAATCGAATACTTACAATTATGGTGATGCTAAAGCCACCTGTCCCCGACAAATACGAGGATCCACTTTTCTCATTACATTTTAAATTTAGAGTAAATATCTCTATGGAAAGTTGTTGTTCCAACCAAAAAGAACAACTTTTCATAGAGATATTTTCTTAAAATTGAAAAATGAATAAAAAAGTGGTTCCTCGTATTTACCAGTAACACAAGGTTTAACATCACCTTATTAGCAAGTTTAGAGGTTAAATGATCGCCAGAAATTGTCGTTCAAATAATTGAGGAAAACCTGAAAAAGTGCGAGCGAAGTGAGAAGAAATACTTAATCACGAGGAGTTCCAAACTTAGAGCAAATGGCCAAACTTTTGTATAAAACAGCAGCTTGTTTATCTAGACAAGATCGCGAGAAAACAGCCTCAAACGTAAAAACAAATAATTATATCCTCCTTCAAAAATTAGAAAAATCGAGAATACAAGCTCGGTTAGAACATTTGTTACTGCAAGACGAAAATATCCCGCGTGCTCTAAATATGCGTATGAATTATTTAGATGAGATAAATTTCGCGCATTAATGGTACAACAGAGAAACAAGTTAATCCGGGAATCGAAACTATGCTATAATTGTTTAACAAATCACGGGAATCAAATTGTTATCAATCAAAATTCTTCAAATCCAAATTCAGTATGACTACACAAGACTAATACATTGCATTATTATCTCTCAACTATTACTTATTTACCATCATTCGAATTAATGACTTGTACCCTTGTGCAAGTTTTAGACGGAGACAATCGGAGCAATGAACGATTTGAACACTACAGCGAACCATTTCACGGAGCGTACATTTAAATCTATTTACTCAGAGTTTAAAAAATCATTAATATTTTTCGTAATTCCACAAATATCTGATTTGATAACAAGCGAGTCGATTCCTAGACAACGTCTTAAAATTATAACGCACATAAAATTATCTGATTTAAAATTCGATAAGCCAGCTCGTATAGACATGCTGATTGGATATTATGATTGGATAATACATGCATACATATTTTTATTTCTTATTGAAAAATTTACAAGACTAAGCACTACGAAAAGTTTTTCTTTACAATGCAATTCAGACAATCTGTTGCATATAGTAATAGAGACAGGAGGAATGTAGTCGAATTTATATCACGGCGTCAACAGTAAATACTCATAACAGGGAGGCTAGATACTAAGTATCATGTAAAATTACCTACAAAAGCTGAAAATAAAACTTAAAACGTCTTGACTAAATTTACAAGGACCAGAAGCACATACACACATATGAAGCAGAGAAGGAAAATATAGTAAGATAGTTTGTAGTTTAATAGATAGCCTGTGATAGATATACTTTCACACACGATTTAGAAAGATAAAGAAGCACAGGGGTATGCATAAAAGTTTCCGAAATAGCCTGCTAATCAAAAACATCGTCGAAATTGTCAAAACAGACAATGGATAACCTTGCAATGCGCGCGGACGACAACGTTGAGTTGTGCACATGAGCATGCAGCTGACGCATAATACTTAAGAAATTGCTAACGAAATTGACCATTCACTTGTGAAATGACAATTCGAACTCGTCAAAAACAAGTCCTACTAATATTCACTATAGGTGGAACGAATTTTGTTCATAATTACGGAGAAATACAGTTACATGATTTTTCAAAATTCAAATAATACGTATAATGTTCTCTTAATTTGCTCCAAATCTAAAGTAGCTCCGATAAAAACGCGAACTTTATCGCGATTGGAGTTATGTGGATCACATTGACTAGTAAATTTATATCAACAAGTTATTAGCGCAATGAAATCAAAATTAATCATTTGTTAAAAACATTTGTTACCAATCGCGTCACTAATATACAAGAAAGAAGCAAATCAGAAAGTTGGAATCACGTTCAATCGTACGATAATCCGACAGACGTGCTCTCCAGAGGTCAATTACCTCATGCTTTTTAGGAAATCCATTATGGCTACACGGGATTGGATGGTTGCAAGGAGACGAAAAACACTGGTCTAAATCTGACATTCTTGATTTATCTGACTTACCAGAAACGCATAAAGTACGTTGTTTCACAATCAAAATCGATGTGTACACAAAACACATGATTACTATAATAGAAAAATAATCTTCTCTTATGAAATTGAAACGCATTTTCGCTCATTGTTTTAGATTTCTTAAAAAATAATTACGTTTCTTAAGAAATCTGTACGTAAATCTGTCTTTATATACAATGCACATAAATATATACCGGACCTATAATATGCACCCCCAAATGCACACGCAAATCTGTAAATAAAGAAGTGTGGAGCCAAGCAGCTAACAAAAATTAATAGTTTCGTAAAAATCGCCATTATATTGCAGTACAATTAAACATAAAATATTCAATATTTTTAAACATACTACTGCGATTTCATAGTATTATTAATTATTACTTACCTGACACAGGATTGTAAGTTTCAATAACATTAGAATCTTCTGTACTTATTGCAAGAATGTATTTTTTCTCATTTTTCAAACTGCGTTTTCTTAAGTCATTGAAAGTGCACATTACTTCAGTTAATAATTCGCTGAAAAATAATTTATTATTTAATAATAGCAAAAGTTTGTAAAATAACCCTTTATAATATTTACTTGTGCTTATGGCCTATTGCTGTCAACCTATCTTTAAAAAAGTAATCAATTAAAAATTCAGAACTTAATTCAGTGATTCTGATGAATTTTAACAGTTCTGATAGATACATCTGTCTTTGATCAACATCATTTAGGATCCATCTCATAACTGCTTTGAATACT
Source organism: Gastracanthus pulcherrimus (assembly GCA_949152435.1). Classification (NCBI taxonomy): domain Eukaryota; kingdom Metazoa; phylum Arthropoda; class Insecta; order Hymenoptera; family Pteromalidae; genus Gastracanthus; species Gastracanthus pulcherrimus. The sequence continues at coordinate 160,495,523 of OX424575.1, read as the reverse complement.
GTGATCTGTAAATAACTCTGTGAATCATAGCTGGACAATATGTCTTTCAGAAGATGAAAATCAATATTAAGGTAATCATCAGTTAGCGATACATTTCCAAAATTTTGTCGCATAATCTTCTTAGATGTTTCCTTCAACGATGTGCATGTTAGTGCTTCCGCTAGACGATAAACCTCACAAACGTTTTGAACGTTAAGACATGATTCGAGAAATTTTATACTCTCCTTCTTTATATCAATTAAATCAAGATAGTCAGCATCCACTATCAAACTTTGTACGTTATCTTCGGTTAAAGTGATCTGACCTGTATATGCAAACGTGATGAAAGCTTTCATGTTTCTAGAAAAATGCAAGCATACTAATTAGCAACTAATTTGACTCAAATCATTAGCAAGTTTTGCAACTTCTTAACATTACTATCATTCATTTAATTTACTTTGTAAACCCAACATTCACTTACACATCACTGACATTTTTAATCGATATGACTTCCTTTCTAAATTCTTCAAAGTCATTTGTAAACATATTTTGAAAATATCTTGTTGTCGCCGCAAGAATAAACTTATGTGCTTTAAATTTTGTAGTTCCTACCTAAAATAACAAAAGCATAATAGATATAAGAGTACAATCGTTATACGTTTATCATCATTTTTGGATAATGTAAAAAATAGTCATGTAGAAAATGTAAGGGATTTTAAAATTCTGTAACAGATTAAAAATTTATTTTGAGAAATCTCTTGAAACTTGAAATTTATTTTGTAATTCCATTGCAGCACAAGAATTTTAAAATCATCCGTCAGTGATTAATTATTGTACGTTTTATTCTCCACGAGATTAACATATTTAAACATTTGAATATAGGCTTTCTTTACCGATATACTACTTTCATCTTTATATAGCTTATAGCCATATTTACATAAATATATATTCAAATTTATAAAGTTTTAAGAAGTATTATATTTCTTCATTCGATAAAATAATTAGAATTTGTCAATGTGTATGAATTATATTTGCCTCGATTGTAACATCACATAATAGTCCTTGTGATCGCATGCTTTCTAAAGGTGAAAAATGACCCGGCCGACAATAAACAGTCGACTTATGATTTTCTATTTGTAACGTATTCTCCATTGCGATAACTTACAGTCAATGATTGGCACTAAATTAATGAAGTATTTAAAATCACGCACAGATACCGAATATTAAAAAGTATATAGAATATTTCAATTACGGCAGTATAAGACTATGTATACTGTTCGAAAGTTAGTAATCAACTGAACTGAATATACAAAGAAAGTAACACAAAAGCTTCACTATAGCTTATAAAATTTCCGAGAACTTACATTTGATCTCAAACTGCCAAGGGGGCTAGTGAAGGGTTTTGAGAACCTTATTTATATTGGTTCAAAATGGCTAAAACAATGATAATGCGATATAATGATTAAAAGTTATTGGAATTTAATTTTAGAAAATTTAATTTTCATAACTTGTTAGGCTATCTTTAGTTTTGAAGTTTGAAACTTCATACGAAGATTCATTATTATTCAATAAACTAGAAGTGAATTTAAGGTGTGTCTAGATATAACTATTTTTATAATCATCAATCAAAGAAGGCAATTATTAGTGAAGTTTCGTATTCTTTTTAAACAATCACCATCTTAATATATATATATATATATATATATATATATATATATATATATATATATATATATATATATATATATATATATATATATATATACATGTATACATTAATATTTTTAGTACATTTAATTTTACATAAAATAATTATTCAAATGTCAGTAATATATTGAAATGCCAAATTCTGCTCTAATATATTTGCATTGTACTGATTATGCGACATGTCACTTTCTACTTGTTTTTACATAAAAATCTCTTACGTGGGCGCATTTATCTCAAATGATATGAAAAAATTCAAAGTTATATAACAGAGTTCAAATACGTTGATAAAGTTCATAAAACAATCATATCTCTTTATACAAAAAAATTATAGCACCATAAAAAGTGACCCTCGTTTTTATGTCGCTGGTGCAACGCTGCAGTTCTTTTTTATAAATTATGACATAAAACTTGTATAGAGCGGTATTCGAGCTTAAAAGCACATCATGTTTATAGTATAGGCTACAATTTCCCGTTTTATATTTTCTATTATTAACACTTGATAACTAATATGTATGGTCACATGAGAGACTAATATTGTACAAATCAAAATGCTGGTCGAATGGACGAAGGCATTCAAGAAAATAATCAGAATCATGCGAAAATGTCGGCACCTCATATTCATTTCGATATCTAAATTACATTTCTGCTTGTGCTATAAGAAACGTTCACGATTTCTACATTAATTTCGAGTAGACATTAGATTTTGTCCATGGACGAACCAGTCGCTGGTGAAATCAAACTATTTAGGAAGCGAAGTGAAGTTCGTTGATACACTATAAACTGCATCTTCACTGTTGTTATTATTTAAATAAATTCTTTACCCTGATAGAAAATTAACGAGTCCGGCTGGTCTGTTAGCTAATTATTAGCCAGTTTCAAATCGTTAATATTTATAGCAAAAACCCGGGAAGGACTAGGTAATAACTCGTTTACACTTTTGCAGTTATAAACAGCGAAAGCGAAGGCAAAAGATCAACAAATATTATTTCATACTATATAAAGAGAAAGGTTCGAGCGTCATGGTCTGATAAAAAATAACATTTTGGTAAATACGTAGCTTATTAGGCAGTACTAAAAACATATTTAAAAAATAAATAATTCTTTGACTTATTATTAACAAAAAAAACAATTTTTGTAAAAATAGAGAGAAAAATTTTACAATTTTTTACTAAATAACGAAATTTTTTTAAGCTTATGGTAAAAGTTTCAAATAAATTAGGAAGATTTTCGTACAGATATGGTAGTATAAAGAAAAAAATGTTTGTTTATGCGCAAAACAAAAAACCGCTGCCAATTCATTGGCACTTAGCTTCCTCAAACTACATTAATTGTTCCAATATGAAATTCTTTGTTCTAATAAATTAATTTTAAATTTCTATATCTCTTGCTAAATAATATTAAATTTGGTTTTCATGACATATAGCATGACACACCTCAAAAAGGGTGTGCTTTATTAGGACGATAGGTAATAATCAGCAATTTTTTCTCTGTACGTAATTTATTAAAATTATTTAAATCTTTCAATTAACTATAATCAGATGTTAGTGCGTAGATTCACTGAATTACTAATCATCTACAATTTTGTGAACGATTTGCTATCATAGATTGCCGAAATATAACCGATTAAACTAAATATGACTTCTTCGTGTATAATGAAAGAAGGAAAAGAGCCTATCTAAAATTTGCGGTTCTAAAAGGTAATTTTATGCTCTGCTTAATGCATTTACACTAAATTGATCATAATATTTCTATCATACCAAACAACTCGAAAAACTAACAGCCAAAAATCGAAAAATCGAAAAATTGTCATAATAAAACAATGAGTTGATGAATCTTGAAATTTCTGTTCGATTTCGAATCTTCATTAGAAAACGAAAAAAATTAGCCATTTACTCGATCAAAAATGCTTTAAATGTTTTAAAAAACACATAACCTCAAATATCTTGAAATATAAAAGTCGTTGTGATCTGGGTGTTCCAGTTTAAATATTGTAATATTATTCGTTTAAATAAATATATCTATTAAAATTCTTATTGTTATTAAACAAGTATTTGTAGTGCGTTCGCTTTACTTTATTAGTATTAATATTTATTAAAAAAAGAGAATTGTCGAATGTATCTCGTACCAATAGGGAGTGAAGAGGCTCTAGGTTTGGCGGCCGCGAGCACGAAAATGATTGTCATTCTACCGGGGCCGTAGCTGTCTCTCGACCGATCACTGGATCAAGGGAGAGACAACGTCACGGTGTGCGAAGAGGCGCACCCGTGGACGTTTAGCCATTCGAAGGAACATTCGAAAAAGTTGAAAGCCAGGGTTGCTATGTGAGTCAACGGGGGCTTAGTTACGTGCTCTTTTTTGGTCTTTTTGAGCCAGATTGATTTAAACATTCAAAGCGAACGGATGTAATAAGATCTGTTGTAGTTTATTCAATAAAAAACGATTTCTCTAAATCTCCCGCTTGCGTCTCATCTTGTCAACAAGAAAACTGGGCTTATAACTCATTCAAAAGATACTAAAGAGCTAACGTTTTGGTAAGTTTCAGATTAATTGCTGCCGATTTACTCCAGAATTCGCTACTGAATAAAAATCGATTTCTTTACAGAATTTACAGAATATTCTTCTCCATATTCCTAATCATGTCAATTTTTGTAAAAAATTTCATTGTTATATTTCACAGATATAACCGTTTGAAAAGAAATTACGTTTACGTGAATAACAAAACAAGGGAAATAGCTCGTTCAAAATTTCGGGTGGAAAAAGATAGGTAATTTTATGCTCTTTCAAATGCATTATCACTCAATCGATGGTGATATTTCTACGATATCAAAAAACCCAAAAAACTAAAACTCAGAAATCGAAAAACCGCTAATATATCCAAACCGCATCGAAAACAAAAAAAAATTTTTGAGCTACCGTCCGTAAAGAGAAAGAAGAAAAATGAGCTCCCAAACTTTAATTTTCACCGTGTATATTCAGAGTAAAGTTGATCCACATCTATACGTACACACGCATGCACGCACGCACGCACACACACACATACACTCACACACACACACATCTTCACACACACTTCAGGAGGTGATTTCTAGTACCTAAAAATGAAGTCTAGCACCCATAATCTTTTCCGATAAGCCCCTGTTCTCGAGATATGAAGTATTTTGCTTCAAATATGCGTTATATGAATAAAAAATTTACCTCTTCTTTTGACAATAACTCTGCAAGCTTTTATACTAGCAATATTGACCCAAAAGATAATCCAAGTAGGTGGATAGAACTGTAATTTAAGCTTCGTTTCGTACAAAGATATTATTCTGATAGAAAGTTATTAACATTTGAAGATGATGATTAAAAAAGTATGAATATTCGATGAATTTTCAGCATTTTAAATCATCATCTTCAATTGTTAATAACTTTGAATTAGAACAATGAATTTATACGAAACAAAGCATAAATTGGAGCTCTTTCCACGTACTTTAATCATCTTTTGGGTCAATTTTTCTAGCATTTTTTCATTAAAATAACGCATATTGGAAGCAAAATACTTCGTATCTCGAGAACAAGGGCTCATAGAAAAAGATTACGGGTGTTAGGCTTCATTTTTAGATACCAAAAACACCTCCTTAAGTTTGATAAAAAATCGTTTCTCACAAGTTGTGCACTCTCCTTGTTCGTATAATATCATTGTAATTTGATTAAAGTTGATAAATAAACGTTTTTTCGTTTTCAAAATTAGCCAGTCTGTGCTATCAATCTGTGGCGAAATGAGCAACATTTTTCGTCAGAAACTCGGTAAAAAGCTGACGAATTTATGAAAGTATCGCTGCGGACTGGCTAAGAACTCGCTATAGTTTCTACCAGAATATTTACTACTTTAAAAAAGTTTATAAAAACAAATTTCTAGCATTTCAAATTAACTAAAGAGTATGTAACAATAATTAAAAATCAATAGAATACATGTAAGTATATTTTTTATCTTTATAATTAATAAAAGATTAGTAGAATTACATGACTACGACATTCTGTAACGTACCTCTCAATTTGTTATCTTAACAAGCTCTTAAAACATAAAGGAAAACTTTAAAAAACGTGTACACAAATAAAAAGATTTTATATTATTATTCAATAATCCATATACAAAGAATTATAAATGTGCTTGCTTATATACATTTTTTAATCGTAATGTCAAAGGTTCTGGAGAAATGCCCATATAATTATAATTTTCTTTTTGTACATGATCGTTTTAGATATACCCATACAAATGTGTACAAGTCTATCAAATAACGGAATAAATTAGCAAAAAAATAATAAAGAACAAAGAAACAGGATTGACGCTGACAAGGTTAAAATAAAGTACTAAATACGAACGCAAAATGCATAAAGTAAAATTCAAAACAGATGATACAAAAAACACGACAAAGCTGCGATGAGCGACATGAGCAGTTCAGCCTCATCAATTCAGTATAACAATGCGACGAATTACCCAGCATCCCATATACGTGATTTGGGCAAAAACACATGTAATACAAGTGATCCATCGCTCGTATATACACATAGTCAACTATATACGCACGTCCACACAGCACCGCAAACTACATAGCCCCGAGCCCCGAGGAACAACGAAGCGTGTGCTTACGTATATTTCTGCGGTCGCGTGCGCTCGCGCACACTCTCCGTCAATATAATAATTGCGCGTTCGTAATTACGGCTCGCCGGGCGTTTTTCCGTCACACCTTTCGGCCAGCTACATGCACACTTCGCGTCGTTCGCGATCCGCGCTGGACCGGAAATCGAATGAATCGCGCGCGTGCGCGGGGGAGCGAGCTCACCGCAATTTCGATGCATAACGATAGTCAATTCAATTTGAATCGCGGCCAAACTAGACGGGGACAGTTAATTCCGCTTGAATGACGGCGCACGCTTGCTTCGGGGACACTTGTACACTGTCTGTCTCTGTCTCTCTCTCTCTTTCTCTCTATATATATCTCTCTCTGTTTTCGCTTTCGCGAGTGCTGTATAGCTAATGGGCACGATCCTTAATGCCCGAAGTTGAGCAATGCGCAAGGCTGTAATGCGCTGTTGTTCTCGATGCCTCGTCGTGGCTATTCTTGTGTTAATGAATTGGTTTTGTTGTTCTGTGTGAGTGAGTTTTGTTGGAGGATGAAGGGCTGGATTGTGAGATCGGTTTTGACCGAGGGAATCGATTGCATTTGGATGGATTGAACAAGGATCAGTATTGCGTAAACCTATTTACTTGCCATTTAAAGTGTGGTGTGATGATAGTTGGCCGACACTGAGAAACTAATTTCCTTGACTCAAAGAAGGCTTCTTTGTGCCCTGATAATATAATTTTTCGTTGAATTGAAAATACACGTGAGACTCAAAGAAGCATTTGTTAAATTCGAGATAAGAAGTTTAGAGTAAAAAGATTGTATTTTGACTTTCACAGATGCGTCGTAGAGTTAATTACAGCACGGCGTGTATTAGCGCCCGCACTACAAAGATTCAAAGGTTTGAATGCAAATAGATGATCTTAAGGACGCTCATCGGTTGACAGTAAGGTCAGAAAGTTAATTTTCGAAAGAATCATTATTAAATTTCAATATTTATAATGAAAACCCTTCGTTTATAATGTAAAGTATTAATATATTAGTAAAGAATATAAAATTTATGAAAACGCACCAATAACCGAAGTACGGTATTAACTTTTGCATATGATGTACCACGATATAGATATACTGATAATATTGGAGCACAACTTTAGATAGCTTCATCGTTAAAAATAGCACCGTTTGCTATGACCAGCTTTATATATATGTATATTACTTCTAACTTTATTTTATATTACATATTAGTTTTTTATATGATGTAAAGAAAACCTGGTTTACAATAAATAAAAATGTCTGTTTTATGAGAGCTCAAGATGGGGCTCCCATGTTAAAAACTGTAACTTTGAAGCTAAATTTCTCAATTTTGGATATCGCAAGAGGGGGGGGGGGTCGAAATTTCAATCACGTATAAAATACATCTAAATTAACATATGATAAAAGTTTCAAGAGGTTTTAAAGAAATTTAATTATCCGATGAACGTCCTTAAATTTAAAATAATATTATCAAACATAGAAGATGATAGTTTACAGAGGATATAATAGAACATCTTACAATTAAAATTCAAACACAAGGTTACATATTATATCACACCCCCAGAATGAGTAATGTACATTTTTAACGAAATAACATTTTTTTTCTTTAATTTTTTTTTTGTATATTATGCACTCCTTAGTAGAAACGTTAGCTAGTTCTTAGTTAGTCCATAGGCAGATGAGTTAAATCTCGCCAGCTTTTTACCGAATTTCTGACTAGAGAAGTCGCTTATTTATCAACTATAATCATATTACAATGATATTATACAAACTGTGTTTAGTAGTATACAATTCATTTTCCTATAAAATAAATGAGAAAGCCCAATGTTTTCAAGGCAAGTTTCCAGCGGACTACTCAATATGTTATGATGCCGCTTGTCTCACTGCAAACAGGTCAACGAAAATTACCGTTTTTACATTTTTTCTGAAATTCTGTGTTAAATTAAGGGATATAGCCTCGGTAAAATTATCAAAAAATCGATCTTTTTACTAAAACGATACTTTATCATCATAAGAATAAGTTACTATTCGATATTTAGCGAAAAATACATTTTTTTTACCGACTTTGAGCGTATAACTTAAGCCTACCTGTGGCGCGGTCTTATAGTACCCGAGCGAGTTTAAACTTTAAACGCGTTTTTCTCAAAACAGCTTTTTTCTAATTGGCGTGATAAATACTTCGACAATTTTTAATTGCATTTCGCAGAGAAGTACGTACGGAATTTTTGATTAATCAAAAACTTTCCATTTTATGAGCACTATTATACGAAACTTTTCACTGGAAATTCACGTGTTAACTTTAAATACCTACCATTTTCGAAAAAATCAATATTTTTAAAATTTCATACATACTTCTTTAGGTATTCTTATGTAGATTAATGAGATTTTTTTGTTTTGTTCTAGGTCAAAAATTGTTGATGCCAAATGTCATGCTGTGGAGCGCCTATAAAAAAAGATACCAAAAGCAAAGAACAGTAGTCGGCCATTTTGTATAAAAAAACAAAAAAATATTTTTTATTAGCTTGATATTTAAACTAAATAGATCTATAATTAATTTTATAAATAAATCACTTTTTTGTACAAAAAAGTTGTTAAATATGCACATTATTTTATACCAACTCATCAATGTTACTGAATTGCTGGAAATATTAGCTAAATGAAACTGGCTAATAATTAGTCAATCCACCAGCCGGACTCGTTAATTTTCTACCAGAGCTATTTAAACATTTTTATTGAAATCCCAAAAGTACATTTTTTATTAATTTACGTTGTGTCAATGTATAGCACTAAATTGCGCTATACATTGCTTAATAAATATATATTATCGGACATAAGCATACACTTTTTATCTTAATGATATGATTATTACAACACTTTAAAAATAATAAGTTAAGTATAATAGCATGCTCAGTAAAGTTGAAGCGAACAATTTTCTCCTGAAATTGCCGTTTAAAACGATAAACGCTCACACCATACGAAAGAGGGACGGCATAGTCATTGCGCAATTGGGTTGACCGACTGAGAGCCTCCCAACATTGTCACCGGAAGAGAGAAAACAATGCTAGCCAGTATCTATAGACCCGAATGATTACATGAATGGACGGCACATTGTAAGGAGCAGATGCGAAACTGCAAGCGCGAAGGACGGAATCGTAATTTAATCCTATTTACAGCACCAAATAAAGGCAAACAATTAATTAAACTTTATAATGTCATTTTATTGTTCGTTAAGACAATACTTCTATGAAAGAACAACAAACAAAAGTATCGAATTATGAAAAAAAGCAAGTGGCATTCCAGGTCAGACAAATCTTACATTGTGTTCATTTTCCAATTAAAAACTTTACTTTCTACTTACTTTCTTAATAATGTTTTTAAATTACATATTACTATAATTTGTGTGTATATATATATATATATATATATATATATAGGTATTTTTATACGCCATTGGAATCCCGCAATATAGACATCAATTAAGTCAATTAATTCATAATAAGACATCAGATATCCGAGTACGTAATTATTACTCCTGTTTACTCCAATTTATGCAGCGTGTTTGTTATGCCTAGGGGTTAGAAATTACCCCTTTGTAATGCACTCGATCAGTTTGGTTACTGTGACATGCTTGTGCACACTCCAGTCTCAGAATTGGCCATTTGCAAGGATTCCGCACGCCTTGATACAAAGTGATCCTGTTTCACAAATCTCCATAATTCAGATACATATGCGCGCATGCATCTCTTTATCATAAGCTTATTTGCTCGCTTACTATAGATATTATTATAAAATTAAATAAACAGATATAAATAAACAATTATATGTACGGAAATCCAATATAATATAGAAATAAGGTTCGGAAAACATAAAACATGTAGTTTATTATATTCTGTTCTTTTAATAACTATTTTGACTGGATTAATTCTTTTGTGTATTTTACTGAAAATTGTTGCATCTGAAAAACCATTGTTTCTTTAAGTAAACAATACAACATTTGCGTTATATACTTATTATAAGTAAAAACTTTAAAAATTGTTCTATTTTATTAAAAAATTAAAAATTGCATTTTTTAATTTTATTTATAATTTATTAAAATTCGAACTTAATATTTAATTTAACCTTCTCTTTCGTATAAGCGTTTCCTCTCTAATGTAGTAAAACCATCGATGTAGTCACGTGTGCCAATCGCCAATCAGCTAACCGCGATGCTAACACGTACACTATACGCTCAAGCGTTACACACACATAAATACTCTACCTACAGACCTTACACATAGATTTCTGAAGCTTTATGTGAAAGAAAGAGTTAAAAAACTTACTTTTTCAAACAAAAAAGTAATTTGATATATTTAAAATAATTAATTAAAAAAATAAAATACAAAAATCTTTGTATTAAATCTATATATTTTTGTAAAGTAAATGCTCATTTCTTTACAAAAATAATTTTATTATCTAATCTTGAAAATGAACATCTCAATATAACCTTACGAAAATACTTATTGTTCTCACTAAAATTCTTTTAATTAAACACGCAGAGATATTATTAATTCTACTATTAAAAAATTGTCCACTTTTCTATTTCCTTCTTACTCAAAGTGCAAATGTCCTCAAAATATAACTGTCGCTGCATACACGCACATACGGTGATTCGCAGCGGTAACTATTACTAAACGTTCGGTCGGAGCGTCAGAAACACTTTCGCCGTCAATTAATATTAACAGCCAAGTCCTAGAGCTTGCCGCGACTGCTGCGCGCGGCATTTACCGACTATCAAATGCATTTCCGGTTCTAACAGAGCTCAGAGAAGCCTTGCCACTCAGTTTCCTTCCCAGGCAATCGCATCTCTCTACTCTGATATGTAATTTCGCTTATTACTCTCTCTCTCGCTCTCTCTCTCTCTCACACTGGTGTCGAGGCTGACAGGTAACGCTCATACGTTTGAATTAATTTCTCCTCCAAAATCGTTCATTTCACCTTGCTTTGTGCCCTCGGTACTGTACTGCGCTATAGGTAGTGAACCGACTGAGCGAGCAGGCAGTAGCTCGTTTGTTGAATTTGGATCAAAGTGTGCCACGGTTGTACGTAGCTGTAAATGAGCTAAGTAACATTTTAACAGGAGTGTTTCATTTTGTTTGGTGCAAACTTTTGCACGTACTTACACTCTTTTTAAATTGTACATGAAGACAATGTGAAGTTACTTTATTAAGAATTTATTGTTTTCATTTTCTTTTAGTATTTAGTATGATAATGATTGTTTTAATTTATTGTGAATATTCATGCATTCCTTTACATTAAAGTAGAGTCTAATATTCTACTATTGCTTTATTACATTTACAAAGTATAGATATTCGTCTATAACCATTTTTGAAGGTTCGTTTTATGCGAATGCTATCTAGTATCTTTATATGCGTTGCAAAGGAAAAAATGAGAATTATTTAAACCCTTATTTTTTTTATTATAAACTGAACACTGTAAATAGCCGTTTAACTCAAACAGAGACACTATAGATAAATAATTTCCTTAATTACTACTGGTAACTAATAAATAATTAAAGTAAGTTCTAATTAATAAGCAACATTGTATTTGATCGAGAAGATAATTTGCTGAATTAAAGTACCAGTATTTTGATATTATTTGTGTGTATGAAATTGAAAGTCTATGTCCAGCGTCCATATTACAATATTATGTTATTTCTTGAATTTATATGTTTTGCTTTTGATGTAATCTAAGGTGTAAATTCAGGTGAATTTGATTACAACTTACTCTATTTGATTACTTTTTCCTTACCAAAAGTAGCATGTTTCCAATTACCACGAAAAGAAACACATTTTAACGTGTACATCGGAAAATAGGATTATTTGTATTTTTCAGTGTAATTTGACACTTTGAAATGATTTGCTGCAAAAACTAACAGTAGTCACATTTCACGACAATAACTATATGTAGACAGGGTGAACGTACGACTTTTCAGACAAAACGTTTCACATAAAGTTGTAAGGTTTAGAGGGGCTCATCTGACGATGAGCTTCACCTTGATCTTAGAGATTATTTTGAATGTAATTTGAAGGCCATTTGAATATCAACTTCGTTTTCTTTAATGGGAACCCCCATTTTTTACTGCAGATTTGCATTCACGAAATTAACCTTCAAGATAACCTTCAAGGTCAAGCTCAAGCTCATGGTCAGACGACCCTTTCTAAACCCTACAACTTTTATCTGAAACGTTTTGTCTGAAAAGTCGCGCGTTCAGAGATGTCCGCGTGAAGGTTTTAAAGTGGGACACCCAGTATATGTCCTTAATCTTATTTCTGTAGATCGGTCACACATAGTGTGCTAAAGACTAATTTCACACCGACATAGACCAGTACTGTGTATATAAGTAAATGTATTTACACTGAAACAGAATGGTGCAGATTATGCGCAGATAAGCTAAAATCGTTTGTAGAATATTATAGCATCATAATCAGACAAGACCTGACAGTTGCCCAGACTGTTAAGTTTAAGGCAATGGAGGACCACTGTGTACGACAATATTATATTATATAAATACTTTCTAACATAGTTTAAAATAATTGTTAACATTCTTTCATAGAAAATTGACGAGAACAGCTGGTCAATTCGTAAACATTGTAATCAAATTGCCCATTTGGCATCCACATTGATTAATTGTTACTTAAGTCATAATACAACATTTTATTGCACCAAAAGTGACAAAGATAGATATATTTAAGCGAATAAAATATGGCATTATTTCACGGCAAACATGCCGCCTAAATTGTTGTTAATTCGACAAATACATTGACAAATTGAAAAAAATTTGGGCTGTTGTGAGGTCTGAGTATTATATGTATAGTCTATTTAAAAAATATGCCTTGGTTTAAATTACAAGTACAGATTTCTATGCTGCCAAGCTCTTCACCAAGAAATGTCGTATTGCAGAGTTTCTAGTCATAAACCGGTCAATGCTTTTACTAAGATATATTGAAATCAAAGTTGTTAAAAAGCGTAAATTACAAAAAGTTGTATTTGTCTGAAAATTAACGAATGATTGATAAGCTCTCAAAATTAAGAAAACAATTAATTTTATGATTACTATATGATGATTTTGACATCTGGGTGGTGTAAATTTGATCTAATAGAAGCTAATGCCAACCAGACGTTTTTCTGTAGTGTACTTTATTGCGACGTTTCGAGTGTTTTGTTAATCCACGAACAAAAATATATATATATATTACAATTTAAAATCAATTTTTTTACATAGGTTTTTTTTATCTTTTTAGGTTATAAATCTTGTCATAACAGTATCTCAATGTGAAACAAAGTCATAATAAAATCTATTTATAATACGTATCTCTTAGTTCTTAATGTTAATACTACATGATTAATATACAATTATATTACATATATAGTTACAAAAATACGTATATGTTGATGAAATTTAAATTAAAAAATTAATAAAAAACTTACATCATTACTAAATGCCTTTGTTTGTATATATATATATATATATAAAAACTTACATCATTACTAAATGCCTTTGTTTGTATATATATGTATATATATATATATATATATATATATATATATATATATATATATATATATATATATATATATATATATATATATATATATATATTTGTAGCCTGAAGAAGGGTGTGTCCAAGGATGAATAAAACACTAGAAACGTCGCAATCAAGTACACTAAAGAAAAAAGTCTGGTTGTCATTAACTCATCATTAGCTTCTACTACATCAAATTAATTTTATGAATTAATAAGGAGAGTGTCCCACCTGTGGTAAATGAATTTCGGTGAGGATTTGGGTGGTGATTTCTGGTATCCAAAAACGATGCTCAGTACCCGCATTTTTTTCCAACGGGCCCTTGTAGTCGAGATATGAGGTATTTTACTCAGTATCTGCGTTATTTTAAAGAAAAATGATGCCTCTACTTCATAATATGACTACGTGAGTTGTGACGCTATAAATATATTCACAAAGTAAATAAAAATGGTCGAAAAGTACATTAATCTAAGTATTATTTGTTTCGTAAAAAAATATTAATTCGGTCCAAAGTTATTAATAGTCTAAAATGATTACTGAAAATACATGAGAAACCAATGAATTTAAACGACGAATGTTTTTGTATTATCACTGTTAATATCAATAATTTACGAATGTTAAGACCAATGGTTGGACAAGTCCTAGTAGTTCGATACATTTCACAATAACTAATGATCCCAATTTTATTGTGAAGTGTATTTAGGTAATAGTTAAAGATTATTTAAATATGAAGCTATTTTCATAGTTTATTTAACATATATCATTGTAGACTGAAGTATATAACGTAATATTCAGTTATCCAAGTACCGGGCTTGAGTGTCCAACCACTGGTACTTTTACCTTATATGAGTAAAAATTGTTTAATTTTTATAGAAAACACGTTTAACTAGCATTTCGCAGAGTTTCTTTTGAAGTTATGACTTTCTATTCAGTTAAATAATCAATGACGAAGCTTAGGTGTGCCAATCATGACATTTTTCCCCTATTGAGCTTCGCTTTTAGGTACCAGAAACCACCTCTCAAAGCCTCACTGAAATTGGTTTCCCACATGTCGTACTCTTTCCTAGTAAGTAAATGGTGCATAATCTTCATTTTGTAGTCAGTCACGAACCCTGAAAGATATTCAAAGACCATGAGAACTAAATAAAATATTACTTGCACAAAGCTTATGGCTTATAATAATATTCAACGAATTATTACCGGTACATCCATTTTCAACGAGCAAAAACTGAAATTAAAGGTTTTTCCTTCTACTTTTATATACTTTTTGGGAACAACATTTTCCACTTTTGTGTGCACAGTTATTAACTGCGAAGTGAAAGCTTTTGTATGCTATATATAAAAAAATCGTAAAAAAAACCTAATTTGCCAGAAAAACATAGTCACATTGCCAATTTTCATTGTTCAAACTCCTTTTTCTTCATAATTCTGGCCCTGAAACAAGATAGAAAAGGTTTGGAAACCACAGCATTAAAAATTTTCTTTTGCGATCTGGACCCAAAAAAGTGTTTATTTCTTTTTAACATTTCGTCACATCTATATATATATGATCCATGAACCGCGCATCGTTAGGCAACCATATAGGATAGATATAACAAATAACCAGCATTTTTGACGGCTCGCGGCTCACGGCTAAGATTCGTGCTTTGGGCTGAAAAGAGCGAAAATTTCCGCGTCTCCGGCTCCGCTTCGCTCCGTGGTCCTCGCGCGTCTACGCCACTGCGCGCCCCGACTACACGGCGCGCGCGCGCGCCATTGGCCGCGGGCCGTTGGCGCGCCGGTGCCGGCGATTGGCCGTGCGCGCGCGGAGGTGCGCTCGATAGCTCTCTCTCCCGGCGCCGCGCTCCTCTCTCTCTCTCTCTCTCTCTCTCTTTCTCTCTCTCTCGCTCTTTCTCTCTTGCTCTCGCTCGCTCGCTCTCTAGGACGAGCGAAGAGAGAAACCCCCGGACGACGCTCTTGCTTTTCAGTACCCGGCAGGGCCTCGCGTGCACGAGACTGCTGCCGCTCTCTCTCTCTCTTTCTCTCCTCTCTCTATGTTTCTTCTGTATTTCTCTGTGTGTTGTTCTATGCCCGTGTGTCGCTTCGTACGTCGCCTCTGGTAATTGTGCGACAGCCCTTTACGAATTTTGAAGCCGAAGCACCTGTTTCAAGAGATGATACTAGTATCGTGGGAATATTGTAAAAAGCTGTGTCCTGTGTGCGAGTGAGTGAGTTGATCTGACCGTTTTTCGATAGATCGTGATAGTGCGCTACCAGGGGATACTTGTACTTGGTAGCGGTGGTAAATCGGAGGACAGAGGATCTAAGGATCGAAGAGCGGAGGCTGATATATATACACTGTGTGCGCCAAGTTCAAAGCGTGCGCGTCCCTGTGTTATTCCATAGGTGAGAAGCGACGACGTGCTATACTTTTCTGCCTGTGCATAGGAACGGTTTTCTGCCGAACGACGCTGCAGCGAATTTTCGCGTGTATAGCATTCGCCAGCGGCGCAACTGCGTGTGTGTTCTTGACTGGTGATTTGAAATTTGGTTCCGTGATTTTGTTTGGTTTTTTTCTCGATTTTGTGACCTGCGCATATTGGTTTGTGTTTGTTTGTTTGTTTGTTGTTGGGCGTCCCTCTGCGTGGGCGCCACAGTGTTGGTTTTTTGTTGTTGTTTTTTCGCCGGTGATTGCGTCCGGTGCACGCAAGGATTCGCCGCCGCTCCGTTGCTGCGTCGCGCGGTTTTGCGTGCGTTTTGACGACGGCACGGTGGAAGCGGTACGAGCGGAGTGGAGTTTCGGAGCACGGATGCTTCTGCTGAAAAGGTGAGGGATAGCTTTGTTTTGGATGTTTGCTTGAGGGGTTTTGGAGTTTGATTTGGGTTTGAGCCACTCGGCTTGTGAAGCACTCTGATTGTAAGTTACATGTTGTGATGTGATGATTAAATATAGGTACAAATGCGCGTGATCAAAATCACGTGGGAATGTATAGTAATAAATTGAAACTTATAGAATGATAGCTTATTTTCGTTCACCGAGGTCATTTGATCGATTCAATGATACGCTTGGAAGGTATATTTATTCGAGTTATTAAATAGCGAAGGTGTAATAATCCAATTAGCAAAATTGGCCAGCACTCTAGGGAGTTCTATACCAAATAGAAAGAGCGATCCGATAATTATAAAATTTTGTATATCGGTTGGCACATGCTCAAAAACACCCACATAAATTTTCAAAAGGCTAGGGTATCTAGACGTTGAGATATCAATGTTTTTATTTTTTGCTGTTCAACATGGGCTTTTATGAGAAATTGCAAATTCGTCCTATTTATTTATATTACAAAGCATGTAACGCTAAGGTGTTCAAAATTTTTGTAGTATAAGACAAATGTTTGATGAAGAATTATTGTACTTGAAAAATATAATTAGATACCTCCAACTTATAAGAAAAATTCATTGAAAACAAAAAAGGAACATTTAACCTAAAAAATGAGTCAAATCAGCATCTTAATGTAACTTTCTATTGATAAGTAGGTTGAAAAGAATCGTTTAATTTAAATGTATAATTGTTATTTGGTATAAGTTTATGTATGCAAGCTTTGTAATCAACTATACCTCGTGAATAAACAATAAATAAAAAGTGCAGTCATTTTGACTAGTGTAGCAGGTACAGAACTCCCTTAATTGAGTGTTAGTTGCACTCCATTCTGAGGTAGAGATCGTATGATTTTAAATGAAAATAGGAAAGAAATTGAGCGCATAGTTAATACATATTTGTTTATATTGATAGTGCCTCGGAATTATTGAAGCTCTAAACTATAGCTTTAACATAACTGCACAACTTAAAAATATAATTTAAATGACTTTTAGTATACACAAATACATAAAAAATACGACTTAAATGATTATAGAATAGTAAGTTTACTATTAAAACTATTTCATGACAAGACTCAAAATAATTCATTATTTATTATGGCATATACTTAGCGGCTGTAAATATATTCATTGTTTTGTTCTCAAAAATTAAATTGGGTTTAGATTACTCCTCAATATAAACAAGACATTACAGATTTAATCTCAGTTATAAATTATCATTAGTTAAAGATACTTTTATCGACAGCTGTTAACAAAAGAACGATTACGCCAAAAATTTAAATAACCAATCATAATAATCCATTTATCAATATTAAACTGCAAACATTTAATGGAAAGTGATCAATAAATCAAATGAGCATCATTACCTTTTACTAGTTATCACGTGAAAAGTATCAATTTTAAATTGCATTTGTATCATTATTATAATTAAACTTGCAAACAATTTCAACAAAAACAGTTGATTAATTAATTTATAATTAAAAAATCTGCATAGTTTTATACAATTAATTGATGTTATACATTACAATTTATTAATATAATGTAAATACATTTAAAATTAGACTATCATTTGATATATTAATTGAATTTATGTACATTAATAAATGACAAGATAATATAGTAATTTCATTAAACGTAATTAGCTAAAACTTAATTAATTAAGTAAGTCAGAAATTGCAATAACAGATTTCGACATAAATATTTACAAATATCTATACATTGCAGACCCTAAAGCCTGTCTCTGAATATTCTTCGAATATTTCCTTGAATATTCATTAACATAAATTATTTAATTTATTTATCTAAAAATTTAAAAGACATAATCAAATTAGTATAAAGTAATAGTAGAAAATACTCGCACTCGGTAATAAGGGTCATTTACTAGTTCACAACAACTTTCATAAGACCCAAACCTCATCCTACAATTTCAAAGTAATAAGTTGAACTAACCCAAGTGCATCATCACCGCACTATAGACACTCAAGCTAAGCGAGAATCTACTCCCATCTAAAGATTACACCTTCGTCCCTTTAAATCCTTACAGCGCGTATCTATATATACGCAAAACAGGTCTAACGTCCGAAGGATCGCGTGCCAGCCCGAGCGTCATCCTCTTCTGGGAATACTTTTAAGAGGACACAGGTTGTGCAGCGGCGCGGCCGCCTACAAGTTGACCCGTGTTAATATACCTACTCGCAGGTGACAGCTGCCGCTGCTGACCCGAAACAATCGACGCGTGCATGCCGCAGCAGGCGACACGAAGAGACGAGCTGATCGATTCTATATTCGGCAAAAGCCACACTCAACGTCAGGTGCCAGTGGGGGTAAATAAACTTCGGGGATTGCGCGCGGCGAGCGGCAAACTCGAGAGCCGTGAAGAAATGAGCACTCTTCTTGTATTGGTTGTGTTTTTAGCATTGTCGATTTTAGAGATGAACGTTGAGACCGTTTTAATGCAATATGATTTTTAGAAGGATAGAATAGAGGTTTTAGTTTTTGGTGTATTGTGATGAAGAATTTCGATTATTGATTACTAATCTAATTAAGGTATGATTGTAAGATTTTAATTGTTATATTAATAATAACTTTTCATTTAGTAATATGTAGATAAAGGCAATAATAAATAGGGGAGAAAGTTCCAACGTGACGCACTTAAGGCGCATTAACAAATATGCTTGTTAACATTCACTTAATGCTATGCTTAAAAGTCTTACGGGGTACTTTGATATCTTAGCTACAAATACTAAAATTTTTATTTAATTCGAAATTCTTATTCTCTTAAATTTCAAATTTTTACAAATAAATTCACAAGTCCTTTTTTTCTGTCATAGCGGACAATGCGGCGCACCACTATACAATTTATATAAGACTAAATTTAAAACAGTATAGTGATTTTGTGATATTAAGTATTAATTAAATAACTTACTTCGTATGTTACTAAATAAATTTGTAAAAATTTGTAAAAGTATTCACGCAAAATATTGTGCAAAATCAAAAGTTAGATTAGTTCATGTTTTCTTTGTTTTTTGAAATTTTGTGCATACTTGAGTCAGGTTTTAATGCATAACTTTGTTAGAAGTTCACTTCTACGTATTTTCTTACTCGAATAGTAATTAAATAATCATTTATAATGTGTTTAATTATGCTGCGCCACATTGCCCTCAAATAGGTTATCTATTATTATAATATTTTATGAAATATATGTAAACTATTTTTTTTTAATTTAAGGTAAAAGTCAACAGTAGTTAAGTCCAAGGTATACATAAATAATTTTTTACTTTGTTCAGGGTGACAATCATTTAATTATGAGTAACTTATCAAATGTAAATTTTTATAGGTAAAGGCCGTAAAAATACTTTCATCATTTTTAGAGCAGAGAATTTATAATATGATACAACAACTTTTCAGGATATATTATAGTACGTTACGATAAGTGTGACCTAAACGCCGTGCTATGAAGGACTACTTTTGATCCGAGTATCGTATATTATTTTATACCACTGCTTGCCTAAATCCGCTGTCACGCCTAGCCATGCCGTAAGCAGTCCAATATTGCACCGCTAGGTTAGCGCCCGAACGTAGTGAGGGCGATAAGGACGGTGCAATAATGGACTACTTAAATCACGGATAGGTGTGACTTAACTGCGGATTTAGGCCACACAGTGCTATAAAGTATATTAGAGAACTATTTAAAGTCACTTTAACTTGTTTAAAACCAATTAAAGTACCTAAAATAGAGATGCGTCATATTGCGCGCTGCGCCACATTGTACCGGTTTCCCCTAAAGAATTAATTAAATAAATATATATTTGAATATGAGTTTAGAGAATAAATAATGTATTATCAATAATCAAACAAGTAACTCGATATTACAACTTTACCAGTATACATGTACACATATTTTGATTAATTAATAAACATAAATTTGATTCAATAATGTAATGCTTATTACATATTGTAAATATAATATAATTAAAATTCCTACATAACTGCGCATTTGATGACTCAAATATGTCATTGAACGTTCTAATTTAACCTCATTGGATAAAATCTATCAGAATCCATATATATATATATATATATATATATATGCCAACCTCATCAAAGGATTTAAAAAACGTTCGAACTGTTTGTTTCGTCGATTGTACAATGTCTAAAGCGACTGACAAAATGGGTTTAAAATGTATTAATATCCTCTAATGTAAGTGCTCGAGAAAAACAAAACACAATGACAATAAAAATATCTGAACCACGTTTTGCAAGTCTGATTCATTGGTAGGTGTACATTTGATTAAATACTAATTCACTAGGATAGTGTCAGAGGTTTGGAAAACGATAATATTTGATGAGGCTCTGAGAAGTGTTTGCTGATACCTAACGAAATATAGCAACCTACTCTCGAGATATCTACCAATTGACCTTAATGATGTGTTATTTTAGTAAAAAGAACGGTACCTCTACTTCTGATCAGAGCTCTGCAAGTTTTGACATTAGAAAAAATTATTCAAAGGTAAATAAAAATAGACGAAAAGCTTTGTTTCAAACAAAAATATTATTCTGAGATGAAGTTAACTTTTAAAGAAAGTTATGAAGGTTATACAAAAAATCACCATATTTAAAAGTGTTAAAATTCTCGAATTTAGATGTATTTTTCATCACTTTCTTTGAAAGTTGATAACTTAAGTCCGAATTATTGATTTTGTTTTTTATATCGTAAAAATTTGCAAATCTATAATCAGAAGTGAATGTACCATTTTCTAATAAAATAATGCACAATTGAGGTCAATTGGTTGATATTTCGATAACAAGGACCCATCAGAACAAACTAAAGATTCTACACTTCATTTTTTAGGTGTTAAAAACACCTCTCATAGTTTCATCAAATATCAGTTTCCAAACCTCTGACACTCTTCTAGTCAGTTTAAGCAAGCTTTATTTTATGTGAATTTTTTAAGAGATACTAAAACAGTTATTGTCGCTGCTCTTTTCCCTATATATTCATTCATCTGTATTAAGGTGTCTCTCTGGTGATTTTTTCGAAAAATTTCGATCATCTTTTAATCTTCCAAAAATTGGAATATTTTACATTTTAAGCTAAAAAGTTTCATAGTTCAATTAACGCTATTTATTGCAATCTCACGTTATTTTTTCTAATTTCGATCGTTTAACGGCTGCAAAAATTAAATAAAAGAAAGTCGTTTTGAGTTTTTTACGTTAAAAATTATTTACAATATAGTTTGGTAAATTTGTATTAACGTATTATAAAATAAAGCTACATTATTCATTATTGTTCATCAATTGCTGTTTTCTCATTATTTAAGTTTTCAATCGTCAAAATGTTGTAGGCGCATAAGTACCCAAATAATCGATCTCGATGAAACTTTTAGGATACGTTGTTTGAGGTATTATCAACATTAGTTAGCTGAAATATTTTGTAAATATCCATGACATAGCTCGTGTTAAATGATTCTATTAACAAATTTGCCCTGTTTTTACAATTTTTAAGCAACAAATATTTAATATTTTCAAATTATTTTACTGTCAAAAACACTATAAAATTTTTTGGTTAATAAATGTCATTGTGGTGTGCACCTTCAACTTTTACCGTACAACCTGATCATACTTAAAATAAACCTATTATTCTTAATAACTTCAATGTTATTTGATAAAATTTTTTTAAAATGTGTGTATCAATTCATAATATCATTATAAACATACCATATAAATATTATTTTGTTAGCCCTAAGCTACGGAAGTTTTATTTTTCACCGGAGAGCCCCTTAAGTAGTTAGAAATTTGTAGAGGAAAATAATTTTCCGCATCGTCATGGAACTGATAAAAATACTAGTTACTCTACAATACCCCCTTAATTAAAGTAATTAAATTTATCGCTAATGTTATTGTGATGCACTTATACGTTATTATATTAAGTTATAATTGATTTTGATTATTTCTTATGTAAATCTTAATCACTCGTAGTAATTTAACGTACAGCCATGAACTATATAAAACAAAAACGATGAACATCAGCCTTACCTCATTAATGCAATACCTGGGCCAAAATGACCTAGGTTCTTTTTAACTACATGCTGCTGTTCTTTTAAATAACGAGTTTGGCAGTGCCCGCTTATTTTGGTAAAAAGTGAATAAGAACATCAGGTCTGTATTAACCTAACTAGAATACGAAAATAAATACATAAAATCCTAACTATGCGGAATTGCGTAAAAAACTAAGCCTACACGTTTAAGGATTAACTCTAAACAACGTCACATCATCTACACTTCCCAGCGATGAAAACACGCTCTGCTCCCGTACCACTCACTCCTAAAAAACCACCGCAGGTATTCTTAAAATCACCCGGAAAAGCGCGCGCTTCTCATTTCCCAGTCCGCGCTCTTAACGCTCGCCAATAAACGCCTCTCTCTAGTCTCTGTCAAATTCCGCGGACTCGCTCGACCGGCTTCCTCGATGCCGCGTCTCCTCCCTGTTAATACACTGTACACACCTACTCGTCGCACTGTATATTGCGCCGCAGACCGGAAGCGCGGCACTTTTCTTTGCGATTCCGGTTCGCAGGGGGGGGGGGGGTATACACTGTATAGCCTCGCTGGCACATAACAGTATCAGCTGCGGGGTGTGTGCGCGTCTGTATACCGCGGCGACCGGTCGCAATTAACTTTAGCGCGAGCGCGCCTCTTTTGCCTTTTATCACGCTCGACGCGGCAATTATGTCTACGGCGCTCTCGTCTATCTCTCTCTCTTCCTCTCGCGCCGACGAGGATTTTTATTCGGACCTTTTTCACGCGGCTCGCTTCTTCCTCCCTGGATATGTATATATATATCTATGCACAGTGGTGTAATTGCGCTGCTGCAGCTACAGGCCACTGCACTGCGGTCGTGGGCAGCGCATCTTCGCCTCGGTGGGATACTTTTTGCGGCTTTTCCCCCGCGAGATGCAGATTGTATTAGTGTATATGGTTGTTGCTTGCTTCGCGTTTTACTTTTATCTTTTAGTTTGTTTGTTTGTTTGGTCGTCTTTTTGAGATTGGGTGTGTGTTATTGGACTTTAAGTAATTAGGGTATCGAACGGTTTATTCGAATGATGCGGTTGAATGTGATTGCATATTGCTTCTAAAGTAATGACTAGGTTGTAAGAGAGTCCGTAAGTCTGTCATTAGTGTAGTTATAAGTTAATTAAAAATTTGTGCAACGTTTTACAACATAAGATTTGTACTATGAATACAGTTTTTCGAGGTACGTAAATCGTCTAGTAGTAAAATACAAAACTAATCTTAGATTATAAATGGCTACGTGTTATGTATGTATATGTAAACATTATTCAGATTAAAACTAAAAGACTGAATTTGTGCGCACACTGTGACTGAATCATGATTACAATAGGGCATAAATTATTCTGCGACGAAAAATTTGGCTTTCACAATATAATGCAAATGCACTCATCGTAAATGCAGTAGAAAAACGGCGCTCGTTATTCACAACCATTAAGGCTTTTTACCCTTATAAGCACATCGCACAATAGAGTCCGATATATAATTAAACTAAGCTTTTTTGTTATCCACTTTCTGTTAAAACAGTTCGATTTTAAAAGTAATAATTTGAATTAGCCATTTTGCACATAGTTCATGAAAATTTGAATAAAGTCTGAATCCATGTTAAACCGCTAATGCCCAGCAAGCCCTGGGAATCACATGTGCTTTACAGTTCACGAAAAATGTTATTTAATCGTTATAATTATTTTCAAAACATTTAACATTTTTGTTTGGATAAACTAATCATACCATTAGAGATGAAAATGAAATATAATTATTTGGCGGTAAAATCAAAAGAACCATGTCGCAACGACAAAACTAAAACAATTTTTATAATTTTATCGATTGGTACTTGTTTAAAAAGACGTCAAGCAACAAATTCCCAAGTAAGTTATTAAAATTTAATTGAATTAAGTGCAGTTTTACTTAAAGTCGGTTTAAAACTCTACCGTTAAAAGTTATATTTACAAAACAATTTTAGTTGAAGAAGTTACTGGAGGTAGACGATAGGAACATTTTAAAGTTAATAGGCCGTTTCCTATTTATTTTTTTCGATGAAAAAAGAGGCAGAGATAACGCTCTTCCTGGTAGAAGCAGCGACCATTTTCTGTCTAGAAAGCCCATTATACACGATACTTTGTTTCGTCAAGAACTTGGTAGTAAATGATAACTTCTAATTGTAACTGAGGGATATTTTTCAAAGTTCCTTAAATACAGAATATCTAGACCTCATAATGCTCGACATATTGTGTATGTTAAATATATCGGAGATCTATGGTGCACTAAAATGTAGTATAAGAGTATTTCTAATAACAAAAGAACCAATTAATCGATTCAAAAGTCAACTGGGCAATTTGATGGCAAGATTTTAAAAAAGATCAGCTATTATGATCAATTTTCTAGAAGGGCTTTATGTGCATAATGCTATCTTGAAATAGACTTTTAAAGATACTAATTATTTTCTTGTACCTAGAAATAAAGACCAATACACGAATAAAGGTAATACAACTAAGAAAATTAAATTTAAATACGTCCTTTTCTATAAGAAATTTCTTTTCTAAATTAATGTGCAATAGAAATACATAGTTCAAAAGAAAATAGAAATATACAAGTACAAAAGTAAATCGGAAAGTGCATGCGTAAAATCACGTAGTATTACATGGATCATTAGGCTGTATTTCCGCTAAGTGCAGTAACCAATTCACAGTTTAATGAAGCGATTTACTTTTGCTGCTGCTTTAAATGTTACAACGTTCATTGTCAATTACAGAACCGATATATTCCTGCATTTATGATAAAATATTGAGAATAATAATTGAGTTAAAAAATTTATTAAATTATTTATTTCTCAACTATAACTAAAGTCTATTAGAAAAAATAGGAAGAATAGCCCACTTTCGGACAGCGCCCACTTTGAGTGGTAGCAGCTAGAGTAGCTAAACTACATGAGAAAGAAGCCTACTTACAAAATTTCAGAGTTATAGGCAGTAAGTCGAGCAGTTAGTACAAAAAATTAATTGACTTCAGATATTCGATTTGAAATAGACGTTGCTTATTGTTAATTTTCTAAACTGGTTCAAGAACAAGATTAGCATTAAATGCATGTCTACCAGTGCAAATTTTAATATTATTATTATAAAAAAGTTAATTTTTTAAACATTCAAAAACTAATAATAAATTACATATAAAATTAGATTGATTGAATGTGGATTAAATACAAGTGTCCAAAAGTGGACGACTATGTTTTAAAGTGGATGACATTTGCTTATTGTAATTGCTATATCTTAATCCAGCTGAGGGTATAATGTTTCTTAGTTGGAACTATCCAAAACCTACCCAACAAAGTTGGGTAAAATCCTATAAGAATCCTAAAATTAACGACTCTTCCGTAAACCTTCCACACTAGTTTTAATCGCTCTAATACAAAATAACAGTAAAAAAGTCGCAAGAAATCATCCTCGCCCTCTCCGCAACTATATTACCAATTCTCATTAAAGCCATCATCCACTTTCACACGCGCCAGCGCACTGCACGCACACACCCAAGTCCCAAACACACATCAGACAGCAAGCCCGGCAGCGCAAATTACACCTTATAAATCACCGCGGCGCGTCTCACCCACGCCACATGCATAAACACACACAGATACATAGGCCACAGATATACACTTTCTCTCTCCCCTCATCAAGGCATCACACGTGAAAGTGTGTGCATTACAATGAAGTCGAGCATAACGCGAAGCGCGGCAGACTGCTGGGGCTTCGCGGCCCCGCTTCACCTTCACTATCATCGTACTCTGCTGCGCGAGAGGAGAGTAACAACAACAGGCGGGAGAGTACCTTTGCGACGCGGTATAAGTATACACACACGAGAGACAGAACTTCCATGCATGCGCGAGAGAGCGAGAGCTATGCGGAGGCTGGCTCTCGGTGCTCGGGTTCGTTGGGCTAGAGCAGCGCGGGTGAGCGCGCGAGATGGAGGTCAATGAGGAAACGAGAGACGCTCGCTTTGCCTCGCGTATAGCCGAGTCGCTCTCGATATATACGTGTGGATCAGGGTCTATTCATAGTGAGCCTGAGTTGACTTTGTACGAGGTGCTTTCGTAGAGATTTACGCTGCAGAGAGAACGGGACCTAACTAGATCTTACTTGACGGGGTAGGGTTTGTTGACGACATCAACAGATTTCGTAGTAACATTGTGTCAACATATCTTTGAATATTACATTTTTCATTGTAATAATGTATGGCTTTGGAATAGATTGTTTGTATTTTAGATTTTTTTACGCGTTATGACAATCGCGAGGTTATTAATTATTACGTGATTGTCCTTATCATTGCTTCTTACTTTTCTGTAATCATCGTCTCACTTTTAGTATTCATGCATACTTTTTGTTTTATAGGAAACGCGTGAAAATATTCATAAAATTTCATACCAAACAGGGCTTACATAAACAACTATACTGTTCTGCCATACGTGCAAGTGAGGACTGCTCAGGTCTGCTTAGGACTATTTGAATCTCTGAAGGAGATGTTGAGTTAGGTTGGATCTACACCCACCTTGATATGTTCAAGGTATGCTACTTGAAATAGACCATGAGATCCCTGGGACTAACTTGGATGAGTCTGGACTAAATCTAACTGTAACTGTGTATAGACACTGAGACTCCGGAGATCATTCTGGTTAGATTTTTCTGGATCTAGATGGGTCTACATCCTACCGAAGTAGACCTAACTAGATCTTTTTTGAAAGCAGACATTAGTTTATTTTTAACAAAGTTCATATTAGATTGAATCACACAAATATTATGAATAAGAATTGCCAAAAGAAGTTCCTTCTCTGAGTAAATAGATATTAATTTACTTTAATCAGATTGAAATGTAGATTATTTATAAGCCTCCAAGAAATACGGAAAATGCTATAGCGAAATAAATTTCTATTAGGATTCCTTGGGATTAATATAAGAAAAGAATATATTTCGTTGGTCTAATTAGACCTGAATGAGTTTATACGAAATTTGATTATGGTCTATAAATAACTCGTCCAACTGAATGTAGGTCTAGACTCAAACAGATCCGTCACTGGTATCTCACTATGAATGGATTCTCTAAACCTAACCGAAGTTGACTCAGCATAAGGTACTCTTGCGAAGATTCAAGCAGACCCAGCCAGACCTAACCAGATCAGGCATGACAAGATATGTTCTGTCAGCGATGTTAAAGGATTTATAAATATATATTGCTTCCAAATTTCTTTATAATTAAATATTGGATTCTTGATACAAGAAAAACTTCAAAAATAAGTGAAGTATGATCAGACTCACTTGGATCTAGTTTAGTCTTCCAGAGAGCTATTCTAACCGAGTAGAGTAAGATGAAGGACTAAACTTAACCAGACCCGTCCCTGGTGACCCTGGTATCCCCATCTCACTATGAATGGACCCTAACATAGTACACGCGAGAGCAAGAGAGGGATCGCGAGAGGCGCGCAGAGAGTATACAGCGGAGAGTAGGTGCCCGCGCTCTGGTTCGTTGAACTCTCGGGACCGAGGCTCTCGGCTCTCTCGCGCTTTGCCGCGGCTCAGCGCTGCGGCCGCCGCCGCTGCTACACTATACGACGACTTGACCGATTCCTCCACGCTTCCTGCGCCGGGGCATCCGCCCCACTCTTCTCTCTCTCTTTTCCCTTTCCTCTCCGCATCTTGGCTTCTTCTTCGATTTCTTCCTCCTCTATTCGCTTTGCGATTTAAATTCGGGCTATCGCTCGTTTCAATTTCGTTCGATTTCGTTCCTGGCCCTGAGAGAGAGAGCGAGAGAGAGAGAGAGAGAGAGAGAGAGAGAGAGAGAGAGAGAGAGGGAGAGAGAAGCGATGGGTTCTCTTTTCTTTTCGAGGAGCTGTAGCTTCTTGACTGTGCAGCTTGGGATTGACTTTTATGCAGATTTTGCTGATTTGCTTTCGCGAGGGCGAAGGGTCTGAGCTGCAAGGAGAGTACGCAGTGGAGTTGGTTTATGAATAGGATGTAGTATGTATTGTGGTACAGTTATCTAAGGTTTATTGTATGTTACACTGTATTTGAAGAGGATATAATTCAATTATTATCGTGATGATTAACTCTTTATCAATCAGTTTTTCAAATAATTTCTTTCTGTAATTAATGATCATTTTTTAAAAGTCTTTTATTAATCAAATATTGCATCTTTAACTTAAATACGGTTTACTTTACCAATATTGATTTATTTAATAAACTTTTAGTCAAACATTGCGAATAAAAATAGTTGAAATGAACCTTAATTTTTGCTTAACTGTAATAGAATCTTCTAACTAATATTAAGTCACAGCTATTAATTAGTGTCTGAAGATCTGAATTAGATAAGGATTCTAAAATGTAATAAATTAGGTTCCAATTAGCAAGATTAAATGTATGCATTTATTATAAACTTAATTAAAGAACGTTATGCCATTAACTTTAAAATAATTAGTTACTTAAAACTAATTACATAGTAAAACTAAATTGCAATTTTGAAAATTAAGTTATATATTTAAAAATTATACCTATATATATTTTAAAACTTCTTGTTCAAATATTTTGAAATAATTTAAAACTTTTTATTCAAATACTAGGAATGAAACTTAAATCTTCGAATTGATATTGAGTTGGCAGACATTAATTAGTGTCTGAGAATCTGAATTAGATTAAGCTTTTAAAATATAATATATTATAGAGATCAACATTTTTAAATCTTTTTATACAATTATATATATTTATTAGAATACTAACTTATACGTTACGATAATACTTGCAACTTATACTCTCCTTAAATTTTGGTATGTTAAGCAAGAAATATCTAACTTTCACGGAAATAAGTCAAGCTTGCATTTTTATGCATAATTTAATAGATATATCTGACCTACATTTTCGCCGATATCCATCAATTAAAGATCTCCACCAATCCTCCGACTTTAATCAGAGTAAATGTCCCTACCACTTCTCAAAAAAAAGATCATCTACCGCCGATTAAATTCCGCTCTTTGCGCTTTTCTCATTCGAAATGCACAAATGGAAGTGAAGAAAAATTGCCTCTCCCTCTTCCTCTTCTTTTCGTTTCACTTTTTCAATGGTCATTTCAGTGCACAAGATTTCTATGCGAGTCTTTTCACTTGCATATATGGATGAGTCTGTATCTATGAAAATGCAAATTTATGTCCTAGTTTAATCGTATTTTTGTAACCCAGAATTCAACGGCCAGACTAGATGTATTTAATTGTAACTGGGTAGTTTTATTGATTTTACGCAATAAAAGTCTATAAAATAGATACAAAACGTAAAGACAAAGAGAATGGGTAAAAAATCGATGAAGAGTCTTTGAAAATAGCGTTTTACGAATAATATTTGTGCGAAAAATAGATGAGATTACCGGACAGTAGAGAATTTCACATCATCAGAAAATACTGGAATTATACGGAAAATCAGACATTACTAGAGTGATTAAGTTTCGAATATTAGACTGGAAATTTAGCCACAATGGTTAATGAAAGAACATCACTTGGAGTACTTATAGGAAAACCAGAACGCACAATATGAAAATATATTAGCGGAAAATAAGAAGCTATAAGGAAGACTGGAAGAAATTTGCAAATAATTACCAAGAATGGTGTGATCAAGGCTATGGAGCACGTCACATAGCTCCTAACTGCTAGTCTCAATAATTAGTAATATCAGCTGCGGTGATAATTGATCCAACCTCATTCGATAAAATTTGTCAGATTGTATATCAAAGTTAACCTCATCAAAGGGTTTTAAACGTTCGAGATGTTTGGTTCATCGAAAGTACGATGGCTAAATCGATTGGCTGAATGCGTTTCAAATTTTTAATAATAAGTTCCTCTGCTAGTCCCAGCAATTAATAATATCTACTACGGTGATGATGCAAATATGATTACAACTGACATACAGATTATGATAGGTCCGGTCATCCATGTACTATTATTACTAACAAATATAAAATATAATAATAAAAGCGAAAAAGATTTGCAGAATTTTTGTATAGAACTTGTAGCTTTATATATAAGGTTTATTCAATAACTAAGCATTTTTTTATAAAGTTTTAACTTGTAGATTTATCTGCAAATATATATTCTAAAGCTTTTCTCCTGCCGATTTGTCTGTAATAATATATTCTGAAGCTTTTCTCCTGCAGATTTGTCTGCAGAAATATATTCTGAAGTTTGCCGCCTGCAGATTTGTCTGCAGAAATACATTTTGAAGCCATTTTTAATTTAAGAAAAGTGAAAACTTTTAAAATCTTACATTAGTAGTTCAATCCCAGTTGGTTGTTAAGATTTGGATGAAAACACATAAATGAGTTGTGTTACTACGAATATAAACGGTTTTTTAATTAGAAATTCTTCCAGAATATATTTCTGTTGATAAAGCTGGAGAAGAAATAAACAGTTTTTTAATTAGAAATTCTTCCAGAATATATTTCTGTTGATAAAGCGCTTCAAGAATAAAGTGCAGAAAAAGCTACTAGTTCTAAAAGCTCTGCAGAAAAACGCGCAGATAAATCTACTCGTTCTAAAAACTCTACAAAAATCCTACAGAAAATTCTATATAAAATTTTGCAGAAACTTCTGCAAATTTTGTATAAAGGACGTTTTCAGCAGAATCACCCGTGTACACGCAAGATCTCCAAAAAGCACGAGTCCGATCGAAAGTCGCGCCGCGCCGAGCGGCAATTAAGGCATTGTATATAACCCTTTAAAGTTTCGATTCGAGCTGCCGATGCTCCGTTCTCGTCGCCTCCACGCTTTCCTCGAAGCTCCACCATAGGAGAGAAAGAGAGAGGGAGAGAGACTCAGTTGAGATCCTTTTATAAAAGAGGCTTACCCAAGTTTGCGTGCGCCGTGGCGTAAACGAAGGCGAAGCCCTGCCAATGCCATATACATATATACTCGCCTTTTGGCCTTTTCCTCTCTCTCTCACTCTCTCTCTCTCTCTCTCTCTCTCGATCGGCCTTCCCTCACAGTCGGCATTCTTCGATGCTCTTTAGATAATTTCTTTCTGCCTTAGTTACTTTTTACCTTCCGCGCGCGAGCTCCTTCTTTCTCCTTTTGCATTTCCTTTCAGAGCTTTATTTCTCGCTCCTTCGGCTTATCGATTATTGCCATCTAGGCTCTATATAGTTGAGAGGATTCTTTATCGCGCGTCTATTTTTTTTGCCGGCTTGTTTGTCACTCAAATGGGAATGAAAATATTTTTCTTGAATTTTTAAGGTTTACATTCTAAGGAATGAATTTTTTATGTACTTTCTTATTATGACAGTATATAGAATATATGAAAAGTAACTCTATTATATAAAAAAGTGAAGTTACAAAATATAGGGGAGATTCGTGCAGTATGAAAACCCATAGCTATTTTGGGTATAACTTTTAATTGACTCTGTGATAATTAAAATACCAAATAAGGATAGTTCCTTGAATAGCCCTCTATAATGGAAAAAAAATGGCTGAGGTCAAATCCGATCATAAAAATTAATTATCAATGTAAAAGTAAAAGTTACAATCTTTCGGTGGAAGTCAGTAACGCATAATTCGAGGCATAATTTGTCATACTACTATAAGTTTTGTTATACGGTACGACTCACCTCTAAATATAAAGATTAAAAAGGAAACCATTATTACTAGTTTAATGGACAGTTATTTTATCAAAATGCATGGTAGATTTAATACTATAAAAATGATCCAGATACTTTTATGATACACTAATGGGTGTAAGTTTCTTTGATTGATGAGTATGAGTAAGTTTTATTTGAAGTTTCTAACTTTTATGATTATAATTAATTGATATAGCAAAAGTAGAAAAAACTATCCTGAGGTTGTTGTTGTTTATTTATAATTTCTTATTTATACTCATGTATACTCGACGTACAATTGTTATGATCAAATGCATTAGAATTTTTTTGAAGAACTGCAATTTCATTGAATCGAACACACGTTTTTGCTAACCTCATTTGTAGGTTTAAAAAAAATTCAAATGCATTCGATCCTGAGAATTTGACGTTAAACAAAACAATATCTGCATCTGCATCACATGCAAATAAGCATTGTTTGGTAACCAAGCTAGATTTACCAATCAAATAAAGAGAAAAAGAAATATATTGGAATTTAAGAAATTCTCATTATTTTACATAAAAATCTCAAAGCATTTAAAAACACGAAAAACTGACATTCACATACAATATTTCTATACTCTGTCTCTTAAAGGAGCGTCTTTTGCTAGATATAGACCATAAAACAAGAAATCTTATGAGAGTTTATAAAGGTCCTATGATAAAACTAATTTAATGTACTTAATAATAGTCCAAAACTACATTAAAAAAAATTGTCCAAAAAAGATCGTGACGTCACAAGTGTAAATATTGCCCATTTAAACAATATTTAGTTTAACTACAATTTCTTTTTTATTTCTTAACCAATTTTAATGTTTCGGAACTTATTTTTTTTCTTTAAACAGTTCTTACAACGTTAACGAAAGAAAATTTAAAAAAATAAATCAACTTTTTCTTCATGTACTTTTGGACTATTATTATTGTAAGTATATACAATTAGTATTATCATAGGACCTTTATAAACTCTCATACGATTTTTTGTTTTATGCCCTATATCTAGCGAAAGACCCTCCTTAAAAAGAAATTTCGCACAAAATTCATCATTCCCATTCCTAATACACAAACACCCATTCTAACAACACAACTATACCTATCCAACACTAACCTCCACCAATCATTCATTTTACACCCAATAACTCGCCCATCACCTCCAAAACTCCACCATCCACCCCAAACACCTAAACACACGAACGCCAAGCCTACTTTCTCGTCTTTATCCGGCAGCGCGGGACGTCGCGCTTCGCTCGCGCGAAAGGAAATCGGAATAAAGTCTTTCAATCGCTCCAGGGGGGGAGTGCGCAGGGGAGAGTTTAGAAAAACGGGCTTCTTCCTCGGCCGTTTGGATTGACGCTCTAGCGGAAAATTCAGCTGCTCTCTCGGAGGGTGGCGAGGAAGAGGCTCTGCAGTATTATAGCAGCGGCAGAAGCGGACTGCGACACGTCGCGGAGAGTGGGACATCGCCTCGCTCGCTCGTCCGCATAAATATTTACGCGCGTGCAGCCGGGCGTTATGGGGCTGGGTGTATATACGGATGATTCCGACATAACTGGGGTATTTTGCGTTCGGGACTGTGAGGTGCTTATGTATATGAAAAATCGTGTTCCCCTGGTTTTATTGCATGTGTATACCGCAGTAGATACCTAAAATTGTAAAAATGTTTCGTATGTTGAAGTTCACTATTTTTTTAATTAATCAATAGAAAAGGGTTTAAAATGTGTGAAAATACGTGTGACCATGTTTAAATCTCAGAATTATGTATGAAACTGCATTCGACGCCCCAATAATGTAAATAAAACTTTAAAGTTGATGACATATACAGTGCGTCTCATAACTATAGAAACACCACAAATTTTCACGTTTAAATGTGTATATTATACCTTTTTTTAAAGAACCTGTAACTTTGGAAGCAAAAATCCGAGGATAATTTTGCAAAAAGCCAATGAATGGAAAATACATTCTCTTTAAAACATGACTAGAATATTTCTTTCGCATTAACATTAAAGAAGTTATCGTTGTTTCATAACTATAGAAACACTTTAAATTTTTAGACCCATTTAAATCAATGTAAATTTTTTATCTAGTATTCAAGTTTTGTTTAAACCGTCCGTGAATTTTTCATAAGTTAATGTAGACACAATATTTTGGTAACGTCTTAAAGAGAATAAAATTGCCTTTTATTTGCTATTTTTAAAATTATCCTTGGTTTTTTGCTTCGAAAGTTACAGGTTTATTAAGAAAAGGTATAATACACAGATTTAAATGTAAAAATTTTTGGTGTTTCTATAGTTATGAGACGCACTGTATAATACTTTCTGCCCGAATTTACGTTTATTAGTTTCAAAACAGTATATGTACTTTATTTCCAGTATTTTACGCGTCAATTTCGGTACCTCACTATCAATATAATTATATAAAAAAATTTAACATTATGCTTCTCAATTCCACATATCGATGAAGTTACATAATATATTTTATAAATATAAACAGAATTACATAAACTGTTATTATTCAAAGATTGTATGTGTGAGAATTGATTTATGGTTTTTCTCTTCGTACAAAAATGTGGGTTTGTTTTGTACTGCTACTAATCCATTACTTAAATATCGTTTAATACTAACAATCTTTTTTCTAGTCGATACGACCTTCTTTATTGTTTTTGAATCAACTTTTGCCGCAAACAATGCAATTATTAACAATGTCAGTTCTTTAACAGTACCTTATCATACCGGTATTACATAGAAATAATACAGTACGGCATAACTTTTGATGTAAATAATTTGCTCATAATTATTCATTTCGAGTCTATATAAAATACTTCGTAAAATCTAATTTCACTTAAAAGCGTTGCTGCATCTAAAATGTACAACTTACAGCGGAATCAGCCATATACATGACACACCTCGAGATACTCACGTATATACCTATACACACAACAAACACGTACTGTACGTACCATAGCCGCAGAGATGCCACCTACGTCAGAGAGGGAGAGAGAGAGAGAGAGTATTTTAGTGTATACAGGGTGTGAGAGGGAGCGAAGGAGGCGAAGAGAGCTTCGCGCGAAAAGTAGGGCGCCGATGCCACCGAGCTATGATGTGAGAGAGCACAGGAGCAGGAGCAGCAGCGATGAGAAAAGTGGCGAACGCGCTGAATGGAGGGAGCGAGATGGAGATAGATGTGGCAGTGCGCGTGTGTGCATGCGCGCGGGGGTGGCCGATATATAGCCGGCAGGGAAGGGAAATGAATCGGGAGGAGAAAAGTATATGTAGGTATTATGTGAGAGGTGAAAGGGAAGCGGCAAATGGATAGATAAATAGATACACGTGTGAGAAAAGAGGGAGGGTGGGTTGAGCGTATATGTGTGTGTGTGCGTGTGGGTATGAGTGTCTAAGAGGAGGAAAAATAATTAAACAGTTATGTGCGGAAAGGAAGAGAATGAGAAGAGGGTATTACGTTTATTGGGTGAAAAAGTATATCGACGGTCTTTGAGTAACTAAAACTTTGAAGGAAATCAGCAATAAGAATCAATGAAATCGTTATATAAATAATACTTAAAATAAGTTGTGTTTTCAAGAAAAATTCATAACTTTTTTAAAATAAATTGATCAATGAACCATGTGCATTGCGTATGGCATAAAGCATTTCATGTTCAGAATCAGAGCTTAAATAAAACCTTTGAACAGAGAGCATCAAGAGCACCAATGGCCTTTGAACTTATTTTAAACGAAATATATGTAATCCTTTGTATACACATAAAATAAATATTTAACAATATGAATATGTTTTATAAAAAACATAGAAGAAATTTTATATTTTATGGATAATTAATGAAAATCACTAAAAGTTGCTGGTGGTCTTTCCCATTAATTTACTATCTTTTTGAAAACTAAACTAATCTGTCTCTATACATTCTGTACAAACAATGACATAATTGTGCAAAAGGACAATACTGATACTGATATATACGAGAAAATTGGCGAACAGAATTAATGTAATATTTCTGATATTATCTGTCGATATGAAGCAGCATATGATTTACAAACGCAGCCTGAATCTCTTTTTTACGACGGCCATCCGTTTTTAAGGCAGGAAGGAACCTCCGCAAATCTATATGACAAATAGAGGCAGGCGCGCACTCCTCGACAAAGAAAAAAGGAACTGTAAAACCCCGGAAAGTAAAGGAAGAGTAAGAATCAGAGATACGACAGGAACGAGGCAAGCCGTAGGGAAGGAGAATTTAGACGGGCATAACGACGACAAGGAGATGCATATACCGAGAGTTACGAGGAAAAATGAATGGAGCCCTCACTCGTTACCGCTATTTGTAACGCTCACCTCGTCCATATATATAAAATACAGATACGCATTGAGGCAACCCCCGCGCACCTATATACGGATATATACGAGATTGCGCGCGCGGGTTCCTTACGTCCCTCCTCCATCATCGCTTTTACGATCTTATTATACCTCGTCGTTGCTGCGCGCGCGCGTTCTATAGCGACGGGCCACCCTCTCCCCCCCACCGGAGAGAGAGAGACAAGCCGAAGGATATAGGCCGGGCACACGTATGTCATGCCGACGATGCCGATCGAATGGAGAAAATCCGCATTGTTTCTCGCTGCGCGCGTGGATCGTTGGGTTTACGGCGCGCTCGTTTCATTAAAGATCGTCGGTGAATTAGGAAAGTCTGGAGATTAGAAGGGGATGTGTAAGGGATATGAGGAATGTGGCTGGCTGGCATGACAGTGAGTATGAAATGGTGAATTTTGAAAATTGCGACGTATTTGGATTTGAATGCAAATTTGATAGCTATCAGGGATTTTTTGATGATTGTGTTTGATACTGAGATGTTGAGAACATCGGCTTATACGTTAATCCTCAATCTGTTAGTGGGTAAGCTGCTGTTAAGCCAGACAAATAGTTTTTTATGAGCTCATAAAACTTTTTGTATTTAATAGCAATTAATCTAAATCAATTTTCGGCTATAAATACTTGATTATTTCTCTAATTTAACCGTTGTAAATATCTTATTTATT
Source organism: Gastracanthus pulcherrimus (assembly GCA_949152435.1). Classification (NCBI taxonomy): domain Eukaryota; kingdom Metazoa; phylum Arthropoda; class Insecta; order Hymenoptera; family Pteromalidae; genus Gastracanthus; species Gastracanthus pulcherrimus. The sequence goes on along the minus strand of OX424575.1, from coordinate 160,458,029 downwards.
AAATTAGTTTTAGGAGTGCTTGATTCTAGGGAGAATGATGAACGAAACTTTTTCTTTATTGCAATTCGACTCCTTTTGACTCGCACTAAAAACTAGGTGAAGGACTGTCTCGTTAAAAATTTTTTTAAGAATTATTTTTTAGAAATCGAATTATTTTTTAAAATTATTTTCCTAAGAATTCTTTAGAAATAGATACAAAATATAAATAATTGAAAAATATTTATGTAATATTTTTATACTGTAGAAATTTCGAAATAAATATTTTAGTGTTAAGATTATAATAGAATTGTCAACATGTAATAAGAGTCAAGTGAATTTGTTTTTCACATACGTAGTAACAAAATACGTACTTATAGAGTTTCCAAGATATATGTTTCAGCTTTCAAAGAGATCGAGTGAAACTTAAGTAACATTAGTATTTGCGCAGATGGAAATTCAACTATACATTTAGTATAGCTTAAATTTCGATTTTTTTATGTATATTATAGTAATCAATTAAATACAGATATATAATTATATGAATTTTGATATATATGACATTCAATATATCGTACTCGATTACTTTCAAAGGCACAGAATTGTTTTTTACAGGAATTCTATTTTATACCAATATCTATTAATAGTACGTGTGATAACTATTACTCAAATTGAATGCGGGCCCCTTGTGTAGCTGTAAATGGTGGTTCCACCATTTTTATTAAGTCTTTTATTTTCATTATTCACCAATATTTGAAAAGAAATTTTCGGAATATTAATAGTTTTAAGAGTATACTATTTGAAAATTGATTCATAATACACGTGAACATTAAATTACGCGCATCAAAGCACGCAGTAAACATAGTGAAATTAAATGTTACAACATATTTGCATAGCATGTTAAATTTAATATCGCAAACAATGTACAATTTCCCCTTTGCAAAATGTTCTATCAAACGCTCCGGAAATTCGCCCCGACTCATACGGCAATAATTATTATTCAGTGAACTTGCGGCCCTTTTCAATTTTACAGCTCCCCGACTAATTTTAACGAATTTCTTCGGTAATTACAAGTGTAAGTTAAACGCGCACAGAGCGCACGGCCTTGCGGAAAATCGAAAAAAAAAAATATCAGAAAAGAGACTATCCGCGCCGTTCCATTGTCTTTCCAACCATTCGGCGGGTTTTCGTGCACACAAGTTCGTGCGCCGCCACACCGCGCCGCGCCGGGGCAAACTTCGTTTCTGCTTCGATTCCCCGCGCGCTCGCGCCAAAGTCATAAGGTAAAAGTACCGGTTATGGGACACCTTCTAAACCATGCTCCTAACATGGAACACTAAACATAGTGATTAAATAAAATGTGAATATGATATATATAAACCAATATAAAAATCACATGGATATATAATTATGTATGGTTCTCAAATTTAAAAGAATATATATTGTTACACAAGCAGTAACATTGAAAAAAAAAACTTTTATCATCCGTGTCTTCAATGTCGCACAAATTCGTCGTTTTTTGAGCAATAACAGTTGATTCATACAACTTCGTTTTTTCACTGTATTTATAAATCTAAACAATTTTATAAGATGTATATTAGTTTAAATAATAGTTTTCGGTCCATAGATTCAAGTTATAACAATGTTATTTTAATATTGATACGATTTATATTAAATATTTGACTGTTTCATAATGGGTACATATAATTACGTTATGTCCATATTTATTGAACACCTTTGCACGAACATTTCTATAATAATTTAAGTTGACAAGGTATTGTTTTTTATATCATAGTGTTATAAATATTATATTTGAATGATTTATGCCTCATAAATGTGAAAAATTCAATGTATTAATGTATATTGAATTTGAAAATTCTAACCTACAACCATCAGTCAATTCAGCGGTGCATATAGGTATACTTAACCCTATATATGTTCATTGATTGCTACTAAATAACTTTTAGAAAAGAGCGTAAATTTAATGATTACTTCCTTCCTCGTGTGCATTGTATGTATTATTAATAATCTTTATATCACTTACAAGCGAAATCTAAAGAGTAAAGTCATATTATCATATAATTATTCGTTCCATAATAGGGGCTTCAATCTTGGAACACAGGGACAAGCTAGGAAAACGGTGTTTCATAATAGGTACATGCTGTTGCTTTAGTTTTTTATTTATAATAATAAGAATTCGTAACGAATTTGCATTTTGCAGGTTGTAAATGAATCTACTATACTCAGCCCTTCGAACCATACCCAATACTTTTCTTTATTAACATTCTTAATAATGAAAAATTAGACGACAATCTTGGATTGACCAAAAAGCGTTCCATAACCGGTACTTTTACCTTAGTTAGCTCTAACGACCTCACGGTCGATATCTCGCCCGGGGCATCGGTTCGCTTCTCACAGTTTTCTCCTCTCTCTCTATCGCTCGCTTCTCTTTCTCGACTTCATAACAGGCAATCTTTCCCTCTTCCTTTTTTGTCTTCTGTTACCGCGGGGGCCTCCGCGCTCGTAGCGTCTCACTCTGTCGAAGACTCGCCGCGGCGCATTCGAAATGGAAATTGCTCGGTTGCTATTCCGCTGGTCTACGATTTGTCGGAGGGAGCGAAAGAGAAAAAAAGAGTAACGCTCGCGGGTCGGGACGAAAGGGAGACTTGCAGCGGCTGCTGCATTTTACAGCCAAATCGCGTGATGGGATTTCGATGTCGTACAGTCGCCGGCGAGGTTGTTACGGATTTTGTTTGTCGAAATTGCATTTAATTGCACGGGGTTTATTGCGCGGTGCAACGCGAAAGAATGTTCGCGGGACTGGGAAGGGAAGAGCTGAATTGTCGAGTTTATTTTTAATTTGTTGTTTTCTAGAAAGCATCGTTAGCATGCGAATTATGAAAGAGAAATTTCAAGTAATTGCTTTTAAAAGTTAAGCTCTGTTTCGTGTCCCATTGTCTTTCATTATTTTCTTGTTTCATTTTAGTATAATTGCGGAAAAATAAGTGTAAAATCATTAGCTAAAGATTAGTATTCAAGAATTAATAGCACCGTCACGAACTCTTTGGCCAGGTTCCATAATTTTCAATGTCTATTTTACAAAACTTGCTGTATGTAATCTACGACGAAAGAAATATCTTTTAAAAGGAAGAAAAATTTATTTCATTATTGAAAATGTACATGTACAAAGCTTGCATAAATAGTTGTCCAACAAGATAGGTTTTTACGTTGAGTTCAATACTGGATCCATAACAATACATTCCTCCAAAGGTAAAAAAAAATATTCATTCCATGATACTGTTAAAATTCACCTGAATCGTACTTGAAGAAAATGTCTAATGTATCGTCATTGTCAAGAACACCGCTGAGGCCGACGCACTACATTAAGCTAATTATTCCCGCAATGTTAATAACCAAGAGAGAGAGAGAGATAGCAACAAAGCAAGAGAGAGAGAGCCTCGAAAATGAAGTGTCCGCCGCAGCGCGCGCGTCTAAAGCACGGCAACTGTATACGCGAGTTTCCGCAAATTCGCCTAAATTTCTCCCAAACAAGCTTCCGCATGTGCACGCAAACTTGAAATGACCGTGATATTTGCGAGCCCTGGCGCGCGCTCTCAGCATATAAACTCGGCGGCGAGCTTATACACGTTAACTGCGTACAAAAAAAAAGAAAACCAGGAAAGAAGAATTAAAAAACGCACGAGAGAGAGCGAGAGAGTGCGCACCCGCAAGTTCGTAGTTCAGCGCAATTAGGCCACGTTGCGTGCGTGTACATTGTGCACTGCACACACACACACACATACATGCACATACAGGGAATCCAGCGCGAGCGCTGCTCGCATAAACGTTAAAACGGCTCGTGCTGTATCGCGATGATGTCGGAGTTCAGTGCAGTGGCACTACTCGCGAAATTTAGTGCGGGAGTGCCGCGTGTGTGTATGTGGGTACATATAGTTAATAGAGAGGATGCAGGAAATGAGATAGAGTGGGTATGAAATAGAGGATGAAATAGTGACGGTAGATTAAAGGAAATTAATGCGAGGGGGCCTGTCGCTTGGATTGTCTGATTTTGCACTGCCGCGCGCGCGGCGTGATTATGCGTTTCGCGTGCTTGGATGAATTCATGCATCTGACGAGGTTTACATCCTGCAGTTTTTGACAAGCATTTGAATAAAAAATTAGAATGTAATGAGCGTAAAATAACAATGTAATGTTGGCTGCAAGGTAAACTTTTGAAAACAGTAAAATATACATATTTATGAGAAAAATAATATTATTATATGTTTGGCAAAGCAAGGGGTTTCGTTAGCCCTATTTGACTTTACCTTAGCTTAACAATCGCTGTAGTTGTTTTGTACGGGTCAAATTGCAAATGAGAGGAAACCTTATTTGCATTCGAGTTGCAGGCAGAATGCTGAAACAGTCCTGGAAGGAAAATTCTCAGAAATTACAATATTCCACAGTATCATATTGTAACCTCTGTACCAATCAATAGCATTCTGACAATCCAATACTTCATTACAGAGAATTGTGCAAGATATTTATACGGCTGCACTATTTGCGATATTATTTTACAATTGGAACAAATGCTGATTTTAAAATGTACGGTTCGTTAAAAGAAACTCGAATAAATAAACAAATGAATTTCATAATTGTATTGCTATACTTAAGGTTTCATTTGAATTTTAAAATATTAAAGATTATAAATAAGATCTGGCGCAATAACTAAACTACATTTGGATGCTCCTTATACGAAGATTAACACATTTCAGATTTCTCGTTTAATACCATTTCTTGTGAGAGTTTTCTTTATAGAATCTAGCACTTTTTAGATTCTCTGATAATGTCTAATAGTTTTTAAGAAACTCAAAAAAGATTTTGTTTGAGAATCTGAAAAGTACTAGTTGTTATGAACTCCTAAAAAGAACTAGTGTTATTAAGAAATAATTTTAATTATTTTTATATAATTTTAAAGCTGTGTGGATTTTAAAGTATGTAAATTAAACTTTTGATGAGGTTTATCTTGAACTTTTCATCCTATTATTATCAAATTTCTCCAAGTTTGGGGGTATTTCTTTTAAATACATTAGTTATGATATGAATACAGGAAATTAATTTTTATTACGTAGAAATTGTTTTACATATATATATATATGGTACAATTAATTAATAATATTAAATAATTAATTAAGAAGTCAATAATATGTATGTAAAAATTGTTATACGTAGTAAAAATAAATTTCCTGTATTCGTACTATAACTAATGTATTGAAAAGTTATATCCCCAAATCTGGAGAAATGTGCATAACTATGGTGATTTTATATGACGTGCTGGCTCAAGATTTTGAGTTTTTTTTGCGGTGAAATTGGGACATTGAATGATTTTCAAAAAAACATAAATCACTTAGAAAATGGTTCATTATTGGTAGTAAAGTATTTTTCAGAATTTTTACAACTCGAATTTATTGAAAAAAATCATTATTTATGTTTGCAATTTTTAATTTCGCGCGAATTATTTCGTAACGATTCCTATTGGCCAGTCGATTAAAAATATATCGGGCCCAAAATATAATATCACCATTGGATTCTGGGTTGAAAATTATTAAGGATGTGTGCTACATTATTTTGTTTATAAATATTTTTCATGAGGTATTGGAGCGTTTAATCATTTTCCCATACTAAATTTCCAAAATTATTCCATCATGACGTCACAAATCGACTGGTCAATAGGAATCGTTTCGAAATAATTCACGCGAAATTGAAAATCGCATACATAAATAATGATTTATTTAAGTAAATTCGAATTGGAAAAATTCTGAAAAATACTTTACTGTTAATAATGAACCATTTTCTAAGTGATTTATGCATTTTTGAAAATCATTCAAAGTCCAAATTTCACCGCAAAAAAACCTCAAAATCTTGATCCAGCACGTCATATAGAATCACTATAGTTTTATAGAGGAAGAAGTTTTATGGACATATACAAATAAGTTTTGTTTTTGGGTTCAAAGGTGGTGCGCCCCCGTAATGAAAATATGTGATTTGCAGATGATAATTCACATTTAATTAGATTAGAATCAGCACCTTTAAATTAAGTGAACTACCAGCTAGATTCTATTTCCACTCCCACCGGCATCCACATTCTTCAACCACAACCGTACAAATCTATCAAACATCGCAGCTCCTCCGCCTTCTGAATCCAGTTCCCCGCACACTCCCTTAGTAACCTAACTCGCCTATAAACATCCACCAACCCACCCAACTACCAAACACACTAACAGACATCCAACCCGCGCGACCAGACAAAGGAGGAGAGACTACGCAGCGCTACACCCCTTCGCAGTAAGAGAGTAATTAAGACACAGGGTGTAGGAAGTAACTTGCCACCACCAGAGAGAGACACGCACATACATAAGACACAGAGTGCGAACTCTCTCTGTGTGTGCACACACGAGAGAGCTGCAGTACACCGTGTACAGAGATAGACGGAGACAAGGTGGCAGTTCCGGTACGCAACTCTCGGAAGTGCGCGCGGAGAGACAGACACACACAGCGTGCATGCACCTGAAGTAGCGGGTGGGGAGAGCAACTACAGGACTCTCTCGCTCTATCCTGCTCCTGCCCCGGGGAAACCTAATTCGAGGACGTAGCCGTAGCCTTCTGCGTACGTGGAGCGAGAGAGAGAGAGAGAGAGAGCCGAGAGCGCCTCATGCATATTCAGCGTATTTGCGGGGGCTAGCCGCACTACGAGTACAATGAGTTAGCGCGAGCGCGGGATGGCCGGAGGAGGAGTACAGAGGAGAGAGGAAATCGTCCGCGGACATGAATATGGCCCGCGCACGAGCGCAGCCAGAGACCGAGAGAGCTTGTTTTGCGATATACGTATACGCGGTGGAGTTGGAGGTGGAGGGGAAGGGAGGGAGAGAGAGAGGCGATCTGCACGTTGTATGCATGTGAATGTGCATGAGAGGTTCTGCGTCGTGTTTGGAGAATGTGGGTGGTTCTTTTAATAGTCGGAGTTGTGGGGAATTGGGGTGATGGGCATCGGAGGATGGGAGGTGTTACCAAACTTGCAAACTTGATTATATATTTTCTTCTTATATTTTCAAATTTCATTTACATTTTTGACAATATCGCATTGATTAACGATTTTTCAGCATTGTAACGAAGATACAAATTAAATTGATATTAAGGTTAAAAATTAAATTGTCTACTTTTTTATAATTGGAAACTTATTATATCTACTTTTAAACTCGAAAGTCCTTGAATCGTATAAAAAAGGTTTAGAAATATGTTTGATTGCACTAGCATAATACCCTGAAGACTTCATTTTTTGTCGAGACGTCAATTTCAACAATTCTGATAGGTCAGCAGAAAAATAAATTATTTGTGCGGTTATAAAAGGGTCAACAAGATAATTTTAATTTTTCTAGTCTGAAAATCTTACTTAAAGTATAACGTTACTTAAGGTATAATCGTGGTATAAGATAGGCCAAAGCTTAGAATACAAATTATGATACTGAGAGGAAGGAATTGCTTTTTTACACTATGGATTTTCACCTAAACCTTAAAGTACCAACATCTTTATGTCTTCATAGAGGAAGATTTTTTTTGCTTCAGTTCATCTTCTATCAAAAACGTTATTTAAAAGTTCATACTTGAAGAAAGAATTTAAGAAAAATAAAATTAATTCGGTCGGTCTTTCTTAGATTTGCATAAATAGACATACTTCTGCTAACCTATCAGAATTGTTGCAGTTAAGATCACCAAAAATACAAGAATATTATTTTACCTAATGGACGTCAGCAGTTCGTTACAGAAAATTCTATATGATATGTACTATTTACGATGCAATTTTTATGACAACTACCAAAAGTACGAGCTTTAAGTAGGTATTTTATAAGACTGTCTTTAAGACTGAATGTATTAATCTAGAAATATAAATGAAATGTATTTTTTGACTCTGTCCAACAATGTTTAGGTACACTTCGATCATCATTTACAACAGTACCTCCATAGTTTTCTACGATTACAAAATTGTCATCGGTCAACTTGATCTAGAACGTCCCATATGTACGTACATTTGGTCAGTCGGAGTGTGCGTGTATTGTAGGTGGTCGCGGGTATGGGTATGAGAGCGTGCATCGGAAGTTTTGCGGGATGATGGAAGTAGAGAAAGTGGAGGAGGAAGTTTAGCCCTTGACGATGTCCGCTGGGGCTAGCCGCCCGCGTCGCTGCTCGCGCGTTATTTATGGCTCGCAGAATGTATATGCATGCGTTCGATTGAGAATATCATTAATTTGCATGGCAGCGATGACGCAACTTTGGATGATGAGGGATAGAGAGGGACGTTAGCGCATATAGCGACGTTCTAAGTAGGTGCGGTTGTGGGACGAGGGATTGTGTAGTTCGATAGACGCTCGGAAGTTTCGTTACTTCGCTGAGACGATTTGACGTGGAGGAATATTATGCGCTGGTAATATCTTATGATCTATTTATAGTTTATCAACTAATTTAATAATTAGTTACTGTTGTTAGATTTACATAATGTATAATATATACACCAATGCCTACATATAGCTATATATGACTATACATGACTTTTCAACAGAGAACACAAATAGCGTAAAACTGAAATGCGTTAGTCTTCGCATTGGGCATCGGTATGATCTCAAACTAGTTTTGTAAGATTCTAGACGTGAACAATTTTAAATACCATACTTATCAACTTACAATATAAAGCTGGATATTTGATTTACTTTTTAGTGATGTAAGCAGCATTGACTTAGGCTGTTCTTTGTTTTGTTTTATGTTACCTTATAAAAATTGTGTTTTATAAGTAAGTTAATACGTAGTATATATTTGCATCTATTCTTACGTGATTAAATTTCAGGCTTACTAAAATGAGGTATTGTATTTGGTATAATCACAAGTACCGATATTTATCTTCCTCAGCATAAATTCCCAAATAACTGCAACCAACTAGACTTCAAATAAGGAACGCGAAATCGCCACTAACGCAACCGTCACCCAACTTCCCGAACCCTCCGAACTATGCGTCTCCCGCACTCCCTCCTCGCCAAACGAGCCGCGTTCAAATGCCATTTGACACATCGAGCGCGCATCTCCCGGTACCATTGCCCATCCACTCTGTCCCATACGTTTCCTCCGCTCGACTACGCGGTCGATTCCTTGCCCAACCGTGCAGTGTCGCAGCTGCACGACGAATTCCCGCTGTCCAGCCAGCAGCACTCTCTCGGACAATCCCCCCAGCGAGAGAATCCGCGAAATCTCGCGCGGCACGTCAATCTGCGTCACACAGCTGGCTTCGTCGTTGGCTCCGAGCTAGCGTCGATGTCTCCTGCGTCGCGCTGTTTGCTGCAGGCCAAATTTATACGCTCCCCCGGATCCTTCGTCTCGCTCCGCGTGTCCGGCCGACTGCAGTCGGGCTGGCGTCATTCCCGAGCTCCGAGGCGAGCGGAGATGTAGATACGGATACCTCTTGTGTAGCTGGGTGAATGAGGCGTGGTGTGTGTGTGTGTGTGTGTGTGTGTGTATGTGGGAGAGGAGGATGCGCTGATTGTATTGCTGGAGCTTGGCCGGAGAGGAGGTGAGGCGTGCGCGCTCGTGAATGTCTTGGAGACGTGCGAAGTGCCATGCCGGGACGGTAATTTGAATGTAGCGGTGGTGGTCCTTCGCTGCCGGAGCGCTGCTTGGAATGTTCGCTGCCGCAGGGGCTGAGTTGTTGTCGCTCTGTCGTTGTCGCTGTTGCGGAGACCTGACATTGTTAGGCATTGGCTTTGGTGTAAACATTTTTGACTCGGGCTGAGTTCCTAATGAGTGGAGTGGTACTGTAGTTAAGTATGGTTAATTTGATTTGGAATTTATTCTTTGTGAAGTTTAGGTTGGGGTTGTGCTTGCTTTAGTTACAAACGTGAAGTAAAAGTCTTGAACTTTGAAGAAGCTTCTTCAGTCTTCGAATCGTGGATCTAAATTCTAAAATTTCTGGAGTTTAAACGCTCTCCATTGACTGTGTTTACGCAATGTTGCATGGAATTTCACTGTACTTCTTTCAATTTTGGATTAAAATTTTAGTTTTAGACTCTGGCTTTAAGGAATGATTATTTGAACGAAAGAGTCGCACTTCAGGATTTGTCAGCTCTAATTTCTAAGAGTGTTTGTTAGTCGGAAATTCATATTAGGTACATCTTGAAAAATCGGTGGCAGATTATAGTCACGGTATGGGCCATATCTAATTTATTGGGAACTGGTACTTGGTATACATATATTTTATGTATCAGTCAGGCCTGGGATAAAACACAATATTTAATTTAGGTTAAATAAGTTTATTTTCTGTCCCCAGTCCATTACAATGGTTAAATTTTCTCACAAACTATAATTGTGGGGTTTCCACGGTAGAGTGTTATCAAGTTCCATAATCCAAAAGTAGTAGCTTCATCTCCACACTACTTCGAGAAATAAAATAAATGCACATAATTTTAAACACAGGATGTGCGTTATCCAAACTCCCAAAAATAACCCGTTACCACTTCGTCAGTACAATCATCAAATTGATACAAGTCCTCTTTTTGTGCATGTATACAACGTATACTAAACTCCGACCGCGCGCGCGATGGGAAAGAGAGACGCGCCACGCTGCGCACTCGGGTTTTAATGCGGGTCTAATCGAGGTACGCTTAGCGGCGTGCCGTGTTTCGCGCAGTCATCGCTGACGTGAAAAGTTCGTGAAGTAAGGGCCCCCGTCGACGCCGAAAAGGCTGCGTGCGAGTTTCGGTGCGTGACGCTGCGAGCTTTTGAATAACTTTGCTTCCCGCGCGCTGTTCGTGATAAAAGAGACGAGTTGGTTGCGGGCTAAATGAAGGTGGCACGATGAAAAAGTGTGTTCGGCGCGTTGATTGTGCTTGTAAAGTGGCTTAATGTAATATTGTTCGATTACGAGGAGAATTAGTTTTTTGGAGACAATGTGATTGGGATTTTTTTGTGTTTGTAAGAGTAACTTGGATAATTTGATAGTGAATTTAATTGGAGTAATTACATTTAATAGAGTACAGAATTAGACGAATTATTTATGCTTATAAATTTGTAGTACAATTTGTTCCAAACATTTGTTCCAAAATTGATATTAATTACAATGTTTATTTATTCTCGGAAGCTAATGAGTATAAAATTTAAATATTCTTCAATGTTCTAGTCTGCAGTTTACTGCAGATATAATTGTTTCATAAAATTTCAATAAAACGTTTCCAATATATAATTAGGTATCAAAATTGATATTTTCCAGTTTAATGAAAAAAATTGAAGAACTAGTTTTTAAAAATCATAGATCAGTAGGTATATATTAATGCAAATCGACCAATAAAAAATGGTATTTTTCCTTCAGTAATTCCGTGAATTAGATTTTATACACACACCCACACCCACACATATCCACACATATACACTTGCACACCTACATGCACGCACACAGAGACACACATATTCTCGAAAGAATTTTTTAGCAAAATTTAGGAAGATATACACTGTTAGAGTCGAAAACGTTATTCTGTAGAAACGCAGTAGAGTAGCAAGTTATTTAAAAAAAAATAAAGTACATAATCAAGAGCAGGCATCCCCACCCACTGTCCCCTCGAAAACTAATTCATCAAAGCTCTCGCATGCACCAGTCATCAACCGCGCTTCCTTTTTGCCTCTAATCAAGCGCGGATTATATCGGCGGGCGCGCGCGCGCCTGGACGATAAATCTCGTATAACAATCTCATCCACTATCCCGATCAATCTCTCCCTCCCACCCCCCCTTTTTTTTCTCTTCGTTACCTCTATCTCCGGCGCGTTACTCGCTGGCTGCTCGCGAAGAGGAAAATTCGAAGGGCCGTATAACGAGCGGGAAGGGCCGCAACGCAGACCTATATACACCGGGCAGCAGCGGACGGCTCGAATGTAAAATTGAAAATCCCCAGATTGAATTTTTACGCAGGCTGCGGCTCTCTCGCTACCATTTTCCTCCCAACGGACCGGCCTCCGTATAGGACGCGAGTGGGAAGTGAGAGAGAGAGAGAGAGGCGACGATAAGTTGTCCGTAGCGCGCGCGCCATAACGGCATTTACGATCGGCCGGGCTTCGCTGCTACCGCTGTACTGTTGCAGAATGAGATGAGAGAGAGATAGAGAGAGAAAGAGAGAGAGAGAGAGAGAAATATAGCTCAGGGCGTGTCTGGTTCATCTCCATACCTGATGGTACGTCAACACGCCATGGAAGGATTTTGAGAGGGAACGAAGGGGCGCAAGCTCGTGGAGATTCGCGGAGTGGTGCGCAGAGGTGTGGAGTGCGAATGTGTATCTATGCCAAAAGCAGATTTGCACGGCAGGAGATATATTAGTACCTAAATCAAAAACTGTTTTCAGATTATGAGTTTTATGGAATATAGAAAAATGATGTAGACAAAGCTGCCTTCTAATGACATTCATTTAATTATTTCAATGAGGGTATATGAACATAATTCGAACCTCAAAAATATTCTGATTGATATTGGAAACCTTCCAGAGATTTTATTATTTAGATACCGACATTTTTATAGAATTATTAAACGAGGTTATTCAATTATTAAAAATGTATCCATAATAATGACGATGGGATAGTAATGTAATTCTTGTGTGTAAAAAATGTAGTGGTTTTGCGTTTGGAGGGTTTATGCAATTAAATATGAATCATACCATGATTATGATATTCAACCCATCCAGATACCAAGTTTCTTATCGGGAGTAAATTTTGGCATAAATTTCGAATCGATAGAGCTCATGATTTATGATCCACTTAAGACGTATTAGAGAAACTAAATATTGAACAAACAATAGTTTTGATAAAATCGTTATGAAATATATGATTTATATTTTTCTAATCATTCGTTTGGAATTCGTTTGTAGAAAGTAAAAAAATTTCTCACACTTCTTTTTCACTTAATTAATAGTAGTAATTTGTTGTTTCTACAAAGTGATTAGTTAATTGTACCAACCCATTTGTTAAATTAACAAATTACTTGGTAAGTGTACTAATATAAATAGTTAGTGCGTATTTCACCAAGTGACTTTGTTAAATTAACAAAGCATTTTATTCCGTGTACAGCAACTTATTGCAGTTTTAAATAGTTCTAACTATTTAAACATTATTACAAACAAATATAGGTACATTCTGAAAATCAAAATGTGTATAAGTACATTTGATATCCAAATATTTAATGTCCCTTATAAAGGATATACTATGCGAATGGGTAAAATAATTAAATATTTTAAAAGTCAACTTATTTTTTCTATAATGATATCTCAAATATATGTTGATATAATTATCCATTATTCTCTCCATACTTTCAATTAACGTAAAAACAGTAACTCTAGTAATATTCTTTCATCTCATCTTCTCAAACTTTTTACATACATGGATTTCCCACAAAAAATATTTCCATTCAAGAGCGCAATAACACCGATAAAGAAGCAAGAACAATTTCGAGTACCACGCGAACGCACGACGAAGGCGAGCAAAAAGCGGTTGTACCAGTGGAAAGGGCGGTACAGAGGAAAATGGAAGGCTTGGCGCGGACGACGACGACGACGTACGAGGAGCGCGGGCGCGGAATGACACGCCAGGCATCTCTCCCCATGGTTTCTGGCGTTTTCGCTCCTCGCCTCCTCCATGTATATAACGCGCGCTCTTTCGGGATCGTAAAATCCTTTGGCGACGGAAGCAAGGCGCGCGCGCGATTTCTATCCTATATGGTTCGTTTCGCTATTATTATTATAGGAGGAAATTTTCACGTTCTCCCGGCATTTTATAACCGATCGTAAAAGTACCCGCGGAAATTACCGCCTTTTATTTGTTAATTAAAAATTGCGGCGTTTTTATGTGGCTTTGTAATGTACTTTTTAGGCCGCGCGGTATGGAGGGTGTACGCCGGGAATTCGTTCCTCGGCTTCGTGTGGTTTTGAAACAATTTGGGATGAAATGTTTATGATTTTCTAGCTTAACAAAATTTACGTTTTTAAATGCTTTGAAGATACTGTATTGTTAATTGTCTAGACAAAAGTAATTATTGTAGGTGTGTTGCTTTGCTAGAACAAAGATGATTCGCTATATATGTGAAAGATCTGAAATTTTATAATTTTTAATTAAGATCATTTGCGTAGATGAGGCGATGAACTTTCGAGTTCGAAATGCCATTTAAAAAAAAAAAAAATATATACTTACATTTATGATTGATAGTGTACGCTTTTAAAAGATTTGAAGAAACTGTCATATGTATTATTATCAAAATAATTGTCATTGCATATTTCTTTACTACAACAAACATAACTTAATTATACATAAATGTAACTGAACAAAATATACATACTTACATTTATGATTACAAGTACATTATTTAACGATTTAAAGATACCACGATTTAGCATCGAAAAATGTATAATTATAAACGTTTCTTTATTGGAGCAAAAATAATAAATTAGTTACACGAAAAACATAATATCCAAATACGAACAAAGATATCACCACCCCAAATATAATAATCAAACAGTAGCGCGCGTAAACGCAGCGAAATAGGCCTCACTCATGCATCTTTCATAATCAACCCTCGCAAATCAACACTCCTCAGTCCTCGTGGCTCGTGCGCATACATAAATTCGTTGCATTAAGCCCTCTCGCGGGGGAAAATAATTAGAATATAAATCCTCCGGTCCGAGGAGTCGCGAGCACGGCATTAAGGGGAAATGTCGCGAGTGAGCGGCGCGACGACGGGATATACACAATACCGCGAATGACCCTCGGAAATCTTGCCCTGGCACTTGGGCGAATTGCAAAACCGCACCGGCCGCCGTTGTATATAGTTGCAGGTATGGCTACGCGACCTCTCGATTTACTACTGGGGTGTATACGCGAGTGCGGGTGCTTGCGAGCTCGGGGGCAGGTTAATTTTTAATGGAGCGCTTCGAAAAAGTGGGTCACGAAGTTTTAAATGGTGTTAAATTATTTAGGTTGTTGAAGTTTATAGATGGTGGCGGGTTGCCGGGGAGTTTGAATGTTTTTAATGAATTTGCATGCAGATGAGGGGGGAGCAATTTTCATGTTTAAGTGTGTTTTCATACTAATTTTTAAGTAACTGGGAGTAGATAGTCGGCTTTCTTTTGGCGATGTACTTTAATCGTTAATGTGAACTTTGCTGACAAAATAATATTATTTTATTAAATTACTATTATCAAGAATTTTCCTTTATTTTATAAATTCGATTTAAAGTAATTTTTTTCATCGTGTAAAAAATTAGTCTACCAGTAGTCTGGCTCAATAAGTATGGCGAATTGTCTTACAGAAGTCTGGCAGAAGTCTAGCTTTGGCCACTATGCCAGACTTTTGGAAAAATTTACAAAACAAAAACATCGCGTTATGTCAAATTGGCAGTAACCTTAATTGTCGGATTTTTTACAAATATTTATATTTTAAACAAGATTGCAAGATTTAAAACAACTTTTCTCATAATTTATCTGAGAGTATGTTTTTTCACTATTTCAATCGATATTAACAATAAGTGAGTTTTCGTGACATAATTCCAACAAAAGTCTGGAATAGTGGCCTAAGCCAGACTTCTGCAAGACTTATTAAGTCAGATTAAGGCCAGACTAGTGACAGACTAATTTTTTTTATACGGGATAATTTAAAATGTATATAGAGCCGGAAGCAGTCATTTTATATTTTGTGAATTTAAAATTATACGCAATAAAAAAACTAAATTTAAAAAAGTTACATTATGATATTAATTACGAAAATGAAAGTTTATAACATATTTTTCTAATTTTTCCTTATAAGAAAATATGAAGAATAAATAAATTTTCGTTGAGCGAGTGTATCCTATTTTTCTGGAAGATAATTTTAAAATAGCCCGCAGTGCGGCTCGACGCAAGTTTGCTCGCTACCGTGCAAATAGATAAAAATGAAGAAGTGACTTTTAAAATTGTTTACGGCAAAAAAGTTAAAAGCACTACATGATTCTTAATTAACTTATGAAATATACTATACATAACAATGTTTTAGTATAAAATAACTTTTTTATTATTCTCTAATAATAATTCGAACTTTAAATATGTTTTTAATTAATTTTATAATAATATAATTTTAACAATTTCATATTTTACATTATTGAATTGAATAATTAATAAGATCTCATCAAGTTCCAGTTGAGTTGTTTAACCATTTTTAAAATTATAATTTTAAACAAAAATATATTTTTTATTATCACAAAGCTTCCTCTGCGAGGACAAACAGTACCTACCTTACAAAATTCAATTATTCTTTACAAAATATAAACTATATTTATTTATTATATTGTCGATGGATTATGCCCTTTTCTTATTTTCTCACTTTATATTTCTTACCTTTATAATTAACTCATATCTATAATTATAAAATCAAGTAAAGATATAATATAAAACGTGTCTCTTTCCATAAAAGACTCATTAAATCATTAAAAATAAATTTTCCACTAAATCTGATTAACCAACGGTACGAGCGCAAGAACTGCTATAGCTACCGGTCATCAATTATTATCCAAACCAGACGCTCTTATGAACATGAATTCGCGATTCCCGGCAGCCGACAGCAGCAGCAGCAGCAGCTTCGGCCTGAATCCTCCAGCTATATATATATATATATATATATATATATATATATATATATATATATATATATAGATATATATGTACACACATATATATATAAATATATATACACGTGCAACGTCGTCCTATAGACCAATATGGGCGCGAATTTTAGAGCTACGTCACACTCGAGAGCCGCAAGTGACGTCGCCCTCGCTCTCAAACAGGGATTTGCATAGCAATGGTAAATGTTTATTGATGGCTCATTTCGATGCATCGCGCGAGCGGGCCACTTGGCTATATATAATACGACGGATACACGTCCGAAGCACGCGGCTGCAAGGGTTGTATAAGCTTATGACCGGATATTTTTTGGCTTTCGCGTCTTTTGGATAGCTGATTTTCTCCTGCTGTTTATTTGCTTTTGTGTAATGTAGGTTTTTGGTTGATTCGTTTAGAGGATGATACATGGGAAATGTATATTTATTTGGGCTGTGAGAGGTATTATTTGGCATTTAGGTATTATAGTAATTCTTGGAGTCAAAATTGAATATTGGTTTAATTGGTACAAAGTTTCAAAGAGATACTGATTATATAACTGAAGAAATGGTATGATTTATTGAAAAAATAGAAAATAATTTATCGAAGACACTAAAAAGAATGAATGATATAACGTTATATTTGCTGTGACTATTATACGCTTATATGTTATTAAGGTTTGATTGAGGTGGAAAATTATGTACTTTTATTTAGATACCAGCTTCATAAGCCCGCATCCATGTTAATAAGCTGCATATCCTAGATGAAACATTACTTTGATATACAAATTTGTGTATGAAAATTTGAAATCAAGTTTTAAACTACTTATTTAAAAAGTTCTGTTCTATATTAGTATGCATAATAATAAATAAATAAATAAATAAATAAAATAAAAATAAAAATAAAAATAAAAATAAACGTAAAATACAAAATTATTTAAGTTTATATATAGTCCAGAATATTACAAATTGTGGGACATAATGTATTTTAGTTTGAAAATCAATTAATATTCCGCACAAAATGAAGCGCTGCAAGTATTCCCGAAAACCGTGAAATATCATAAAACACAATGAATGCTTTCCTGCGTTTGACGTGTATTTAAATTTCAGTTTGACGAGAAAATGAAAACATGTACATCATACATACGTTACACACATATTTAATAGCGAAATTTTCCCATGTCAAAAACAAACCCAAAATTTCAATGTATATTTTACGATGCTACATTGCAACAATCTTGATTTGCACCACGCAATCAATATAATTATAATTATTTATGTGGATGTAAATAAATTAGTTTCCATTCATGAAATATAATATATATATTGATAAAAAATTGCAATTCAACCTGATATAAACTGAAGCTTATATTATAAGCAAGCCCCATAGAAAAATCAATTTTATAAATTATCTTTCGTTTTAAATAAATTAGCTATCATTTATAAAATATATTTTGATATGCAAAACTTTAATGCATGATCCGTTATTATTAAGATTTTAATATTAAATGAATACCACATAGTACAATATTGTGTCTATTGACGCAGATTGACGACCAAAACATTTTTTTTAACTTTCTAGTAATGTTTGCAACTGTTGCCAAGTGAAAAAATAGAGAGACCAAAGAGTACTATATAAATCACAATCAATCGATTGTAAACTTGGAAATTCTACGCACGATCTCTTTCTCTCTCTCTCAAATACCCTGAACTCGAAGCATCTAGATACAACAACTGAAGACAGCCGCAACCACCCAGCTGATTGTTCTCTCGCTAGTTCAATTTGTCTTTTGTCCCACCCCCTCCTCCTCAACCCCTTCACAAACTACTCCTCCCTCCCATCGCACTCCACTCTTTCAAAACCCAGTAAAAGAAGTCAGACGTCCATTGCGAGCAAATCGGCCTTTCATCGCTTCTATAAAGCATCGATTCCCGCCGAAAACTCGCGGCGCTCGCGTCGTTATCCATACCGTTGACGGCGAGCGGGCGCAGTACGAGCGCCGCGGCAGTCTCTCGTCTGCCAAAGTTCCGCGGGAAGTTTGCATATTGCAGTCACGTCGAGTTGGCGCTCGCTCGCGCTCACCTGATTTCGGATTCCTCGGGCGATGCGGCGTCTCCTTTGCGGCAGTATAGAGTGCGCTTCTTTTCTCCGCTGCAGCTGCTGTTTTCTTCTTGGCTGGCGCGGCGCTGGTTTTGTCTCTCGGGCGGCTCTCGCGCGGTCAGAGGAGGAGGACTGAGCTTCGGGCGAGAGAGAGAGAGAGAGAGAGAGAGAGGCGAGAGCTGTCAGTTTGCGAAGTAGCACTGGGTGGTGCAAAAGAGATTTTCCTCGCCTCTGGGAGCTCTCTCTCTCTCTCCGGTTTTCCGGTGTTTTTCGTATTTAGAACTAGGAACTGGGTGTATCGAGCTTTTTGGGTCTTTGTGGGTTAAGTGGTAGTGGAAAGTTGCTACGTGGATTGTAAAGTTTGGTAAATATCTCGGGGCGAGTGGTATTTTTAAATGTTCGAAGTTACTTTAGAAGTTTGGAAATTCCATGGATAGATAAACATGATTGAAGTGTTAATGCTTACTATTTGAACAGTTGACATTAATTCTGCCAGTTGATCACCAATTATACATTTCAATACATTAACCCTTAGAAGATTACATTTTTCTCTTCACGTCTTTTTACAAATTAGAAATCGGAGATCAAAATTAAGAAAATTGTCAAAGCTCAGGATATCAAGTTTGAAATAAATTGTTATGTTTCTAGCATTGCATTTTCAGTAATTTCGGTCCACAATGTTGGAACATCGTGTCGAATTTTGAAAAATTTTAATGTATAATCTATCAAAAAAAATTTATTACAGTGCAATTGACATAAATGCTAAAGGAATCTTAAATTTGTCAAATTTGAACTGTTACGATGAGCCGACTCTTGTCAATTTCATAATTCTGATTTCAGATTTGAATTTATCTGTAAAACACCCCTGGAAAGGATGTGTAAATGGTATGGGAGTTAAAAAGTGTTACTTCTAACTCAGCTCGGCACATGTCTCATACGTTTATGTTCCTGTAAGCTTCGATGGTTAGTTATCGACTAAATAATGTTAAAAAATCTTTTTTAAAGCGCATGCGTAAATAGTAATGCATATATTTCCATTTTATTCCTGAAAACAATAACTTCTGCCTAGCAAGCTTCTAACACACATGTACACTAATTCAGCAAACTTGGTTGTGCAAACTACCGAATGTGACTGGATTGCTAATTTCTGTCTACAAAAGGCTTTCAATAAACGTTATTCTTAGCTCGTTGATAGCATCGATTCCTTTAGTAAAAGAGCAATGAAAGTGTTTTCTTTGCTCAACTTTTGTGGTCAGCCAGTTTCCATGCTCTTGCCTTTTATTGCCCTTACATCGCTCGATACTGCAAGTACGATGCCGTGGCCAAGGTGCATTACGCCAAAGTGCTCTTTTTCATTTCGGATTTCGTGTTTACTCGCGCTTTTCTGATAACAACTATATTTCTTTTTTGGAATACAAAAAACAGCCTATATTTAAATATTTATACACCGAATACTTACACTTATATCATTGTTATATCTCTCAAATTTAAGTACATTAGCTCGTTTTATTTTAGATCAAGTCTTACATATAGTATGTTATACGTGTATATTAATAACTTTATTTTCCTTATGAAGGTTCAACTTACATTCTAATGATTTCAATTTCTAATTTTGTTCTAATTCAATGGTACACTTTTCATATTTTTACAATTTAATAAATCTCATTTACTGAAAAGAACTACACTGGAAAATTTCCCGTTAACAAACAAAGCTTACTCTTCGTTTTTTCTGTCTTTCATCTTGTCGTTTCAAATCATGATGTTATTCTTCTTATTCAAACAATTTAAACTTTTGTGCTATTCAGACTTTCTTAATAACTTTTCATAATACGTAAACACAGCATCAACATTTCCACTATCTACTTTACTAATAAAGCTACCTACATAATTCCTCTCCAACCAAGTCTTGAACTTACCATTGTACAGCGAAATTCCCAAGAATTTCTCTACAAAATTGATCAAAATCTTTTCTCCATCGCCGTTCACTATACGAACCATGCATTTTCACGCGAACGCATCCAAAATCCTCCTCGATCCCATTTCCCCCTTCATTTCTCTCCAGCCTTCCGTTCCGTTTCTCCGATTCCATTTTTCACCTTCTTCCTCACCTCTCATCCCTTTGTTTCTCCATCTCTTCACATATATGTATATATATATACATATACAATATGTACATATACATCCGCAGCATCTCCACCCACTCTCCGATACATTGTTCACGCACATGGCAACGCCGTAAGTCACGTTTGCACAGCACCGCGGCATATCGAGCCTCCGACTGCCCCGCCCCCTTACATGCCCACACACACGCACGCACGCATATATAATACACGCGAGTGCAATATTCCTGGTGTATACTGCCCTGTGCCATGCAGTTGCAGCAGCGCGAAATATATACACGGCCAGAGAGAGGATGGAGGCACTTTGCGTGATTGAGGGACGTGTGCGCGAGCGCGCGCGCGTGAGGCACGATACATAGGCCCATAGCTCTCGAGTTTTGATTTTGCTCCATAGCCGTCTGTGTTTTCTTTTTTTTAGCTTCTTGCTCTTTCTTCGGTGAGGCTTTCTCGTCGTATATAGAGCTGGTTCGCCGTTTTCTCTTTGTCTTGGGACTGCAAGAGTTTGATGGTTGGTGGGTGTAATGCTGCGCGCGACTTTCTTCCGCGTATGCGCGAGCGTTATACTTTACCTACGACACCTTCATTTGGGTGATGCGAGCGATAGGCTGAGAGGGAAGTGCGCTAGTCTTTGTTACGAGGGGATAGCTTTTAGCAGGGGAATTATGATTGAACATTTAGTGAAGAATTCTACAATTTTTTTTTTGCAAGGTTCGAAAAATGTTCTTGATGTTGACACTCATAGGTTTAAATTATACTCACCAACAGTCTCAGGCTATGATACTCTATAATGTTAGAGCTGTCACCAAAACTAAGGCTTTCTTGTATTCGTTTTGGTCTCGTCTTGAGACAAAACCAAGACAAGACCTTACTTCAAATTTTCAAGACAAGTTCTAGGTTTTGTCTTTGTCTCGACTTTCTTCAGATTTATTGTTTAATTATAATGCAAAAGAATATAACAAATAGAATCTAACAATATTTTGTTTATAGAAAATTCTTTTATACTTTACATCATACTGTCGAAACATCGACAATATGGTATGAAGTGCGAAAGTAAATAGTCGCTCGTTAAATGTTATATTGAAATAATTAACTGATTGGTCACTAAGAGCTTTGTTTATACACATTCATTGGATAAATGTTGTTCTGCTTTCGAATTAATAAAATTTTAATAATTAATTTGATAAGTTGCTAGATTGAGTAATTTTATACAAGTTCCATCGGTAAAATTACAAATGACAATAATTTTACTTGAAATTTTAAAGGAATACTTTGCAGCACCGTACGCATTGCATTTTCCCATACGTATTGCTTTGTCAATACGTATGGGAAAATGGCTTCGCTATTGTGAATTTTACAGAAGATAATTACAGTTTTTTTCTATATCTAACAGTACCAGCGGATTACTCTGCGTCCAAACACACGAGTTGAATGTTTTAGTAATCGTTTTTAGCAATCATCAATATTTTGCGGTTGATTGAAAGCAGATAGATCAAAATGTTACTCTGGCCGTTAAAGAGTTAAAATATCTCTAGCCATTCTTTCAACGTATAATACTCACTGATATTCTGAAAGTATAATACTTTCTAATACTCTTAAAGTATAATAAACACTGATATTCTCAACGTATGATATTTACTAATACTCTAAAAGTATGGTACTTACTATTACTCTACAAATATGATGCTCACTAATGATCTTAAGATTTGACAGTCGCTAGTGTTCACAAAATATGATACTTGTGACTATTCTTAACATATGATATTCATTAATACTGAAGTATACTACACATTAATATTCTCAAAGTGCGATTCCCATTAATACTTTCAAAATATGACACTAAATATTCTTAAACTACAATAATATCTAATATCTTCATAGTATGCTACTCACTAATAACCAATGCCATCTGACTCGTATAATAAGAAAATAATTTTCTGACGGTTTCTGGTAAGGTTATTAAGTTTAATACCAGTAAACAATCATACATTAAAGATATTATCATAGGTTCGCTTTGTTCAGCTAAAACTCTACTAGAAACAGTATAAATTGTTGCCTACGAAATCATTTTTTTACGACGGTGAACGTGAAAATTGCTGCAATGAAAAATAAGCAGCACGCTAATACCATAGGAAACTAATAAAACAGCAAATCTCATTCCATTGAAAGCATAGCTCTTCGAAACTACCTAGTCACCGTTGCTTTTTTACGCAAGAAACTCTCATCAGACACAAAGTACCCCCGCGTACAGTCGCAATTTTTTCAGTAATTTTCCCAGATCGCAGTGAAAATCCTCCTCACGAAAAAAACCACCACGATACCATTGTATTACAATAATGCTCATACATTTCGCATTGTTCTTACTCGGCTGCATTAAACTTTCATGCCTCTCCGTCGTATAATTTTCTCTCCCTCTCTCACTGAGCCACGTTCATCTTCCGTATACTTTGCCATCATTACCGAAGGCGTTTTCTCCGTGCGTGCACGTCTTCCTCTTATTTTTTCTTTCTGGGCCGTTTCGGCTCTCACGCGCGCAATACGATGACAATTCGCGTCACCGCCGCAATGCCTTTGCGTAATATGTGTGTCAGGAAGAGGAGAGCGAAAGGGATGTATGCGGGCTGTATATAGCAGGTTTCCGCTGTATGGCGTGCGCTCGCTCGGCTTCTGCTTCTTATTCTTCGTGCGTCGTTATGTGTATCGCTCACGCGCGCGCGCGATGAGGCTCAGGAAATAAGCTTCCCGCTAGGCTGGATGGGTATCGTTCGCGATGAGAACCGTGAGAGATGAGAGTGAGATGACCCACATTAGTCATAGATTATAGCCGGAGGTGGCGTTAGAGTTCCGTTTGGAAAATTATTCTTTTATTCCGGTGTTTCTTTTTTTTGTAGTGTGTTGTTTCGTTAAATGGAATTGTTCTTTGATGGGAATGGTGCAAAATTCGAGTGGTGCGGCATATCATTTGTAAAAGTATTGTTAGCAAGATAGAGCTAGAGTGTGTAATTATTATTGAAACTGTGATGCTCGGAATTAGGTTAGCTTTGTAAGTAGAATGAAAAGCAGCAGCGCCGAAATTTAAATGTATGTGTATATTTTTTTTTCAAATGTCAATGTCATTATACGTGATATTTTCAATAATTGTCCGTGGAGTTATTAATGTAAAAAACATTCATATCCATCATCGAACTATTGTTAACGGTTCACTGTACTAAAAAGTACATCTTAAGATAAAGAAGTTAGCGTGTTAATCTTTTGAAAGACATTATTAGCAAGCTGAAATTATTGTATTGATGAATTTTTATTTGATTATCTTATAATTGTGATTTTTTATGTTTCAGGTGAGTTCCAGAAATGTTCATTTTACTCAACTGGTTTGTCGAGTAAGTTTATTCATATTATATTTATCTTCATGTTAATTTACACACGCATACTAATTATACATATAAAATTTGACTTTGTACAATATTACATTGAACAGTCTTTTATTTCTTTCACGCGTCCAATAGAGAATTTGCATGAAAATCTTGTTCTCGGCGGTCTATCAAATAAATAGACCGAGGAAGCCAATTTTCAGATTTGTTTAAAATAAAAAAGAAAATTAAAAAAGTTTTATCTTTTTAAAGTTTCTGTATGACGTAATTACATCTGTCCACCTAAAAGTATGTCACTTCTTTCGCTTACACTGTATCTTTATTAATTTTTTATGTATTTCAAAATTTCACAAATTTTTGAAATAGTGCTAGCTCCTTATTGTTGTTTTATTACTCTATCTTCAAAAACATTTCACAAAATAAAACTTATAAAACCAAACTTCATATACATTTATTAGTTTTACAAAGTAGTGAAACCTAGTACTCGCAATATCACACCACTTTTCGAAAAAAAAAATAGGATTAAAAACTCTTTGCTTAACAAACTACAATATCTCATTTTCTTCTTAGTGCGTAAGTAGCAAAGCTTGTGCGAGCGCAGTAATAAAACCCGCTGGGTTTACGCGCTGGCGCGCGCGTACATACACCAGCCAGTAGTTCGATCCTCCCAAGCTCAAAGTGTTCTAAATTGAAACTCGCAAGTATTTCGATGAAGGTAGACACACACGTACACATACACACGCGCGAAACGAGGCGCCTAGGGTATACGTGTACACATAACGCCGTAAGAGCGGCTGCACGAGTTCTCGCGCTCGCGGCATCGCGCACTTAATAATGTTCATAGCACGTCAAAAGCTCGTAATTGAGTTATCAAATTATTAACTTTCGCGAACAATTTTAACCTCGTTTGCCCCTGCGGCACCTATATATATATATATATATATATATATATATATATATATATATATATATATATATATATATATATATATATATATATATATATATATATATATATATATATATATATATATATATATATATATATATATATATATATATATATATATATATATATATATATATATATATATATATATATATATATATATATATATATATATATATATATATATATATACTTTCGCGCGCCTCCCCACCGAAAGTTTCGACGAATTCGTCCGCACGTGAGTAACGATTCCGAGTATAGGCCACGCATGCGTAAAACGCGAAATAGTCCACTGATGAGTCGAAAAAATGAGGAGTGCTCGGGGCAATATAAAAACACGCGTAATAGCTCTCTCTCTCGGTCCGATAGCAAAAAGCTCGGCGTTCGACTGCGCATAATCGCAAGAAGTAGTTGCGGACCTCGGCGAAACTCGAAGAGAGGAGGAACGGCATTTTGCGTTGCCGCAGAGTGAAGCTATAGCTTGTTTTAAGAGGTGGTGTGCGCGAGCTTGTAGCTGCTTTGCGAGATAATCGCGCGTTCGCATATTTATATTGTGTTTGCGTATGCATATTTAGGGGGATAGTATAATAGCGAGTTTCTGTGTGGAGAAGACTGGAGTATAACGGGCCGCTAAATTCTACGGTTGCTAGAATTCGTTCTGAAGCACAGTTTGGAACAAAACGAAATTGCATTTATTTAGTATCTACTTAATGAGTAGTGTACTGGAGAACTGTAGCTACATTTAAAGCTTATTATAGATAGTAAATTATATGATAATCTAAATTACTTTGAAATAACATTTTTCAAAAATATTGGAGCATGCAATTTCCGAAATAAACTGACAACATAATCTTCAGGAAATATAAAAAACTCGGTATCTTAACTTTTAACATTCTTTTCACTCTAAAAGTTTGTCTGTACTAAAACTGTTATCAGTTCTATTTATACACAAATATTAGTAGTCAATTAAACCACAATACTGTCAAAATCAATTAATTATAAAAATTAACAATTATAATTAGTACCTGAATTATATTTGCAATATTGTATGTGCATTCGTAAGTGTATTTACGTGACTGTACATGTGTTTGATCGATATCTGTGCCTTTTGTGTTTGTTGGGTCTATTGGTTCTTGCTCATGTGTACATGCACTTGCGTGTGTATATAGAAGTACAGCTATGTATATGTCTCAATCTATCTTACATAGATCACAGATGACTGATTACATTTCGAATAATGCGTTGCCCTATGAACCAAAATTTCGAATACGAAGTATATTTCTTTGTAAGATGCTTGGTACGCGTTTCATAATTTAACTGAAAAATAATTCTAATATTTTTATCATATTTTTTTTACTATTAACAACAATTACAATAATTAAAATGATACGTTTGTAGGAATAAAGTAAAGTTACTGTGAAACCAAAACTTTATTATTTTTTAAATAAAAACTTTAAATAGAAGTTGCAATGTTAAAACGGACGGTATGCTTCTGTTCCAGACAGTTCTGAACTTTTGTGACTGTAACGTATACTGAAATGCATACATTCTGCATTATACTATTTCCTTCATCTCTTTCTGCAGTTACTATAGATCTTCTTTCTTTATGGGTTAACATTGCTTTTACTTACATATATATATATATATATATATATATATATATATATATATATATATATATATATATATATATATACTAAAGTATAAAATAATTATCTCTGACCAGGCATTCAATTTATATAGCAAACAGATCGTCAGTTTTAACGAGCTATCACTGAGAGAAGTGTTTAAATAAATAAATTATCTAATTGTCCAGTGAAGCTTTATTCACCTATTTTTTTTAGTAAGGAGTATAACTAATAATTTAGTAAAATTGACTAATCTTGCAATTAATCTGCTGGTCGGATTGTCTATCTATACAATGTAGTGTGCTAAACAAGTAATCGACTCAATATTGCTAATAGTCACAAAACTCAAGAATATTTATACTATATGGCATCTATCGAAATTCCAAATTATATTAAAAATTAATTTCTTACTAATTACAATCTCTATTAGTTTAAGCAAAATTAGACTTCAAGTCTGTTATCCGAGAACAGCCGCCGCGTAAACAAACCCCGAAAATACCCCATGAATGATATCTATATATATGACTGAAATCTACTACTTCATTATGTGAATCCCCTGTCTACCTAACTTCACTCGCACTGACTAAAATTTAGCAAAGCAAACAATAATAAAAGTTCGAATCACTAATAGAACTACTTACTAAGCAGAAACAGTAATTCTTCCAACAATACTTTTCTCAGTCTCCCCTAAACCACTCGCGCGAACCTTGCGCATCGACAGGCAATTTCTGGAAGGCCTCAGCCAATAATCGTTTCCTTTTGCAATACATCCTTAAACACTGCCAAGTTCGCACTACACCAAAGAACCGCAGGTGCTTACTCATACCCACACACCACACCTTTCGCGTATATATATATATATATATATATATATATATATATATATATATATATATATATATATATATATATATATATATATATATATATATATATATATATATATATATATATATATATATATATATATATATATATATATATATATATACGCTCGCGAGGTCGGAGAGAGTTTGCGTTTTCAAGCAACAAACAGCAAGAAGCGGCGTTAGCGCGGGCGAAGTAAAAAAGCGCCGTTAAGCGCCACTTAAGCAGCGTTAAAGGCGCCGTCCGAGGTTTAGCGCGCGGGGGCTTTCGACCAAGGATGCACTTGCGCCGCGCTGCTTCGAAGCGCCGGGTATATACCTACTAATGGTAAGACACGGCGTTGGAGAAATTACGCTCGGCGGCTGTGGAGCTGCTGCGCGTTTCTTTGCCGCGGAGCAAGAGCGTCTTTTTCTCCTCGCGATCGTTGTCTTGAATTATATTGCGGAGTTTAAGTCGACGTATTTATAGAGAAAGGGAGACGGGAAAGGAGCAGCTAAATGACGTGCTGATATTTAGCGTGTTTGTTTGGGTTAAGGTTGTATTGTGAAGGATAAGGGAGTTGTTTCGATCGCTGCGTGGATAATTTTTTATGGCGTTTTTTAATGACGGTGAACAAAGAATCGTTTTTTTTTTATTTTTAACTGTAAATAATAGCATTGACTTTTACTAGACAAAAGAACGCTGTTTATTGCATGAAGACTATATTTTCTTAAAGAAGATATTTGAATTTATTCTTGTTTAAATTTATTTTTGTTTATTTTCTCTATTATTGTAGGAAAATATTATTAAAAATATGATGTATCAATGCCACCTTATTTGAATGTATAAATTTAACATTTTCTCATTTCAACTACTTTTCAAGTTACTGATTTAGTAATATAGTGAATCAGATTTTCGGTGGTAGGATTAATTTTATCAATCGCAGCTACTTGCCTTCTTATAGTATAAATGGAAATATGATAATCAACTCACTGATTCCACCCAAGCGGCCTACGTAATAAAAAAAATATAAATTTTGCATTTAGTTATAACTCTTGACGCTTCTTAATCATATTATTGTTAACCATAAGTATACAAAATAAATATTGGTTTCGTGTAATAAATACATACGACAAATGTTAGAATGAATGAAACTATTATGTCAAAATGAATTAAAACAAAAATTACATTACATAATTAATTAAGATCATAGGATACAGGTGTGCCAGCAATCATTAAAAAAACATCTCTCCCACGTGTGCAAAAAGCTTATACACCCATCCTGAAAAAAACGAGCCCTAAATCAAACTTAAACCCACCTAAATATTTCGCAAAACTCCGTACACGTGATTATCCGGTATTTTTCGCAATAACGTATACAACCAACCCACCCACCCACACATATAGCTCGAAGTACCATACAAACAACAAAAAAGAGTCATGCGCGCGCGCCCCGGCATAAATCACATTTAAGTACCGGACGATATCGCGTCCCCCCTCTCGCGGAATTTCGTCCTCGCTGCGGTACCAACACTGCACACGACAACGGTGCTCGGCCGTGGCGATAAAAAAAATCCATAAAACGCGCAAAATTACAAGCGGCCGTGGCGGGGCTGTGGCAATCACGCAGCAGCACAGCTTTCTCCCTTTCTCTCTCTCTTCCTAACAAGCGCTGTAGATAAAAAGGAGACAGAGGCTTTCGATCAATGTAACTCGATAATAAAGACCTGATCGAGGCGGTCGTCGACTCCTCCCCTGCAAGTGTACACAGGTTTATATCGGGCGCGAGGGCCGGTAAACTGATCAATTCGCTCGGCGTCGGCCGTTGACGACGTTTTTCCTGCGCGAGTGCGATCGGAAAGAGAGCGGAATAAGGCGAAGAGAAGGTACAGGGGAGGGAGGGCTGAAAGAGATACTGACTGGCAAGAGGCTCGAGCTTCCGTAAAGGAATTTATCGTTTTATAGCCTGGGCTGCTTGCTTTCTATCGGCTTGCTGTTTCAACGCAATACACGCGGGTGATGCTTGTGCTTTGAGTCAGGGAGTTTTCTGACGAATGCTTTTGTCGGGGGAGTTTTATTGTGTATGCGTTTTATGATTATTCGTGTTTTGGGAATCATGCAAATCTCTTATTTCGTATTTCTATTTTAAACGATTCAAGTTTGTGGAATTTTTGATTATGCATTTGGAATAAGGTGATATATATTTTATATTTGAATATTGGTATATATAATATGTAATTTTAATGAATATTTTAATAGTTGAAAGTGAAATTTTTAATATCCGTATAAATGTCTTCTTTATTGATTTCTGGTAGTCAGACTCTTTTTCTCGCGTTATCAAGATAAAAGAAGGCAAGGTAGGACGATCTTGACGACAAATTTCGGTCAAGTTCAGGCAGCGCTCGCGGCAAAATGAAAAATTATGCGCATGCCGGAGTCTGACACTTGCTGATGTCTGTGTAAACGGTGCCAAAACCTTGCTATTGAGAGCTTGTGCTCAGTGACTCATATTTTTTTCTTGGTTTAAAGATAGGTTAAAAATAGGTATCTATGGCTGTTTTAAAAGAAGAGTTATTACGTGCATTAGCATTTATCAATGCAGAAATGTTGAAATTTATACTGTTAAATTTCATAATGTGTTTATAAAATATTGTAATTTTGTAATAATCGAAATTTTTAAGCAGTGCCAAAGAAGTCAAAACCCTCACTAGATATCCAATCTATGTAGTATTGGCACAACGATTATTTAACTTCAAATTGTAACTCTTCGCAAAGAAACAATATGGTATAACTTGCCATATTTAAGTAGTAAATTTACGAGTATGTTATGTGTTAATCATAAGATTTAATTTTTACAACGAAAAAATAAGATTTATTCTTATTTTCTTAAAGAAAAAGTTTATATATAAGTGCCACATGGAGAGAAAAAATATTAATGGTTACTAACCCGGGATATCACTGATTACGAAACTGTCTAGTAAAAAATACTATAAGATTTTTGTCTTTAAGAATTGTATTGATTACTATACGTCTAGTAATCATTCCCAGTTTGTCTAGTACTGAGTACCCAAAACCTACATTGTACCAAATTTACTACACAGACTAGTAGCCATTGCTAACTGTTTCTCTCCATGCAGGAAATAAGCTATCTCTGATTCAAATAAACTATTA
The DNA here is from genome assembly GCA_949152435.1 of Gastracanthus pulcherrimus. Taxonomy (NCBI): domain Eukaryota; kingdom Metazoa; phylum Arthropoda; class Insecta; order Hymenoptera; family Pteromalidae; genus Gastracanthus; species Gastracanthus pulcherrimus. The sequence goes on along the minus strand of OX424575.1, from coordinate 160,427,180 downwards.
AAATACTTATTGGTTCGGAGGATACTATTGAATTATTGATTCGGATAAAACTTTAAAATATAGAGAAAATAGATAAGGTTCATTTTGTCACTGTTTTATATTTCAAAGTTTTATATTTCACATACGCTCCTCATGCTTAACTATGACTTTGAATTATAATTATAATAACATTTCCTAAAAAGACTGTGCTATTGATGAAGATCGATGAATTAAAAAATGTATGAACCAATGTAAAAGGGGTAGCATCCTACGTTAAAGGAAAAAAATTATGATGGAAGAGAACAGAAAGAAGTAGGTGAAGACAAAGGAAAATAAAAAAGTAACATAAAAAACAGCTATTTCGGTGATGCAAAAAGTTTGTAAGTGATGGAGAGGACTATGATTATAATGACATTTCTCTAGTACCCGTATTCGCAATGGAGATCGAGAAATCCAACAAAAAGTGACAAAGATAGAACAGTGAAAAATCCGACAATGGTATAAAATGATGATGATGGAAGAGATCCTAAAGAAGTGGTTGAAAACAATGAAAGGGAAAAGATAAAAATTGAAAACCATCAATGATGCAAAGAGAAGAAGACTATGCAATGGATGAAAAAAGCTGTTATTATAAGAATGACATTACCCTAATAACATTTCACGAGACTCCGCATTCTTAATGGAGATAGATGCACAAGCTGGTAAAGGGCGTCGGAGAGTAAGCTTTAACTGTGGAGTAAAAAAATAATAATGCTAGAAAATACCAACAAAATAAATTTAAAACAATGGAAAGAAATTGTAAATCCGAAAAAAAGCTATTATAACTGACACGAAAAATCTGCGACTGACAAAATGAATATTAAAAGCAAAAGAGTAAGTAAAACAACTGTTGTTGAGAACAATTATGATATCGGCCAAAAGGTATTCAAGCAAATACAGTATAAGTCTGTCGATGAAAAGGACCACTGGTGTTAAAAAATATGAGCATAAAAAAGCATTTGCACAAGCTGCTAAGTTGGTTCTATATTAAGAATGATGTGCTTCAGTTGATAAAAGGAGAGTACTATTTGAATTATAAAACAGTAAAGGACTAATTTATAAATATATAAAATAATTTGCGACAACATTTTTCAGATTTTTGTAATTAGCAATATAAAAAGAGAAGAACTAAAATAAATAATATTCATATACTTCAATGTGGTTCATAAGTGGTTCTAAAATACACAAGGAAGAAAATTAAATTACTGGAGATAAAAGGGTTATTAAAAATTAGATGAATGCAACATTAATGGATACTGTTCTGCAATTCGTGAATAATAATAACTTATTTTTGAAAAAAGTAGAGATAAATCTCATTTTTCGATAACGAAAATGACTCTTTAAATAAAACTCAATCAGACAAATACAGATATTGTCGTTATCTATGTAATTTTAAAAATGAAAGTATGTAAACAACGTTTATTTATTTTATAATGAAGTCTTTTAGAAATAAGTCTGGATAATTTATCACAAATATTATCTTAACTATACCGAAGAAAATACCTTTGCTTTACCTTCTCATCATTCGAAATTCGTGTATACATCATTACCGACGTAATCCCATTACAGCAGGGCGACGCACAAACCCAAAGCGCAGAGAGACAAGAACTTGAAAACGCAGAACAAGCAAACGAAAATAAGCGAGCTCTTCTCCCCCCCCCCCCCCCTTTCCTCTCACAATTTTCCCGGAATTTCGCAGCACCATCAGCTTCGCGTCTGCAACAAGCCTCCTCGTTTACACTCCGTCATATTTCCATCCCTCGCTCGCGCGTAATTATACTTTCTCTGGCGTGTCGCCTCGTCCTGCAACCCTCCCGAAATGAGACGTCGCGGGATTAACTCGAACGTGTCGCACGGCTAGAAAGACATATATACACACGAGAGCAAAAAAAATCGGAAGTGGAAAAAGAAGAGGAGACGGAGAAAATAAATGAGAGGGTTCGAGGCGCGCGGGAGGAATAAGAAAAAGCTGATTTGATTGAACTCGGCCCGCGCGCGCTTGGGGGGCAAGAAAACCACTTCGTACCGGAGGGGGCATGGAGAGCGAGAGAGGAGTGTTCCCTCGAATTTCAAATAATCCTGAATGGAACGCAATTTGCGGAGAGACGGGGGACTCGAAACTTTCTCGTGCGCAGACATCGACACGCCGTCGCTGTTGCAGTGCTGCTGCTGCTGCTCCTCTTTTGACTCGCTCTCCATCTTTTGCGAGCGTGCCTTGCCTCGCAACTTATTTCACGCCTCATGTGGAGAGTGAGAGAGAGAGAGAGAGGTGAGGGCGTCTTATCGAATCGCGAGAGGGAGCGTACCTCGTGTTACTGCTGCTGATGCTGCTGCCTGAGGACGTGGATTTTTTGAAAGGGGGCGGGAACTGGAGCCGGAGCTTGATAGCCGAGCTTCTTCGGCAGAATAGAGGGAAATGGAAAGATGTTATCTATGGTAGCTGCTGCTACTGCTGCTGGGAGAAAGTGCCGGGAAATTTTTGATCTGATTGACGGTACTTTAATCAAATTTTTGGGAGATAGGGCTGGATTGCGGAGTTGGGTAGTTTGGAGTTTCGTACGTATGAGTTGGTTTTCGCAATTTTTTTAAGGGATTTACGAAGTTTGTGGTTATTCAATATTTTGAATTTTTGGTCCTGATATTTAAAAGTGTTTTATTTTAATTATATGTTTTTCAAATGTAAATTGAAACTTAAATAAATTATAAAATAAAATGAAGTAATTTGAGAGACAATAACAGGTCTAATTAATCTGCCAAGGCCATACATCCTTTCCTTCACCTACTTGGCTTCTGTTGTTTCTTTGAACATAATTTTAAATACATCCGTGTGTCCTTTCACGATAATAGCACACTGTTCTATTAGCTAACAAAGATAATATTTATCTAGGATTTTTATTCTTTTTTATGATAATTAAATTTTTAAGATAATTTTAAATACACACCTAAGTAAGTTAATAACGATTGAAGGATACATTATTAAACATTGTACGTGGAAAATGTTGGTTTTGAGACAATTTACGGATGCTTAATAATACAGCATCAACTATTACTATTTATAAAAATAGCTGACTGTAAGCAAAGAAATTTAAGGTTGAATTAATCCTGTGTTTTATAATGAAGTTTTATTTGAATTTCTCAAAAACATTTTGGCACATACGTTGTTCCAACAATATATAATTCAATTTTAATATACCAAAAATACATCAATACTTTTATTTCTATCATTAAAAGAGACATTTAACTGCATTTACAAGAGGATTGAATAGTGTGCATTTCAACGGAAAAAATATTTTAAAAAATGTATAAGGTACTTATCGATAAATGATCGATAAGTACTTTTATAAAAGTGCCGAAACCACTCTTCAGTTTATGAAAATCTATTTATAAGAAGAAATGGAATACATTCTTTATACTTAAAGAAATTTAAATCACTAAAAAACTTTACTTTGATCAATCTTATTCTTATTTCCAAGATCCACACATCAAAAATGAAATTAAAATCACACTCAACCTTTCCAACCCTTCAGCATCACCGACTTAACATCTCAGAATACATCCACCTGCGCCTTATCCCTCCGAGCATCAAAAGAAAGAAAAAAAAACACCCCCGGAACATCTCCACGATGAAATCGGTATAATCGCGATATAAATCCCGACGAAAGAAGGCTACACGGGCTCCGGCGCGCTCCGCGATAATCGCGCGCGACATCTAAAGCACCATACGTCTGCGTCGTCGAGTTTTTCGCTCGCACGGGGGGCCCCCTCTACTCCACGATACCCCCCAAGAAAGACGGAGACAGAGACGGCGACAGAGAGAGAGTAATTATCGAAGAGCCTGAAACGCGCGCGGGGCAGCCGCGAGATACAAGATGGGGAAGAATACCCGCGGCCTGGATTTAAGGGGCTTTCGCGCATAATCTGGCTTTCGGAACGCGCGACCTTCGTTTTTCCCCGGCGACGAGCGTAGACTGCGCGTCGTCGCTGTCGTCGTCTCGTTTACATTTAAATTTCGAGGAGACGCGTGGTCGGAGGCTGATGGGTAGTTTGGGTGTAGAGCGTGGGTCGAAGTGGATGAAGGAGTTGACGGATTTATCGGGATATTTTTTTCTTTGGAGTAGGAGTGGTAGTTTGTTGGTCTCGGTGAAGCTTTTTTGGTTTATATTTTGATGATTTTTGAAGTGAAATCTTTTTATTTTTATAATTTTTTCAGTCGTGGCTGATCGTATGTGACTCATTTATTATAATGTTGGATTTAGTGTACCGATTTTTCAAAAGGTTTTCTTTTCGTACTTCTAATTCATGTAGAAATATTGATAGGGTGTTAGTTATCATAAGAGAAGATGATTTACCAATTTTGATAAAAGTTTACCCATGTGTTACCAATTTATTAGATGGACTCATTTAATAGAGGTTTATGAAAACAATTTTTATCGCATTCGAGTTTACAATAAATTAGTACGTGCTTCTGAATTTATAAAAAACCAAACTTACAAGGAGAGTATCAGGGGTTTGGGTCATTGATCTTGCTGAAACATTGAGATATGTTTTCTTGTACTTCAAAATGAAGACTTTACATGGTAAGAAAGTCTAACGCCTTACCAATTACAAGATATAGTAGGAAACGTTAACATTGCGAGTATATCTATATATACGATTTTCTTAATTTTGTGTATATGGGTTATATTAATGTTTACAGCTATATCTCATATTTGGGGCAGCGTTAGGTGCTCCTACCATGCAAAGTCTTAATTTTGAGGCACAAGAGAACGTATCCCAAAGTTTCAGCAAGATCCGTAACCCAAACCCCTGATACTCTTCTTGTTAATATTGTTATAACCGTATTTTGTATTATACTATAGTCTTTGATATAATATGAATTCATATTTAATCGACTTCTTGGTACAGTGTAATTTGAATTTCTTTACTTCTTCTATTGTTCCTGGCTTATGAGAATATTTATAAATTTAAACAATATGTTATGTTCATAAATTGTTAATAAAATAATTTTTAATTATAAATAATTCACTAAAAAGTTTGCTTTTAAAAAATTTGTATAATTGAAAAGCTTAATCAAGCAAACTCTTTTTTTTCTATGAGAACATAAATTTTCAGCCATGTGGACAAATTTCTTCGCTCTAATTCTTTCATTCTCAGCAAATTTTTTTAATTCGTAATTTGAAATTGAAAATGCCTTTAGATAATGATAAAATTCGCTTTATAAAATTGGATTCAAGGGTCTAGTTTAGCGCGTTAAGTAAGAAGATTAAATATAATATGAGTATAATAATGAATTTAAAATAATCTTTTCCGACTAACGTATTCCTTGGATGATGCAATATAATACCTATTTCAGCAAGGTTTATTTAATTTCATTCTAGAGATTTCTTGAATATCGTGCTTTTATTACTGATGTAAACCATCATAATCTCAAAAACTTTATCCTGTATAAGTGCCACTTCTGGGCTCACAAAATCTCGTGTTTCCCGTTGGATTTCCGTAGCAACGATAAGCTTTAATATGCTTAATTTAAATATAATAGTATGATGTGTTACTTTTAATATTATTATAATATTAATATTTAGATTTAATCGTTCTAAGCTTTTTCATTTAGTTTCTTTATTCTACATGTCTTAAATTCTTAAATTATCAAAAAATTTATCTATTAACTTAAAACTGTTTGAGTTCGATATCTACCATTTTAAAGACTCAAAAGTTTAGATTGAACATACAACTTTCAATGTGTTAACATTGTTTTAATATTTAATTAATTAATACATCTCAAATAAATGTAGAGTAGAATATAATATATCCAAAATTACACTTTTTTATAATTTATTATAACTTAGGATATTCGCATTGATATGGAATTAAACCCCTTTAAAAATGTGAAGGTTCTCATACTTTCCTTAAATTCAATTTGTATGTTTATATCTCCTGGGCCATAAAAAGAATTGGATTACAAACCATAAATAAGTCTAATTGAAAAGGCTGGAAGGATGTTGGTTTTAGTGCAGATAAAGCATTTGAAAATCACGTGGAGAATTAATCACGCCACTTAAAGAATCGCAGCGTCTTTCGGGGTATCAACGTCCTGCCTTTGGAGCTCTTTAGTCCTCGGGTGTGTCACGCATTTCTTCACTATCTAAGAGAAGTCATAAATTACGACGAGGCAAGACCCTCTCTCACTCTCTATCTCTCTCGCTCTCTCTCCCTCCCGCTCTCTTTTTCTCTTTCTCCTTGCTTCATTCATATAATACTCACGAACGTGAGAGGTGACATAATCGTACAAATTCCCACACTAATACGATGTGGCTCCTTCATGGTTTTGACTTTTCATTTTTATATGCGGATGTAGGTATTAATTTCCCATGTGCCTCTCGTTCTCAATACATTTGTAGAACTTTATAACTGTACACTGCCTAATTGATTTAGGATGATTATGTATGTTCTTATTATGTATGTTTAAGATACATATATATACATTATTTGAAATAAAATATTGTTTTTTTTTGTTAAAAAGAAAAGAAGTACATAAAATAACATCTTTGTATCAACACCAGTAAAAAATGTATAAATACATAATAACATTTCTGACCTCTTATTGTAAACCCTATTAAATGTAATTATTAATTAATTATTTGCAAGAGCTCATAATTATTAATTTAGAGAGTTTCTGTGTTCACTTAAAAAGTCTACGGGTAGACAAGGGAATGTGAAAATCATGAATATTAAAAACGAAATCTAATTATTTGATTTAATCTATCTTTTGCAATTATTGTACTGAACACTATACTTTAAACAGCAGCTGTTATATTGAAGAATCTAGCTTGCAATAATAATCATAGTCAGTGATAAAACCCGTACGTGAGAACGTGCAGGAATGTCAAACTCAAAATTTCAAAGCTTAATATTTATACTTTCTTTCCGTGGACCTTTCATTTAGCTTAACATTTAGCTACCATCGTGATGGCTGACAGACAGCACTTGATACAAAAACATTTATAATTTTATAAATATTATGTTTTAGAGCTTCTGATTTTAATGTAAATTCGAAAAATGTCCTAATGTTCATTACGTAAAATTTTGGTACAGTAATATTAATTAGATTAATAAATATAAACGATTATGTTAACAAAAACAAGAAAATTTTATGATGAATGAAAAACTGACTTTTTTACTTCAAAAAGTGCTTTTTCTCAAAGATTTGTGTAATTTATGAAGATCAAATACATTATCATTGATTAAATTTAATTTGTTGATTTTTATAAAAAATGTCACATATAATATAATAGTTCATAAAAATTATTTTGTGTCTATTAGCCACACGACGGTAATTACGTGATAAAAATTTCACGACGCTAGCTAAGAGTTAATTGTTTTTGTGATATAAGACCTGTTACCAACTCGTGCGATAAAATAATTAATGATTACCTTGAGAAGAGACATATTTAAATTATCCAAAATGGATGATATCACGCTAAATATATATACATACATATACTAAATGTATATATTACAAAATTTTGCACTTGTGCTCATAAAAATTTGTTATATTGTTTTCAAAATTCAAAAGCTTTTCTATTTCAAATATTAGAACACAATAATAATCCAAAGATATGTGATAATTTTCATCATATAAATGATGGCTAAGTATAATTATCAAAACTTCACTAATAAAAACAAAATACAAATTCCGCATTATTCCAAGTTTAACCTTCTCTACATACAATCGCACTGCCCACCTCGACACTAAACACTCCTTCTGCATATATACACCCGTTACGCAAACGTCTCGTCCGCGTAGCAACATCACGTCAGATTTCGCTCGCAGCATTAAACTGCACAGCACAGCCAGAGAGCTACCAAGCAACCAACCAGACAGCCAACGTCTCCGGCAGGAGAAATGTTAAATATCCGTGACCTCGCGCTGTATATACCTGACGCGACCGAGGAAGGTCCGAAGGGAAGAGAGCTTTCTCTCTCTCTCACTCTCTTCCATCCCAGCCCAGAGTAAGACACAGACACACAGAAACTCGCATCCCCGTCCCGACGAAAGGCCCTCGAGCCTTTGTGCGCGTGTACAGCACACGGCTGTTTCCGGTCGAAGGGGTGTGGTTTTACCTGAATCGATCCCTCGAAAATCACCTGAGAGAGTCGCGTCTCCTGCCTCTGCCCTCGGACGTGTACACCGACGTGTACACACAAGCCTAGGGAGCGTGTCGCGTGTCCGTGTGTCTTTACCGCGCTGTGCGAGCCCTCTATCTATCTATCTATCTATCCGTCCGACAGCCTGTCTCTCTCTCTCTCTCTCTCTCTCTCTCTCTCTCTCTCTCTCTCTCTCTCTCTCTCTCTCTCTCTCTCTCTCTCTCTCTCGGTACGCTCGTGTCTTGAGCGCCTCTTGGCGCAGCCGCGTGTAACTCGATGTGTCGGATAGCCGCTCTATCTCGCGTGAATTGGCCCATTCCGTTTGAGCGCGCGCGCGCGAGTGCATCAGGGCGACAATTCAATGGTGAGGCTGGAGAGGGACGCTGCGATGGTCCGGACGTGCGGCCGCTGCTGCTGCACTTGGCTCACCTTTAATGGCTTCTACTTGCGGGCGCTTGGGAGTACGCGCTACGAGGCAAATGCAGGCTCTGGCTTTGAATTTACCTTTGCGCGGGTATTATTGGTGGATTTTCGGGGGCATGGATGGTTGGGGTCGGAGAGTGCTTGTGGGGTTTTTGGAATGGAAATGATTTTGTGCTTTTGGAATCTGGATAACGTTTTTAGAATGGTACGGAATTTTAGTGTGGAAAAATTGTTACTCTTAATTACTATTATGTACGCACTTTGAATGATTGTTGAAGCCTCGCGTTATCAATCTTTATTTACTCTTTTATTATAGTTATCCTCTAATGTCTGTTTTCACGTATAAGTTTTGATACATCTTAAAATGCTTAATTTCTAACAATGAATTCGCAATCAGTGAGCCTTGAAACTCTTGCATATCAAATTTTATTGATAACCCTGAACATTTTTTGAATATAGTTACAAAGGTTTATCTCTTAGTCTTGGAATTACTAATTAACCCCTCTTGACAAATAAAGCGAGGGTTAAATATTTCACTTATTTCTAAAACCTTTCTATGCAGTAGGACTATATTCGTAAAACATGCATGACTATCCCGTATATACTATATATTATATCAAGTGCACAGGAGGATTAATATTTCTGTCATACGAAATATATTTCTTATTACTCTCACTGACCCAATTTCTGGTTAAGTAGGAGTAATTCCCTATCAGTGTTTCCATAAGAGCAAATTTTACTTATCAAATTATAACTATAAAATTAAGGTTACCATTTATGTAAAGAAATTATCAGGAATTGAGTTCTTAATCCTGATAAAAAACCGGGCCCATTACAGTATACAAATTTAATCTCAATTATAATACAAAGATATTATTTTAAATATTATGAATAAAGTTTTATTTTGATAATATTTGTTACGTAAATGTATTACAATATGTACCGTTTCATATTTTCTTGCGGTATTTTAAAAAATTCAGGTCATTATTGTATAAAAAATGAGACATGTTATTAAAATAAACTTATTTTCTCATTTAAACTGTGACTTTTTTCAGGGTACAAGTTTATAAAACTGAAAATATAGTAGAAAAGTTTTACACTTATGTAACATTCGTTACAAAAAATACTCAATTTATTACTACGTCTGTGACAAGGACTTGGGCATTGTCATTCTTCAAATGCCACCGCTAATTTTTCGGCAAGCGTTTCGGCTTTGCAAGAATCTTTTCGTGTGCTATTTAAGGCTTTTTGCCCATCCACATCGTGTCGATTCGACATCGTCTGTCGCTTCAATTCTCACGCTGCAGAGGAGTTACGATCCGTTTGTGTACTCCAAAGTCGTAAAATGCAGTCGGCTCGGAATAGAAAGTTTTCTCGTTTTTGTTGTCGTCTTGGAACGAAAAACCATTAGTATTTCTTGGAAATCCGAGAATACCCAGGGTGACCTGCACCAATTAAGGAATTATTATAGAAAAGAGAGAATTGGGATTTGAAATTACTGTACAATATATCAAACATTACATTGTGCCTCTTATTTTTCTTACATAAATTATTAAATAATATAAAATATAATTTATTAAATATCAATTTTCATTTTTTTGTTGCAGGTAAAAATCAGCATCTTATTTTTTCTTTGAATGAGCAGTAATGTGTAAGTTTACTGTAGTGTAAGGTTTAACGATATATTCATAACGTTCTTATAATTTGAAATTGAAAATTTTGCAAGCGAACAAAACGAATGTCATTATTCCAATAACGATTAAACATTTATGCTTACACAGTTTGCTTTATATTCGATTCGGATCAAATTGAGATGTCAATGAATGATATAAAAGCTAACAGCGAATTGATTAAAAATTCTTACCAAATAATGCGACCGATAACCGCATGGTAATAACTATTGAAAATGTTATCATGCGGTTAGAATTAATGCAAATCAATACATCAGATTATTCTTCAATATTGTACATCAATATTTAACGCCCTTCTAAATTATAACCGCGATATTATTAAACGACTGCATTTGATCGGACTTTCCGAGTTCAAAGGTTAACGTACGATGCAAGATCAGAGATTCAGCTAAATAAATTTCCATCGATATTCGTATTTTCACAGCGTTATTTATTCGTGCATATCATTCTGCCTACATTAATAAAAAGCCCAAGCCAATTGGATCAGGTCAAATAGGGTCACTTTACTTAGCAATGGCGAAACCTTTCAGTCACCTGTACACATATATAGAGAACTATTAAGGCTTTAAACCTCAACAATGTTCGTCTTTGTGCGCTGCATCGTTCGTCGGCTCCAATGCAGCATCAAAGACCTCATACTACCCCGCGTATCGACAAAGGCTGTAGCAGTGCTCGCATCCATTCTAACATTTAAACGTACATGTATATGTATATATCCAGAGAAGCGAGAGAGGGAGACTTTTGGCTTCTAGTGGGACGGGCTTTTATAATCGATTATTCTCCTTTCCGTATCGTATTACCATCTCGGCGTCGATCTCTCACCTACGCCTTTTGCCTACCTGCAAGAAACAGCTGTGAAACGAGTGAAACTACTCGTGGAGGTCCGACGTCAAGTATAATACGAAAGTGGGCGCGATGGGTGTTTATTTAGATCTCGGAATAGTCATAACACAATATTTTCTTGGTTCTGGAAGGTTTCATCGTATTGTACTGATTTAAGAGAAAAGTTTCCAATTCTGGTTCCACTCCACTTGTGCACTGATGCAACTTCTTACTTTTAATGTGCAAGATAATAAGCAAAGAGTATTTTTATTTACTAGTATTTTCTTTATTAACATTAGTATTTCTTTATAAGATAACTAACTAAAAGAAGGTAATAGTATTAATTGAATATTTCCATATTTAAATCGAATGAGTTTGATTAGAACTAGTTGAAGTTTGAAGTAAACAGTATCATGAAGCAGCTCAGCTGTTAATAAAAATTGCAAACCAATGCCTCTTGAATCATTCAAGTGTGAACACATCATAGGGCTATCTTTTGATTTATTTTACATGCAATAACAAAATAATTTCAAAATTTATCATAGTTCGTGGCTATTTTATTTTCTCCCTTTCTTATATTCGCAGGGAATAAATCTTACAAGACAACATCGCCAAATACTCCAGACAGTAACTCTACCCACAATTTGACTTCTTCAAAAGCTCGAAAGCATTCAAAACTAGTGAGCCCTTCAGTAGGCACCACCTCTCAGTCTCCACACACTTTACCAACCTTAAAATTACAATCTCAAACCAGGGCCTCTGTTGACTCAAAAATTTCGAGCACTCACGCCCATTCAGAACACCGTCACGAGCCCATGTAGGATCCGAATATGAATATCAACCGCACGTGAAAAAGAAATCACGTGCAGACGAGTAGCGAGCGCGCCACTCATTCACGGTTCCTTCAACTCGCGCTCACCTCTTTCTCTCTCTCTCTCTCTCTCTCTCACTCCCCCTCGTGTTTGTAAACATAGTATGTAGCTGCGGAGCGCTGGCGCTGGAGCTGCTATATACGGCCTTTGGGATTACTCATGCTGCTGAGCTGAGCGAGGGAAGAGCTGCTAGCTGCACGCGCGCCGTGCATATACGCTTTTACACGAGATACCGGTTGCGGGATAGTCCGCCAGTACCGTGCACGATGGCATGTGTATAGTCTGTTCGCGCTGCTGCAGGTATAGGCGTATAGTTGGTTGTACGCCTATAGTCGCTCTTTGCAAAGGGGGTATGGAGGTATAGAGGCGAGAGAGGCAAGATGCATGTGCTATGGGTTGGAGAGGAGCTGCGCTTTGTCTAGTATGAAAACGATTCGCTTTATGCTTGGTCTACACTTGTGATGTACACTTTGGTCATGGGGTTTGGTTGTTAAGAATGGGTGTCTTAGAGTTGTGTGTCTTATTGTTTTTTTTTGCTGAAAAGAATATATTGGATTTCATTTTTGTTCTTAAAAAGTGCGGGATTCGTAGGATTTTTTAATGAAACCAGTTGCATTATGCCAATTTAAGATTACGTGCCGAGCAAACTTGAGATTAATTATGAACAATTATGAACCATTATAGGAATGGTTATAGACAGGTTGAACAAAAAGAATTTGAAGATTATGATGTGTCTAAAAAGGCTTTGTGGATTACATGTTTAAAACCGCTACATAAATTCTATGAATGGAAATCAGGTTCTAAAGGGTTTCTAGTATAACTGATACTTAGTACTGATTCATAGTATTACCATTAAAAATATTCATTCATAGTATTAATGACTAAAAATTAAGTTGTAATCAAATAGGCACGACAATAATTAAAAGCGAGAATACCCATTTTAGTATATATGTTCCATCAATCAAGAAGTTGTATCAGTTACAATAAGATACATAAATCAATCAATTATGTCCATTGATCTGCGCGTCAACTTAGAAACAAAATGTCTTCTATTGTAAATGAGATGATTGTACATCTTTCAAAGATTATCTTTGATCCTGAAAGATTGAATTTCGTTCAGGTTGAGCCATTGCAGGTTTGAGTAGGATTGTGTACGCTTATGTCAAAACTGGTTTCGCTACTACCAGTCAATGTCCACTTAACACTTTAATAAAAAAGATGAAGTATACCTCTTCTTCGTTTTCTCGTAGAATGAATTTAAAAAAATTCTCACCGTTCATGTGATGTTTGTAATCCGATATCTTTCACTTTGAGTATTAAAATAATACTTCGTGATGTGATAAAATTTTAACGAGGTGACAAAATTTTAATAAATTTTGTTAACAACGTATACGAATAATTTTCAAATTTCTTGCATACTTTATGTAACATTACCGTGTTTTAAGTGTTTTTTTTTGTTTACTTTAAATACGATTTCCTTTTATTATAACAATCCACTATACTTGGGGTACAAAAGACATGGAAAACGAGTGTACTTGAATCTTTGAAATACTGATTGGAAATATGCAGAAATACTAACTACCACGGTGCTTACAAAAATAATTATGGGATAAATTTATTGTTAAATTTAAAGAAGAAATTTAGAGTGACAATTCACAAATTAAGTACAATGTACTTAAGTTATTTTTTACAAATTGAGCATTCGCTTGCTTCATAATTTAATTTGTAACATTCTTCTTCTAATTATTAAACATGATTCGTATAAAGTAACACAAGTGGATAGTCAATGTACATTATACATTGTTTAAAATCACCCACACATATATATATATGCAGTAGAAAGATTTCTACTTTTTCTAATAGTTCTTAAGTTGCATCCGAAGCATGTTTCGTTTGCCAAACAGCAGTTTACAATCACCCGAAATTGCTACAATTACGGTACAAAGTAAACCGACCTTTATATGGTACGCTCGCGAGCGACAGTGCACTATACCTACGTAAGAGACGACGCAGTTCGGAGAAGAGAAGCTGATTTCAAAAAGAAGACTAAGAACCAGCAGCAGCAGCAGCCGGCCAAGGAAGGAGCAGAAGAAGAAGGAAGAGAAAAGGCCGAAGGATTCGAACGAGGAAGCGAAGCCGGGCATACACGTTGCCAAGTCGAGTCGAGCGGTGGACCGTAGCCGGCGCAGAATCCTGATCAGCAACAACCGACCAAAGACCAGAGAAGGAGCGAGAGAAAGGGAGACACGAGGATGGACGAAGGAGAGGAGGAGAGCTAAGCCACGGAGAACATCGCTGGGATGCGTGAGACGGTGTGTTGCACCTACTGTAGACGTTGGCATCGGGATCTCTCGGTGGTGCCTGTATGTATACGTACGATGTACGTATAAGCCAGGGGTAGAGGGACACATCTCTCTCTCTCTATCTCTCTCTCTCTCTCGCTCTTGCTCTTTGGTCCTCGTTTCTCTCTTGGTGTTCTGGGAGCTGGAGGGGATGGAACGTGGTTAGTTTACTTTCCCGAAGTCTCGTGGCGTGGCTTCTTAGGGCGCGGTCGTGACCTCCAGCTCCAGCTACTCCGTAACTCCGGCGCGGCATAACAGTTTGAACTTAGACGAGGATGGAGGATATTCCAGCGGAGTGGCAGACAGACAGATAAATAGACGGACAATGGGAAAGAAATAGACGCGGACATGACGGAATGAAACAATGGGGGCGAGAGAACGGGAGAAGGATGATGCGGGGATAATCGAGCTGCTGGGCACCGACAAATATCATTCAGAAACGTGGTGCAGAAGCGCGGGTTCTTTTTGTTTTGTTTTTGTGGGCATTGTGGGCTTTTGCAAGTAATGCTCATTAATGGAAAAGATTTGTCGGGCTATTGTGCGAGGATTTCGAGTGTGAATGATACTAATATAATGCATCAACAGGATGAAAAATCTCGTTGACTTAGGATTACACGTATCTATCTACTTTATCTTTGAATTCATTATACTGCTGTACCAAAGTTTCATTTAACTTATGCTTGTTTTAAGGACTTAAAGTTTGCTATCATTGATCTTTAGATAATTTAGTCAAGTAACGCTTGAGTTGTATGAAAATTTATGCACATGTACCTAATAATGCTGACATGGATTATTTAATTTAAAGAAGAAATTTAGAGTGCTAATTCATAAATTAAGTACAATGTACGTAAGTTGTTTTTTTCAAACTCGGTCAACAAAACATACATATTAACTCTAACAGTAAGTTTGTACATTTTACAAGTTTCCAAGCATCAATAATTTTGATGAGTTACTTCTAACAATCTACAGATATTTGATTCATTTGTTTCTGAAGCAACCTAATTCGACTTTTAGGTCGTTTCTTTAGCAAACAATTCGTATACGAAGCATTGGATACATATTTTTAACTTTTGCTATCGAGATTCCTATTTGAAGATATTGCATATGGTACGGATTGAGCGGAAGCGTTTAAAATTGAATATCATTTATCGGGGACATACATTGAAATATGCATAGAGTAATATTTTACATATGAATGTAAAAGAAGACTTGACGTATCTGGAGCTAAAGAAAATAGAATTTTTTAAATATCTGTGAATCTTTAACTTATTTACTTTGTAATTAAGGGTACGATTATAGATGTTTCAAAGGAATATTAAACGCACGTAACAATTAATAAATAAAAATTGATAAACAACACTGGCCTTTAATTGCTTAATCTGCAAGGATGATCAATGCAAATGCATCCTCTTTCCCACGTGTGAGTCAAAAACTACTGTGGTCATGTCCGACAAACAGCACAGACAAGGAGAAAGTAAGCGTGATGTACAAAGAGAAAAAAAGGCTAGCTTCGTCTGATGTCGGTATACTGCTGAAGAGTATTTATGCAATTTTACGATCTTCGCGAGGAGAGTAACCGAACGCTTTCGTTTACGCAATATGTGTACGGCATTAAGCCCTTGTCGGCTTATGCCAACTCTCTTCGATGCGGCCTTTAGCTTTAAGAAGATCGCGGGCAAGGTGGAGGAGAGAGAGAG